>CM032899.1:14626130-15031130 GCA_019176425.1 Megalops atlanticus
AAATTGCACATGTACAGGTGTATAAGAGACACCAGAAATAATTCACAGGGCCGGGACATCCTGGGTCTTGGGGATTGGGCCTTGGGGATACACTGTGGAGTCTCCCCCCTGGGGGAAAAATAGAGCAGTGCAGTCCTAACACACACACACACACACACACACACACACACACACACACACACACACACACACACTGCACTCCTACAGCCTGAGGGACAGCACCAGGCACTGCAGCCATCAGCATATTGCATTTTTAACCCTGATCTGCATTTGCATTGTAGCAGTAGTAGCTGTAATATAGTACTTGTAGTACCATCACTGCTGTAACTACTACTGTGATGATGTTCAATGTTTCGGAAATGTCAATCCAGTAAAGCATTTGAACCGACCTAAAATCAATAGCCATAACTGGCAGTGAGGGAGTGCACATTTGTGTGTGTGTGTGTGACTTGCAGAACACATTTTCATTAGCTGTGATTAGTTGCTCATTTTCCACACTTGTGTTTGGATAAGTGTAAAGGGGTTGTTTTTATTCAGCAAACAGCGCATTTGTTCTGGCAAGCACACTGTTTCCATGGAGGTCACCTTTCAGTAGTAGTTAGTGATAATAACTGACAGTTAATAATTAATGTGTAAGTGAATAAAACACAGGGGTGAGAGAACCTCGAAATGGTGTGCTTTCTGCTCCAGCAGGCTGACTGCAGTGTTCTTTCTCAGACTTTGATTAATGAGTTGTGTAATTAGCACTATATATACAGAAGAACTTTGTTCATAACTGCCCAAATGTGGACCATTTTATACAGTCTTCCCCATCTTTTTTGCTTTTGTATTTTGTATGGATTCAATGTATGAATAGGTGTTGCACCTTTGTAAAAATGTGCTTGATTTATATATTATTTTGATTTTAAACTTATAGTACATTTGCTTGTTGACAAGGACATTTTTGTAATGGTGCTTAATCACTCTTGTCAAAACTTGAGACAGACAGAGGATCCCGTGACCCTATATCTGATAGTCAGTATTTGTCAGCATTGTTAAAAACCCTTATTGTAGTTCTATGTGGGACCTACTTAGAGACAGTCCTAGGCTGTGCCCTTTGCAGGGATTTAGACTCCCCCACCACACTGACCCTAGGGAACATTACGGCCCCTTTCCTGAACATATGACTACAGCGTGCGCTGTGCTACAACTAGATCCTGTCTGTTAAAGTTCCGGAATACTGAGTTCCAATGCATGGCCTGGTCCGTGTGTTCTATGTTCTGTAAAATCAGCAGACGGTGAGCAGGGGACAGCAGACAATCATGGTATGCAGCAGCAAACAGCTGGCCGTACTGGCTCCTGCTGGAGCAAGCAGACACCCTGGCAAGATCTAATGCCACTCGGGATAAAGGGTCTGTGGGAAGGGATTCGCCCTGTCGGAAGGTTTATATGAGATATTAGGTTATTTACTGAGAAGATCATATCAGGCAGAGCTCTGAGGCTCTCGGAAGGATTAAAACATCTTCCACATCAGATAGAAACTGAGCCGCCATTCCAGGAAACACTGTTTGCTGTGGCTTAGTGAAGTTAAGACACTGCTCCCAGAGGCTGTGCTAACCCCCAGTTGCCTCTGGGGGTGCTGTTACCCTGGGCTGATACCTTATCTGGCTTACCTTCCCAGTGAGATGACATACCCAATCAACCACAACAAACACCAGTGTAAGTGTTTTGGCTTTTGTCTGGAGCTTCTGTCTGTCATGATTTGACGTATTTGGGCAGCGGCGGTTGAATTGGTCTAGAGTCAGGGCAGCTTGCCATGCCTCGCAACAAATCTTAGCCACTGAATAAATGTTCAGTTTTCATTTGAATATCGTATTTCACTCCTGTTGGCTTGGCAACTGGCTTACCAACCAGCAAGCCTGCCACCTGGTGCAATAATGAACATGTGAAGTAGACAGCATAATGCATTTTTCTGCTTTGACAGAATAAATGGATGTCCATGCAAATGGCCAAGAAAGGTATCTGATCTTAAGGCAATGTAACAGAAGAATGTCTCTGAAGTGCAAAGTGTGAGAGGGCCATTTGCATGAAATTGAAGAAAGTTCTGCTTCAGTCTTTCGTAGCTAGATACCACAGTTTAACTTTGGAGGCAATTCGTTTTCTTTTTTCTTGGCAAGGAAACGGCTGAGCTTCAGATACACGGAAGTGCACATTCCAAGCGCTGGGACTGAACAGCCTGAATGCTGAAGCGCGTACCAAGCTGTCGAGCTGGCTACTGTTGCTATACCATGACGAATTATTCATGATTGCATCTCAGGGCCTTGGGGCTTTGAATGAGTTACTTATTAATATATGCAACATTACTGTCCACAGAGTGGATGTGGTTGGTCTCTTCTGTTTAAATCTCTTGAGATGGCAGTGCCATGGGGTTGTTGAACTGAAAGTACAGAATTTGTTTCCTTACATAGCTATATCACCAAAAACCAATCCAGAAAGCTTGCTACACAGCAAACATTTATATAATTTGTAACGGTAGGTTTTTGTTATAGCAGAATAAACCTTTAAAAATGAACATAGAGTTAGCATTGCTTGTCTCTCACCTTTGACTTGGTGTGTCATTGGTGTGGTTTGCCTTCGGGGGGGGGGATCACACTTTCTGTTTTAAAATCGCTCATCTGCTGTGCATGCTTTTCTCAATTAAGCACACAGTTGTCACCACATGTATGTACACCTGGCAGAGTGAAGCAGTGCCAGGCATTAAGCCAAACAGGGGCAAGGCCATGCAGAACCGTTCACGGATCGTTAACAGAAGCAGACACAATTATAAATACACTTCGAGACGTGCAGCGCAAGTTTACCTGATTTATCTGTTC
The DNA here is from genome assembly GCA_019176425.1 of Megalops atlanticus. Taxonomy (NCBI): domain Eukaryota; kingdom Metazoa; phylum Chordata; class Actinopteri; order Elopiformes; family Megalopidae; genus Megalops; species Megalops atlanticus. Next base: position 14,628,983 of record CM032899.1, read on the forward strand.
CTAATTGTTTCAAGTCTAGAATGCATAACATTAACACCATCTTCTGTTCATGTATTCCTCAGTGTAATTCATGATCATTTCATATGAAGTATAGAATGCATGGCGCTTGTCAAAATAGAAAAAAAAATGATGCATTTACATAATAGGCAAATTAGCATAATTGCTAACTGTTGTCATGTTTGAGCTTTGGGCCTGTGTTATTAATTGGGATCTTTATTGTAGGTTCAGTAATGAGACGCTACAGTCTCAGTGACCCTTACTGTGTATGAAAATCAGTGTGTCAGTGAACATCTTCAGTGTTTTCTACAGCATATGATAACAGTGAAGCCCTACAGTTGCAGGCAGAAAAATGACAGTTCAAATGAGAGGCTATTTTAAAAGATAGGCTAGCTTAAACAAGAGGCTGGTTTAATTGAAGCACTGGTTTAAGTTTTGACTGTTCCATACAGATACTGGCCTTTTTAGCACCAGCTATTACAGGCAACACATTTCCTGTTCTTCATAAGGCCATTCTAGGGTAAATATCCGCTTGGACTGATTCTGTTTTGCTGGAGAAGGGGAGAGGGGGATTGTGAGAGGCGGACAGGGTGAGTGATGTAAGTCATAGTGGGAAATATTGTGAGAGAGGGACGATGAAACAAAATGATCCAAAGTCACTCCACCATAAAGCCCTGCACTACCGGCATCTGAACTCAGAAAAGAGTACCCTCTCGGCAGTCTGCTTCTTAGGCTCACTACACAAAACCCCACTGACCTGCAAAATCCAACCTGCGTCACCTTTTGGGAAGCACAGCATAGACTTCCATGCTGTTGAGCCTCTGAAAGAAACAAAAATATATATAATTTCCTCCTCAACTACAGAACTCTATGTCATACAGCTATTGCTACTTAAATCTAGAATTAATTTTTATCTAAGGTTGTCAGGAAAATTAGGAACAAGGAAATAAATTGTTTTAAGGTTATGAGAAAGGCAAATGGCCTGTTATTCTGAGTCCTGTGGGAGAAGTGTTTACTCTGAGCTGTTGAAGTGCTTCAGGGGAATTTGTGAAATCAGACCCTGCTGATTGCAGAATGTGCAGGTGGCCTTTCTGTGGGGGTCAGGGTTTATATCCCCCATCAGCTTGAAGCAAAGCAGAAATCTGATGTGTGTCCCTCACAAGGTCACATAATTCAGATACGAGTTCCTCACAGGGTAAGAGAGTCTGATATGAGTCCCTCATGAGGTCACTGAGTCTGATAGGAGGACAAGGAGAGAGGAGAGGGATTTGTTCACTCACACTTTTACATTTTGATTGTTTTGTGTTCCTTTTCTTTCCTCTCTGCACAGTTACACACCTCTCAGTTCCTCTCCTTTCTGCACAGTTACACACCTCTCAGTTCCTGTCCTCTCTGCACGATTACACACCTCTCAGTTCCTCTCCTTTCTGCACAATTACACACCTCTCAGTTCCTCTCCTTTCTGCACAGTTACACACCTCTCAGTTAATCTCCTGTCTGCACAGTTACACACCTCTCAGTTCCTGTCCTCTCTGCACGATTACACACCTCTCAGTTCCTCTCCTCTCTGCACAATTACACACCTCTCAGTTCCTGTCCTCTCTGCACGATTACACACCTCTCAGTTCCTCTCCTCTCTGCACGATTACACACCTCTCAGTTCCTCTCCTCTCTGCACGATTACACACCTCTCAGTTCCTGTCCTCTCTGCACGATTACACACCTCTCAGTTCCTCTCCTCTCTGCACAATTACACACCTCTCAGTTCCTCTCCTCTCTGCACGATTACACACCTCTCAGTTCCTGTCCTCTCTGCACAATTACACACCTCTCAGTTCCTCTCCTCTCTGCACGATTACACACCTCTCAGTTCCTCTCCTTTCTGCACGATTACACACCTCTCAGTTCCTTTCCTTTCTGCACAGTTACACCCCTCTCAGTTCCTCTCCTGTCCGCATGAATGTATGAAATCCTGCCAGGGCTTTCTGAATTTCAGCAGTGCAGTGTGTCCCCTGTATGAAATGAGGGGAAGCGCCAGGGAAGGCAGCTCAGGGCACTCCTTACCAGCATGCGTCTCTGTGCCTTTGTGTGTGAATGCGTGCGGCCTGCATTCTGCAGTGTGCAGCATATTCACACATGAACGGGCACCTTTGGCTTTTTTTTTTTAATCTGCACTGTGCAGACACTGCACTGGGTTTCCTGGAGCGTGACATCTAATGCATTCAGAGCAGCGCTGCAGCAATAAATGAAAGATACTTGGAAACCACCCTCAGTGAGCAAGGGTCAAGAACACTGTTGCTATGGAAAAGGTGGTTCACCAAAGGAGACCTCACAGAGGATCTTGGTGTGTAATGAATGCAGGGCTTAGTGTATAGTTACTGCAGGTTCCATCATGTCATATGGTTGTGCTTATAGCTGATAATAGCTCACATCCTGGTAAGTTGTCACTGTTGTGAGTTTCCTAACAGTGATGTCAGAAAAGGGATGTAATGAGTATGTGTACATATCACAGTAAATGATATGCAATCACCTTGTGTGACAAGCTTAGCAAGTGGTAAAAGGAATGTTTTAATTCTTTAAACTGTGTTCTCCTGGGCCACCTAGGTTGAAGAAAGCACAGGTTTTCTGCCTCTGTGTTCAAGAACTGAGGTAGATGAATGAAACACTACACAGAACTGTGTGTGTGTGTGTGTGTGTGTGTGTGTGTGTGTGTGTGTGTGTGTGTGTGTGTGTGTGTGTGTGTGTGTGGGGGGTCAAATTGTTCTGTCATAACAGAGGGATCAAGTGTGGAAGGTTTCACTGCTGTATTGCACATGACCCCAAATTGGTAAGATTGAGTATAGATTTGATTGAAAGTGAAAGAATGGATGACCTCATACCAGATAAAAAGCACAAGTGGAAGTTTTTTTTAAGATGTTCAGGTTCAAACTCGATGAAAGAAGACTCGGATCACTCTGCTTCATTTTTCAAGCCTACCATACACTTTCACTACAGCACTGGGTGGATTTGCTCTGAGAAGTTGTCTGTTGTTGTTAGTGAGCGACTGAAGGGGAAATTTCCACGCCTAATCAGTCAATTTGTTCCTACAGTTGGTGTTTTTGTTTTGGGGTTCAAGAGTAAATTAACTTATTATTTACAGTATAGCTTAAATATGTCTCGTTTTAATAAATCACTCTAGGCAATTTTTTGCTCTCTTTTTTCAGCCTATTTTTTGTTCTGCCTGCCGTAATCTGCTTTGACTTCCATTGTCCCTCTGTAATGCACTCGGAAGGACTCTGACAATTCCTTTGTTTCTTATTAGCGTAACTCGGATTTGACTGACCGTAGGAATCTGTGATGGGCTCATTTTAATGAGGTGGTCTATGAGACTGTGGTGGCGATGAGCCTCTAATTGCTGTCTGTCGTCCTCTAATATCTGTGAAACACATCTGAAGTGATCAAAAGTATACATATTAATCAATTAGGGGTATGTTATAGCTTTGTTTGACCTAGTTGTCACCTAAATCACACATCTTGGCAAAGTGAAAAGGAATTTAGTCTTATATTGGGTCTAATCTTGGCTTCAGACGGAGACGCTGTGGCACAGTCATGGGACAGAACCTGGGGTATACCTGATCACACAGTGGTCCTTAACGCAATTTCAGTGTGCAAGGAAATCTCCTAGTTTTATCCACTTTCTCTTTGCCTGTGTTGAACACAGTGCACAGGGCATTTCTCTGTTTATAGAGCAGCAGAACAAATATTCTACAATCAGATTCTTTTCCCCTTCATTTCATTTAGAGGCTGTTGCCTTGAGCAGAGCATATTTTAGAATCTGCGGAAGTGAATTTCTTTTGTTTACCCTCCAAGGCCAAAGTTACACCACACTGTCCGTGCTGTGAGCTGTAATATAACAACTCTGATCTAGAAATATCATATTACACACACACACACACACACACACACACACACACCACACACACTCAAACCCCCTGGCATGCATGCACGCACGCACACACACACACACACACACACACACACACACTCTCTCACACCCACCATAGATACACATATCCACTTGCTCGCGCACACACAGTCACACACAACACACGCACTCACACCAACATATTGTGCATGCACATACACCTCACAGACACCACACACACACACACACACACGCACACGTTCTCAGTCAAAGCTCATACATCAGGTGCATATTATCAGCACTCTTGGTTAGTGGAAGGCAGACCTTCCTTCTGTGGAAACTGTCAGTCACGTGGTAGTGTTGAATTGGATTATGTATGATATGCTTACAGCACAGCTTCCACTTTTGTAACACATGCTGTTTTTGCTCTGCTTTCTCTGCTCTTTACAGGCACCAGTTTTCAGACACATGAATGAGGTTTGAATACATATGCTGTTAAGGTGAATGTTACAAGGGGAAAATGACAGTTTTCATTACTGCTTGTACTTGCACACATAATGCAGGAAGTGATTGTAGTTACCGGCTTGACAGATTTTACCTGTGAATGTCGCCGGCTGAGACCCGGTGGTTGTGTGGCCGCGTGAGCGAGATTCTGGCCTTTTGGGTCAGCGCTGCGGCGTGTGGTCGGTCGGGCGGGTGTCCAGCTGGCTGCCGCTTCTCCCCCCCGTCCCGCAGCCAGCGTGTGAGTGCCTGTGTTGCGACCTCAGGTGCAAGCTTCTCCACTTGGCCAGCGCTAGCCGGCCCGGATAATGACTCCCGCTGGGCTTCCGGTGCGGTTCTGATCGGATATGCGTGATCGGCTGCTGGCAGGGTGATAGTTCGAAATGCCTGCTGAGCTTGCCGGGGGCTACACAAGGATATTTGTGTAGGGTTTAGATTTTCTTTTAAGAAATAAATGCACTGTATAACTGGAGCTTGATAACCCCTGTGAATGAATGCCACTTCTTAATTTGTATGATTTATTCCAGGGAGGACAATGCAGTGATTTCACATTCAGTATTATTATGTTTTAGTGCTGGTCATAATCTGTTTTTATTTAATCCTCAGAAGAGGTATTTTTAAATCCAGCGATGCAGTTTGGGATTGGGGGAGGCCTGATTTAAAGGCCAGGGCTCCAGCCCTGTCCAGACCGCTGTGGATGATTGAACCCATGTCTCCAAGCCAAGGGTTATATCGGCTGACTGTTGGGTGGCCTGCAGTTGACCCTGTCTGTTCAGGCCTTTGGGATGGTGTCCAGCTGAAACCAAAGGCACAGTGCTCTAGAGAATTGCTTATACACAATCTGATCTGTTTTTTTTTTTTTTTTTTTGTTAAAAGCCAAATTGCTTTTCAGATTCCGTGTTTTTCATAGTTAACTTGTTTTCACAGGGATTCGAGCCGAGCTGATCTTTGACTTCTCCGTGTTTGTGTGGAATGCATCTGGCTTTTCGGGGTCAGAGACACCTGGAAGGTTGAGGGATTATTTATCTCCCAGAAGCCCCTGCTGTGCCGGTCTGGCAATGCACGCTGTATGTCTGTGTGTGTGTGTGTGTGTGTGTGTGTGTGTGTGTGTGTGTGTGTGTGTGTGTGTGTGTGTCAGTCAGCCAGTGTCCGTAAGTCTTCCCAATGAGAGCCTGTCAGACAAGGCTTATGAGCTAGCTATATTGAGCATCTTTAAATCTGGGCTCATCATTCTTTCAGCTGAGTGTAGGGAGGGATGCTTTTCATTTTAATTAGTTTTATATAAAAAAGAGAAAATCTACTTTCATGTTCTTCAAAACCATGTCATCTCATCAGGATAACAGCTATGGTACCTGATTAAGTGAAATAAAAGGTTTTAACAATCTAATGTACTTTGTAATATTATATGATGTGGCAAGTCAAATATTTCCATTTTTTTGAAGATGAAAAAGCTGGAGACTGGTGGTGATTAGGAGGATTTTGGTGGCTTAATTAAGCCTCAGAACATGAAAGTATTTGCATTTTTCCATCTTTCACAGCTTTAAAAAGATATTCTCTACAGCAACCATATCACAGACACGTAACATATTTACGCATTACTGATTACAATACAAAGTGCAGATTGTATGAACCGTGTGTATTTTAGGATGCTTATTTAATCACGATGTTCTTGAGTAATTACAGCGATATGCTCAGGGATTACAGTGGAAGCGTGTGATAGGCTTTTGTAGTGCATGACAGTCTCACATCTCCCTCAGCATATCGGTGCGACATGAAACTGAAAACGACCGCGAGACGAGAGCAGAGTTGATGAGACTGTCAGAAAGTGACAGATACACTGTGACATTCAGAAACATGCTAAACAGGACACACTGGGGCACTGAAAACAGATTCACTTTGCTTATCTTCTGTCCATCTATCTCTTTCTCTCTCACTGTCGTCCTTCCTTTATTTTTCTGTATGCTCATTGTTCTCATTGTTTTCATTATTAAGTTTGAATATTGCTTCGATACATGTACACACACGTGCGTGCACACACACACACACACACACACACACACACACACACACACACACACACACACACTCCTGCACTCACTGAAAACAGTGGTAGCAGTGTGATCAGTGAAATGGCCTATACTAAATGTGTAGCTGATCTGTTCTGTAACTGATCTGAAATGATGACAGCGTTGTGCATCTCGCATTTGGTGGTGGGGGGGATAATGTCTCTGCATCAGACAGAAATGCAGACACCGTGACATCAGCCTGTCCTGAGATCCCCTCGTCTGGGTCCTGCTGTCTGCGTGTCCATCTGGTAACCAAGACACCCACACGTCAGACAATCAAGTGTATTTAATGTTATGTTTATTTTTCAATTTTCATATTTATTGACTGAGAACCAATCGCTTGGAGAGATTGTATTAAAACACAGGTAAAGCTGAGGTGTCCCACTGTTAACAGGATATTTTCAGGAAGCGTCTATGCCATTAACAAGGGTTCTACATTTATCACCTGGACGGACACCTGACACCGTATCCACCATCCCTGCATAATTTGTACCAAGGAGTTGCTCTGATATGCATGAGTTAAATTTAAGTTGTAGGATCTGTGAAAAGTAGTGTTGCCATGGTGTGAGTGGTTCCACGTTGCTATGATACTGTCAACCGTGTCATCTGATTTATCTTAAGATATAACGTGAGTTCAGTGGCTGATTGTGCTCTGTGTGTGTGTGTGTGTGTGTGTGTGTGTGTGTGTGTGTGTGTGTGTGTGTGTGAGAGAGAGAGAGAGAGAGAGAGAGAGAGAGAGAGAGACAGAGACAGAGACAGACAGAGGTGGGGGGTTGTATTTAGATTCTGGAGGGAAAGTAAGTGGTTGCACACAGAATTCAACACCCAGCAGTTTAGTAATGTATTTCACTGCTGTAAAAATTTCACTGTTATATGGGTAAAGAGAGAACATTATAGTACATGGCTGAAAGCTCAGCAGTAGCATTAATATGCACATGAACAATGACTTCAGCACTTATCTGTTTTTGCATTGTTATAAGCACCCCCATGTTACTAATGCATTCATGATGTATTATATAAAACTGTTCCATTAGAAGTGTTACTAAGGACCTTCTCCTCGAGCTGTGTGATTCTGAATTCTGCCTATGAGGTAGGGGCTGTTCAGACTGTCCGAGCTTTTCCCTGGCCGTGGTCCAGACATCACATTATATAGACAGCTCCCTGTTCTGTGTCTGTGTGGTCAGTGATGTACTTGCATGGACGTCTGCGGCGAAGCGTCATTTACAGCCGCATAATTTCGATGGGTGAGTCATAGTCATCTGTTTGCAAAGCCAGGCTGGTGCCCCTGCTTTTGCATCAGCGTCCGCACCAGCCATTTACTTAATAGCTAGGTTGGAGGATCTGGGGGGCCTTACACAACACAATGGGGTGTGTGTGTGTGTGTGTGTGTGTGTGTGTGTGTGTGTGTGTGTGTGTGTGTGTGTGTATATGTGTATATGTGGGTGTGTGTCGGTGTGGGTGTGTGTGTGTTTGTGTTTGAAATCGCAGCCTCCATTAAGATGTCATTATGTCAATTGTAACACTAGTTGTTCTAGCGCTGTCACTTACATTTCCAAAATAGCAGCACTCATCTTGAGTGCTTCATTTAATTATTTGGGGATTTTTTTGGTGAATTATTCAAATAGAGTGTGTTTGTGTTTAATTTGTTAGTGGTGTCCCGGGGAGAGCGGTATAATGACAGAACATTCTTTTCCGAAAGGACTGTTAGAGAGCTCCGGTTAAAACCCCCATCTGCATGTGAATGTCAGTCTGCTGTAGCCCTTGTCATAGCAGGAAGTGACGCTGTGTGTCTGAAGAACACCCGCCACCCTGTGTTTTGTCTCAGCATTGTGCCTCAGGAGCGTGTGTTTTTTCCAAAAAAATCACAGTCACCGCAGCAGCAAAGCCTACTTGAATGGGTCATTTCACACTCAGAATTCATCTGAACTGTTATAGTGGTCCTCCCATCATAGTTTACCCTACTTCATGCTTTGAAACATTTTGTGACTGTGTTGTATTTACATTACATTACATTACATTATCGGCTAATAGCAGAAACTCTTCAGAGTGACATATATAGGTTAAAATTTTTACACGTTATCTGTTTATACAGCTGGATGTTTAGTGGGGCAATTCTGGGTTGAGTGCCTTGTCCAAGGGTACAGCAGCAGTGCCTCAGTGGGGAATCAAACCAGCAACCTTACGGTTATGAGCCCTTACCACTGTGCGACACTGCTGCCCCACTGCCAAGATTTTATGTCAGTATGGATATTGCATTAAAGACTGTACACTTACTGAGAAACATCACAGGCACGGTGAGGTGTCAGCATTTTTTTTTTTTTTTTTTTTGTCATTTTTCCATTTTCTCCCCAATTTGGAATGGCCAATTTCCCGAATTTGGAATGCCCAATTAGTCATTGACGTTCGGTCCCATTGTGCAACCCCCACTGTCAATTCGGGAGAGCGTAGACAAGCACGTGCCCTCCTCCGAGACACGTGATGTCAGCCGCTGCTTCTTTTCGCTCTGCGGCCCACAAGCCAAGCTAGCACAGAGATGAGTCGGAGGAAGACATTTCACATGCAGCTTTTGGCACGTGGACCACAGGTGCCCGATCGACCAGCAGGGGTCACTGTTGCTAATGGGACCGAAGCCCCTGCCGACGTACCCACCCCTATCCCCGGCGGAACGAAGCCAATGTGCTCTGCCTGTGAGCTCCCGGTCACTGTCGGCTAGTGACACGGCCGGGATCGAACCCGGGCCGTAGCGTTCAGTCTACACTCGGAACGAGTGCTTTTACCGACTGAGCCACTCGGGAGCCCGATGTCAGCATTTCTACATAAACACAAGCAGCGGGGCTATACCTGCACGAGTACTCACACACAGTAACACACAGCAGCAAAAGACATGCCATGTCCCATAATCCTTCACTCACTGACCACACATCTCCCACAATTCCTCACTCACTGACCACACATCTCCTGTAATCCCTCACAAACTGACCACACGTCTGCCATAATCCCTTACTTACTGACAGCACATCTGTTTCTCTCTCAAAGGGGAAACTCAATTCATGTGTTCTTTGATGACTGGTCTAATACCAGGAGGGGTGTTAGAAAGCACTGAGGAATGTGTTTGTGTATTGTTTGTGCATAGTTGGGTGTGTGTGTGTGTGTGTGTGTGTGTGTGTGTGTGTGTGTGTGTGTGTGTGTGTGTACCTACCATCTGTATTTGTGGATGTATGTGTGTATCTCATTTAACTCGCACACGCAGAGACGCAAAGTCTGTTTTCACAGACTTGTCTGTTTTTAAGAGGATTTGATTTGATTTCTTTCTGAGAACTGCAGGACTCCAGCACTGCCTACCACAGCCTGGAGAGGACGGCGCCCCCTGCAGGTCAGCTTGTGCTCTGTGTTGACACATACCTGGAGCTGAACCAAGCTTTAAAAGTAACATGCATGGAAGCGTAGAGGACTTAACCAAGGAGGGCCAGATATTTTTGTCCTGTGCCATAATATGTTACACACGCAGTCTGGTGTGTATGACTGGAGCACTGTAGGTGGCGCTGCATTTGAAAGTGCCATGGCTAACCACAGCATTGATCAAGCGCTCAGAGCCGGCGTGCTGAGAGCAAGCGAGTGAATGAGCATGTGACACTCGGGGCAAACTAACATCTGCACCGGGCTCGTATTGCGCACTGTTCATTTATTTATCAACCCGTATTTAACCATGAAACTGAGAAGTCGTGTCTCTTTAAACAGGGATGCCTTGGGGAAGCATGTCAGCTTCACGGCACCACAAGGTGCCAGTCAGCTGCAGGGAGATGATTAGGCGGCCAGATGTAGAGAGGTGGTATGGGAATTTGACCGGGATGCCAGGGTTAACACTTATACCCTTATGAGAAGTGTCACAGGATCTTTTATGACCACTGTGAGTCATGACCTTGGTTTAGTGTCTCCACTGAAAAATGGTATTGCCTATAGTACAGTGTCCCTCTCACTGCACTGGGACATTGGTACCCTACCTGCAGAGGGAAGAGTGCCCCCTACTGGCCCACCAATGCAACTTCCAACAGCAACGTAGAAATGGCAACCTTTTCTCTGTCCATTTCCCATCTAAGTACTAACTAAGCCCATCCCTGCTTAGCTTCAGCCAAGGAGAAAGTCACAGGGTGGTAAGGCTGCTGGCTTAGAGGATCAGGGCTACTCTACTGGTGAGAGAAGCCCTGATCCTGTAAGCCAAGCCCTGTGGTGGCTGTGATACTGTACTACCTCACAGCTAGAAGCGCAGTCATTGTGACCTCACTGCCTGTCTCCCTCAGTCAGTCCCTGGACACACAGCTGCTGCCACTGTGATGCACTGTAGTACAGTTGTGAGGGAACAAGGAGGCCCCAGGTTTGATTCCCAGGTGGGCTATGACCATTTTACCATTGAGCAAGGTACTTATGGGTAATACTTACCTTGGGCAAGGATGCCTGCTAAGCAAATGAGTCATGCAGTAAGCTCATCGGTTCAACTATAAAACTCGATATAAGCTGTTCTGTCCGTGAAGGTAGTGTGTATGAGAGAGCAGAGGAAAGTTAAGGCCCGTTCATTAGGGACGAGGAAACTGTAGCGTAGCAACAGGTGCTGATTGCACAGGCAAATATTCCCTTAATTCTTCCTTTGGTTTGCTTTTAAGGCTTTTAAGTGCAGTGACAGATGGTGTTGGTGCTCGGTTGTTTTGTCACCATCATCAGCAGATGGGTGTTTGTGAGCGTCCATAGATACTGGCCTGGGGTGAACCTGGTCTCCCAGAAACCTCTCCAGATCCAATTAAATGGCAGAGACCTGGCTGCTTCTCTCCCTGCCCTTTTCTCTGTTGGCTTCCATAATGAAAACAGGCTCATTATGAAGTCTTCAGTTGAGTTTAATCCATCCTCTGCCATCGTTATGAACAGCAATTGATCTTTTTTCCTTGCCATTTCAAAGAGCCAGCATGATTTTCCAAAATCACCATAGCACTGTGAGATTCTACAATGATTTTTAACAAAGGTATTCTGAGTAAAGTTTGAGTGATTGACTGGTATTTGATAACAGTTGTACTGTTAAGTGTGAATGAGATGGTTGTTATAACCTTGAGTAACTTTTCTGAATGAGAGGGTGAATATAATGATATACGGTAGGAAACCTTGAATGAGGGGGTGAGTGTAACCTTATAAATGGTAGGTAAGGTTATTGCAGTGGAGACCTTAGTCTGTTTGATTGCTTTTCTCAGATAAATCTGGAATAGTCTGTTATACTTGTAGCCTGCTGTTGTGATCTGTTTTTCAGAATGATGCGCAAGACTGCATGGTGCACACAGTGTGGTTACTGAACACCACTTAGATCTGCCCTTAGATCAGGTGACATAAAGGATATTATCTTTAGTGCTGGTGGCAGTGTGAGCTCTTGTCAGAATCCTGGACCATGGAACTGTGGGACTCTGAAAATGTACATTTATATTTATTAATGTGGCAGAATGTAATATACTAGTAAATACTATATTAGTGCGCTGGAATCCTGTCTGAGAGTGTTTGAGTGTCAGTGACAGATACTCTTGGTGTCCATTGTTTGCATCTCAACATGGGCAGAATGTCCAGTGAGGTCCTGCAGTGATTTCACACTGTCCTCATGTCTTCTGCAGTAGCAGTCTCTCTCCTGGCGTCTAGGTATGTCCCACCTGTTGTCCCAGGAGTTTATGGCAGATGCAGCCATTGTTATTGCCTCGGCCTGTCCCACAAAAACGCTTTGCCGCTGCGATAAGTTCTGAGGCACTTGTCAAAGAGAGCTCCACTCTGCAGTCAGACAGGGGCATGGGTTTTAACTGATAGTCAGAGAAAAAGCCCAGATGTACTGTTTAGCCAGCTGGTCACTTACAGAGAGCACACAGTCCTGTGTACAAACGGCCCAGAGCAATAATGGCTGGAGGTGTTCAGTGGGCTCATCCTCTCAGCTTATCTGTGTGCTTTTGTCTGTCAGTATAAGTGAACGCTCTGGGTTTTCTTCTGGCCCTGTGACTGTGTTCTTGTATCAGTATTTTTGTCTTTTGTGTAGAACGGTGGTGTGACTCAGAGGTGACATCATCAGGGCCCGCCCTTTGTGCTGTGAATATTCCAAAAATAAGGACACAATCTAGGCTCGCGTGTGCTCAGCAAAGCATTCATTCAGTGCCACTTACAGCAGCTACTCTTTCACGTTTGACACGGTATCTGTTCCACAAATAAAGCTGCATTTTTACCATGGAAACTGAGGTGCCCCATTGCAACGGAAGTGTCCTACCGAATTTACAACCCCAGCAGCCTCGGGTCTGGAGTCCACCACTCTGTCCACTGCTCCACCCTGCTGACCTCATGTCCAGAATCCATGATTGTAACCACCACTCCACACAGTTGCCCTAAGGTCTAATGTCCATCTTACACCGGAAGGTTGTGACATATAGTCATTAACTTAAAATACCATTCCTTCAGCTTTTAAAATGTGACACCTCTGTGCGCCTCTGGTACTGTGTGGTTGATGGAAGGCATGGCTACATTTATGTCTGTGTTTAATGAAAAGCAGTGGGTGTATAATGGACTTGCGCAGGGTGAGTATAAGCACTGAATTATTCTGCTAAAAAGGAGCGATTTCGCCAGGGGACTCTCAACAATCAATACACTAAATATCACAAGGCAATGGGTCTCAGAGGAAAGGGGAAGTGAGCTGAGGAGAGCCCAGGGGAATGCTGGGATGTTGTGAATGGAGCGAGCGCGTTCGCCTGTGCTGAAATGCGTGTGGAAATTGAAGGATGTGTGACACGGTGGAAGGAGATGAGAGTGGAGCCCTGGACCATGAACACGCAGCTGCTCCGTCTGTGTGATCCTCCGAAGGGCAGGGGCGGGAAAGCAGACAAGGCAACCCTGCGAGAGATCAGGGAGGGAGAGCAAGCCTCTCCTAGTCCTGTACTGGAGGACTAGCACAGATTTATATTTATAGCAACTGTCCCGTCGCTCATAGCTGATTAAATGGTTTCAGGGATGCGTTAGATTGCTGCCGCTTTCTGGCGTAAATCCATAGAAGTGCCAGTTTATACTGGCAGAATGATAAAAATACCAGCCAGATAGGAGCCGACAGACACCGATTTAAAAAAAAATAAATAAAAAACAGAAGCAGCTTTCCCTCCAGCTGTGAGGCACTGCGCTGCCATCGCAGACTGAATGAGCCAGTTACGTGACACATAGCCCCCCCCCTCCTCCCAGGGGATTGTGGGTAATAACAGGGAAGCCCTCCCCTGAAGGCACGCCAGCGTCTGACGAAAGGGAGAAAATGGTCATTCATGAAAAGCCTCGGCGCGGAAAGGGCATGAATGGGATTTCATCGCTGCTCCCCCAACGCCCCCACCCACCACCCCCCACTCAGTGCACGCTGTCCTCAAATGAATGGCGACCTTCCTCCATTCAGTTCTCCGTCCTGAGTGCTGATTATGGAAAGAGAACAGTTTGAGTCATGAATTTGGCCTTGTGTGTTTTACTCACTGCTGGTCAGAGTGGTTTTTTTCTCTCGTTCCCTCCTCCCTATCTCCCTCTCCTTATCTCTCCATACCTCATTCTCTCTCTGGCTTCCCTCTCTCAGTCCCTGAGGTTATCCGCCACCCTCAATAAATTCATTGCATTTTATTTCAGTTCAATTCAGTTGAGTTGAGTTCAGTTCAATTCGCATCAACTGAATTCGGTTAATTCCATTTCATTTCCGTTCAATTCAGTTTGTTTTGTTGCCATGATGAGTTACAGTATAGTGTTGCCATAGCAACAACAATTCAACAGACATGAGCATAAATGTAAAATGCACAAGTCAGCCATTGATGAAATGACAAATACGTATACATCACCATAATAAGGTAAAAAACAGGCTTTTCTTTGTGTGTGTGTGTGTGTGTCTGTTGCAGCGGGGCGTTCTCTGAAGTGGTGCTGGCTCAGGAGAAGGCCTCGGGGAAGATGTTTGCCGTAAAGTGCATCCCGAAGAAAGCGCTGAAGGGCAAAGAGAGCAGCATCGAGAACGAGATCGCCGTGCTCCGAAGGTAAGCGCCGGGCCTCACCATGGCAACACGCGCGGCAGCGACGCCCACACATGCTCTGCACCTCCTCCCATGATGCTCCTGGCCTCAGCAGAGGCGGAGACTCCCTGCCGTGGAGCATTCTCAGTGTCCAGGCTAAAGCAGCAGACATGACCATGGCTCCGTTGGTTTGATAAGAGCAGCAGCACCAAGCAGGCTGGTAAGAAAGGGGTTAACTGTAAGGCTGCTCCTGTTGAGACACACCTGGAGGGAATGCATCATATTCACAGAAGTAATCAGTTATCTCCTTTTTCTCTTCACATAGCATGGATTTTTCCTTTTTTCAATATGAAATTGTAGATTGGAATTGCACCACGTTTAACTAAATAACACAGTACAACAGCCACGATGTTTAGGGTACTGAACTAAATACACTTGAATGGATTGAATTTTCGGATTGAATACATAATGGACAGATTGATTGAATGATTTGTTGTTAATAACCACTGCCTTTGCAGCCAGAGCAGCCATGTTGCATCTGCTTGGAGCGCTTCTCCTCAGGGGTGTTTCTGTCTCACAGTGTGTCCACAGTGTATTTAATTGCATCGTAACACCTTGTAGAGAAGCTGGCTGACACTTCTTCCATAAATGAGCAGAAAAGAACCAAAGGTTAAAAGAAATAATTTATTTTTTAAACCAAACAACAAAGACAAAGAAAGCAGCCTACACCAACCAAAAGCAGGGACAAAATGAGCTTTCCCTTCTGGTCTCCAGCCACACCTGTATTTAATCCACCTTCAATTACTCAGGTGTGACTCGTTAGCCAATAGGCTGGTTTCCCAAACAAGTCACACACATGTGACCAAATAACCAATTAGCACTTAGGGAGAGGTGGTGAAGGCTCTCCTTCAAACACCTACATATTTACAGCTAGGTGTTCACTCGAAGGACATGCAAGTAGGACCCATCTCAATATAAAAACAGTGCTCAGCATTGTTTTTCTGGGGCTAACCATTACACCACACTGCACTTGATATGTAATCTTATAAACGCATTCAAAATAACAAAAATTATAGTGATTTCCTTATGTGCTCTGTACTTCTGCCTAAATATAGACGTCCCTCTTTAGCACCCTGTTTTACTAACCCTGTTACTGTTTTATGGCCAGTATTTACTCCCATTCGAGGTAGCACTCAGAAATGTAACAGTAATATTCCTTCTCTTTACCTGCAGAATGAGGCACATGCTGTTATACTGTTATACACAGTGTGTTCTCCAGCGCTGTCGTTTGTTATGGTCTGTCTGTTGTCTTAAGTGGTCTGCAAGTGAGGTCCTTGAGAGTTGTGCTGTATTTCCTGCTCTGTGCTGAGCCGGAGAATGAGCCTGATATGAGAGGCTGATTTGAGAGTTTATTATACTGTGCGCTGAATGATGTCGTGCAGAGTATGTTGGATATGAAAACAAACCACTCGAAATCACAACCGTTAGGTGGTTCACTGCTGTATAAACCCTTAGACCCACATTGTGCAATACTTCTGTGAGTTTATAACACAGCAGATCCACACTGTGCAGTATTTTAGTGAGTTATCAAATGACAGATCCCCCCCAGTACAGATCTAATGACTGCGTGGGAGTACAGTCCCCTGTAGTTTGACTGACTGGGTTTCTGCTAGGCCTCAATGACGTGGCTTCCTCCAGTCACATCTTCTGTATCTGTCAGGGTATCAGCCCCAAACTCGCCACCACCCTCCCCCTGCCCTGACTGCCTGCCTAAGGCCCTTCTCTATCCCCCCCCAACCCCCACCACTCTCCTCACCAGCCCCACCAGTCCAGTTAGTTTAAGCATCAGTGGATTCTCATGGGTCCTCCACAGGCTTCCAGCAGTGCCTCCTCCATTCAGCGGAGTCTCTGTCACTCAGTTTGATATTCGCCAGTCGTACCCGAAGCAGGGGGACGCGGTGACCTTGCGCCGTGGCTAATGGGGAAATCAGTGTTCATCAAAAGCGCCCGGCTTTGTTACGTCACCTCTCAGTGACTCATTTTAATCAGAGCCGGGATGTCAGGCAGAGAGAGCCGGAGCGGCAGCTTAATCAACTCTATGGACTGCACTTCAGTGCCGGGGATTATCATAACAGAGCGGCCGGTCCTGATTTCAGTGTGACCTTAAGCCATTGAGCGGTCTCTGCTAGTGTTCATCGCATCATCACATAGACGCACTTACTTTTGCTCGGGCTCCAAAGGTCAGGAGAGAATCCACTGTAAATGTGTCCAAATGCAATCACCTACCAGCACTTAGTGACAGTGTGTTTGGCTTAAAACATAGTGAGTGCAGTGTAGCATGGTGGTAAGGAGCAGGGCTTGTAACCAAAAGGTTGCCAGTTCAATTCCCCTCTGAGGCACTGTCGCTGTACCCTTGGGCAAGGTATTTAACCAAGAACTGCCTTAATATCCAGCTGTATAAATGGATAACATATACCAGTTATAGCATATGTAAATCACTCTGGATTAGAGCATCTGCTAAATGACAATAATGTAGTGTGATGTCCCTGTTTACCTTTGCATCCTCTTGTCATCTGAGCATTGTGATATGGAGCTCCCTGGGGTTCCCTTTCACAGGCCAGTCAGGTCTTTCTTTTATCTGAATCAGATTTTGAACCACAGGTTGTGCTGCATTGTGTGCGTTAAATGAGTCACTTTAGAAAGACGCCTTTCTTTTTCCTTCTCGGCCACTCATACAGGAAGACGTGAAGGATCTGGTGATGTAATTAACAGACATCCCTTTGTTGAGGCCCACATTGCCCACAGCAGGTGAAAGGGATGAAGTTCATTTTCTTTTTTCTGTCTATTTTTCACCTCTACAGACTAATCCGTAAACCCTGGGGTCAGTCTACCCGTGGTAGTACTGCTTCATTTAGAGAGGACACTGCCCACAGAAGTGTGTGAGAGAGAGAGAGAGAGAGGTTTAGGTTTGTGATGGTCAACTGTCAAAGCAACAAAAAAAGAAAGGGTATCATTTGTGTCAGGAGACGTTCAAAGAGGTGGATTGCTCAGGTGAACTCACCGGCTGTCAGAAAGGCCCCACGTGTTTCCCGTCAGTCTTAACAATTACTCCCCAAGGACCCCAGGCCTGCCTCTAATCTGGTCCTTCATCCTCTGGCTTCAAAGAGGATCCCATCGCGGTTTTGTCTCATCATCCCCCCCCGGCAACCGTATGATTGACAGGCCTTTGCTTGGCCGCTTAGATCGTGAAGTACCATTCCCCAAGCAGTGGGAATCCGGCGGAGATCGCAGGCTTCTAATGAGGGGATCGGGCCTCTGTGACTGACGAAGGACTTTGCTGCAGATTGGCCAGGGCGTATCACTCATGATCACATGAGTGAGGATTTTTTTTTTTCATCTTAAAAATATATCCTTTAATCTCAATACCATAAAACAAACTTATATTGTTCACAAATACTGACTTATGCCAGGAAATCAGAGGGTCAAAGATATTCACCCCTCTCCCCCCACAATTGGTGTACACAAATCTCTCCTCATTCTGTCTCGATGTAGTTCCAGTTCCAGTCCAGTGCAGTTGGAATTAACCTAAATACAGTATTGCCTAAGCAGTGGATTTAGAATGAATTTTAACAGCACTGCTATCAGTAATCATGAAAGGAGACCATGCATTGATAAAATAAAATGGAAAGTCTCTCCCTGTCTCGCTCCCTTCATCTGGCTGCTTTCATTAATGGAGGAAGGAGACAAAGGGGAGTAATGAGTCGTGCCACAGCACGCGGTTCTGCCGGCAGCCCACGCGGTGCGGGGGAAACACGGCCGTTTGTTCTCTCTTCCCACAATGCCAGGGCCCCACGCCGAGCTTCTAAACGTGATCCTGCATGCCAGGGACACGTCATCCCAAATCAGAGTCCAGCAGGGGCTGATGAATGCCCTCAATCGGTAGCTTTAGTGCATCTCGCTTTTTAGCAGTTTTTTTTTTTTTTTTTTTAGAGGGGTGGTTCTGACTGCTGCTCCTCTTAGTCAAGGATATGTGACCACACACAAAACATGGGTTAGAGACTTCTGCTCAGAGCACTTTGAGCATTGTACTGCTTGGGTATTTAAAGCAGTGCCCTTTGACTCGCTCTGTCCTCTATGCTATATTTGCCCTTTGACATGCCCTCTACACTTGAGTAATACTTCTACAGACCCACTCCAGACAAAAGGAACAGCTTTATCAAAATCTGTGTTTCTTCTATACAAACAAGATGGTGTCAAAGTTAGACTGGGACAGCTGAATATGTTTTTGTTCAACAAATACTAATAATAACAGTAATACTTATGTATTTTATTAATATGACATTTTTTAAAATGTCCTAGGCTGAACCTGCTGAGTAGTGTTTGGTACACATCTGAGGGCTTGTGTTCCTGTCTGTGTTATCATTCCTGCTCTGTGGCCCTATTCTAGCAGAAACCATAAAGACTCTCACTTCTCATTCACGATTCGCTGTGCTCCAGTCAGCTCCACCTGTTACCCCTGGAGAAGCCCATTATCCGTCTTTTCAGGGTGATTCTTCCTCCTTTGGCGCTGTCTGTGTACCGCGTGGCTAAATTTCGCAGCAGCTGGCTCTGGCGCAGTGTTAATACGCGCTGGATGTATACATACACATTTACCATGAGGAGGTTGCCATGGTGAAGCGTGACTGAGGAGTCGACTGTGTCAGCTGCGAGGGAGGAAGAGGGAGAACAAGAGAGAGAAAGAGCGTAAGAGAGACAGCGAGAGAGAAAGAGTGTGAGAGAGAGGGGAGCTGGGCTTCCCTCTTTGTCTTTCAGTGGTCTAACTCTGATATAGAGCTAACAAGAAACCTGATTCTTTTAAAGACTAGGCTGAATAATTTGATTTATCAAAAGCTGTGTTATAAGACCATTTATGTAAAAACTCATGCATACGCAAAAGCATGCGCACACACACACGCACACACACACATACACACACACACACACACACACAGCCAGCAGTGCGGGTGTGTCAAAGTCATTTCCTACTGTGATATCATAATGTTAGATTCCCAGGATGGTGCCTCTCTGACCTGTGGGGACAAATATGAGGAGATGGAGTCCAATCTGACACTTAGTTATTAAAATGGGTCTTTATGGTAATCTCTGGGGAGTGCTTACTTGGTGATTAAAGTTGGTTTAAATGGAAATCTCTGAGGAATACATATTTTGTGAGTAAAGACAATTCAGTGATAATCCCTGAGTAATATTTACTCAGTGTAAATGGTAATCACAGAGGAATACTTGCTCAGTGATTGAAAGGGGTTTAATACTATGTTCCGGTATTCACCCAGCATTTCCTTCAGAAAGAAATCAAGGCCCTGTCTGAAACTCATATTAAACCCCCAAAGGGCTACACAACAGGGAGCAGGAAATTGTTTTGCTTTAAATTCTTTTCTTGGGCACTTTTTGCGATCTTTGTGAAATAGGATAACCCTATTGCCCTAGATTCTTTAGAAAATCCTGCCTAAAATTCAGAATGTATCCAAAAGTATACAACACCCCTCCTATTCAAAACCAGTTAAAAAATGCAACATTCAAGCATATCTGAAGATTGGAGTTATTCAGAAAATGTTTGGTGAAAGGTATATTTTACAGAGCACTTAACATCCCAAACTTGGAAAAAAAAAAATCATCACACACACACACACCATATTGTATGTTCGTATATGTCGGCAATCACTGCCAGTATTCCAGGTGATAATTATTCTCATGAATATCAGCCATCTCAGTGGGATTAAATTCTGATGCTCTATGTTTCACTTCTATTGCAGTACATTAATTCAAAGATCCAAATACCAATTTCTCCATAAATTGCAGCTTTCCCATTAACTTTAGACATTAACAGGCCTTTGCAGGAAGCCATTTAAAATGAGCTAGAAGGCAGTCTGTTGAAGGTGTCCCATAACAAGATTGTAAAAGAGTTCTTGCAGTGCTGTAAAGCTGTTGAACTCAGTGCTTTACTGCATCAAAGACACAATAAGGACATGACCCCTGTCATTCTTTTTATTCCTGTAACTGTCATCTGTGGTTTAAGAGTCTCTGCACTGTAAGATTCTTCAGGAGGGTTACTTCATTTAAAAATGGCAGCTCCTAGTTGCAAAGCTCATGCCGCACCTTTCAAAGGTGAGAGCTGACTCTGAAACCTTTTAAAAACTGCTAAACAGGTGTGCTGCTTTGCACAAGCACTTGCCTTGAATCCCTGTGTTATGGTGCACCTGGGAATCAGGACAGGCAGGAGGGTGAATATAGGTATGTCACTGTTGTCAAGTGAACTGTATGCATGTGTGATGATGATGACGGTGATGATGATGATCAAAATATACGACCAGTAAAAATGCAATTAAAAGTGCAGATTCAAAAAAATCCCTCCCCTACTCATGATCCTTCTTCATATGGCAGCCTCTGGTTGCTATAGAAACCTCTCTTCATTTTATTATAGATATACTGTACATAAATTATATATATATATATATATATATATATATATATATATATATATATAGATGTACAGAGAGAGAGAGATAGATAGATAGATATTTTGGATATTAGTGGAAATGTGTGTGTATGTGTACATATATTGGATGTGAGTAAATACATGTATTGGATGTAAATATTACTGGATATTTCTCCATTTTGTCCAATGTGTATCCCTGATTATGGAGGCACAGGGGAAGAGCTCAATGCATTAGAACCCAAAGTTAGACCATGTCAGTTCTGTCTGTCAAACCCCTCCGGCTGTGATTTTAATACAAAATATCAATCATATATTGGATTTGTTGCCAAGTGTGTCTTTTGAGAAAAGTATATCAAAGTGTATGGCTTTCCTTTTAAACATGCTGAGATGCTGTAGAAGCATAGCTGTGATGTTGTGAAGGCGTTTCGTGTGAGTTTCCGTGGCCTGTGAGAGGGCCTTTGAAGTGTTGGTGTGCTTCTGGTGAACAGTCTGTTTCAGCATCTGAAGATCAGGCCTCAGGATATGAGCTCTGCTTCACAGCGGACTGTGTGTCCTGTGGAATCAGTGCTGATGCCCACAGTATCTGATTGGCTCTTAATTCTTCACAGTGAAGAGTGATTGGCTCTTCATTCCTCAAAGTGAAGTGTGATTGGCGGTTCTCTCAGACCTGTCAGACTGTGGTTAATAATGCATTACTTCCCAAAGCACTCCAAATCCATTTACATTTACATCTATTCATTTAGCAGACGCTTTTATCCAAAGTGACGTACAAAAGTGCAAATAGTGGGCAAACAACAGGCACAAGAGCCAGATGCGTACAGATCAAACAATGTAGATAGTCCCTCTATATTAAATCCCTCTATAAGTAGCATTTAATTATTAAATCAATTAATTCTCTGAGTGCTTCCTCAGCAATCACTAGTACTGGGTCATAATGCGACATTCCACTTTGCACCTGAAACAAATAAGATGGCTTAGTGTCTGTTTCAGCCCTGTGCATACGAAAGCAGAAACGTCATTCAAACATGGATAAAAGCTCATTTACTAAAAACTTCCACATGTTGATGCTTGTAATTTTGAATTATTATATAATGCTGACTACATTTTTTTCTTTCTCTACTTTAGAATAAAGCATGAAAATATTGTTGCACTGGAAGATATCTACGAGAGCTCCAATCACCTGTACCTGATCATGCAACTGTAAGTGCTCATGTTTCACCTGTCTGTCCATCTGTTTGTCTCTGTTTGTCTGTATTTTTACATGTCTGCTGGTGTCTGTCTTTCTATTGTTCTGTGACTCTGTCACATGTCTATCCATCTGTCTGTCTTTATATCTGATCCCTCGCGGCTAGTTCTCTGCCTGCCGTTCTCCTGTCTCCATGTAGAGACTGCAGTCAGGCTATATCCAATGCCTCATAACGAAGCCACCGTGCTTATTAGTCAGCGAAAGTCTTCAGAACCACACTGCCCCGTCTCCTCCAATCAGTCAGACTAATTGGCTCAGTCTGGAGATGAAAACAGACACTGGAGCAGCCCCCTGGAGCGAGGCTAACACAATAAGAGCCCTGGTGACATGGTAAATGTTCGCACAGCAAAGCTTTAGTACCAGCATGTTGTTAAAGCATACCAGTATGTTGCTAAAACCTTACCATTTGCTTGAGGGGTATACTCTGGCTTGCGCTTCAAACTAAAGAGTAGAGTCAGGGATTGAAATGCCAACTAACCTGTTCTGCCTCCAGGGGGTGCAATCCTCTGAGGGCACAGCGACTGGTGCATATCTTCTGGGTGGGGATCAAAGGGTTGTAGTACATTCAGTTGCTGTGGTGAAGATTTCTGCTCCCAACAGTGACCTAGGACTAGTTAATTCACCCTCTAGACTTATCGCAGCAATTTGGTGTGAGATATGACTATTTATCCAAGATCAGGGGACAGAATCCATAACCGGTAAATGAAATAAGACATCCCTGTGCTGGTTTGGCCTCTGAGTGCTTCTGAACTATTGAAAGAATCAATATAAAAATTGTTGTAAAGTGGTAAAGTAATTTATTATTTGACCATAAACTCCATAGAGTTTAAACCGAGTTTGATTCTTAATATCTGCTGGAAGCACTGTAATGGAATAAATTGCCTTCCCTGATTGTGTTCCTGAAATGGTTTCTGTTGCCTTTCCTGGGAAGCGTGGCTCCTGTGATCAGAATAGATAAGGTCAGGGCTCAGAGGGCTTGCAGAAGATCTTGATTTAATCTGTGGTATTTGTGTTCAGATAGACTTCTCTGGTTTAATCCGATCGATCTGGAGAAACCTCAGATTACAGTATTCCTGGAAGCCCTTCATGGCACAAATAGATCTGCACTGCAGATCGTAAATTGTTGCAAACAGAGCTTCAGAGCAGAAACTTCTGAATATACCCCTTCCAGAATACTGGAAAGACGCACCAATTCAGACTGACGTCATAAAATTATACATTAACTACCACTAATAATATAAGGGAACAGTGCATTAATTAATATGCAGTTAACTCATTAATGCCACTGACACCAAGCACCAAGATTGCCGACTCACTGGGACAAATACATTCTTCGTTCTCATGCACAGAAATGATAGAGGCTGCTAATGTGACTCCCTCAGAAAATAAAAAAATATATGATTTTGGGTTTTAATAGCCTCTTTTTTACTGCCAGTTTCTTTTAGCAGTCCGACTGGCCCATGGTAATGGGATTATACAGTCATAACCTCCACTAAAATACGAACCAATGTGATTTGCAGTGACCAGGCTTTGAAATGAAAGGTGTGTTTATAAATAGTAGACCCAGAGTCATTTTTGGCTTTCCTTCACTCACATGGAGATGAGTGGTAGCAGTCTGGATGTCAGGTAACTATCATGATGTTGTCACAATGTTGTAGAAACGTTTGGGCAGAGCCTGTGCTGGAGTCACAGGACAACAAAGTGAGGGGTGCATTGGCGTTAGACGGCAGAGCTATGGGGATTGGACAGCAGGGTGAGAGAGCTATGGGGATTGGACAGCAGAGTGAGAGAGCTATGGGGATTGGACAGCAGGGTGAGAGAGTCATGGGGATTGGACAGCAGGGTGAGAGAGTTATGGGGATTGGACAGCAGGGTGAGAGAGTCATGGGGATTGGACAGCAAAGTGAGAGAGTTATGGGGATTGGCCAGCAGGGTGAGAGAGTCATGGGGATTGGACAGCAAAGTGAGAGAGTTATGGGGATTGGACAGCAGAGTGAGGTGTGCATGGGGATCAGACAGAACAGTGATAGAACCAGGGGGATTAGACGGAATGGTAACAGAGGGGTGCGGATTGGAGGGTTTAATGCAGTACAGCCAGTGATTACGAATATTTGAAAATGGTAGAAATTTCAAAAGAGAATATATATATATATATTTTTTTAAATATGTGTATGAACCCATGGGTGTGGTATCCATAGAAACAGATGTATCATTCTCAGAGGCTAGTTGTGAATTTCATCTACAGGAGAAGAGTTTGACCCTGAGATTGAGGGAGAGAAAGAGTGTGGGGTTTGAGTGGTAGGCTGAAGTCAAAGGGATGTAAAGATTTCTGTGCATATTGTATATGGGACAATTCCTGTCATCAGACTTAAAATTGTATGTAGTATTTCCTTTGGTAATATTGTTTTGGTTTGTTCTGCCTATAAAGCGCACTTGACTTGAATAGAGGGAGAGAGGGGCAAAGGAGAGTGGGATGCAGAGAGAGAGAGAGAGAGAGTTGGGGCGGGAAGGATTAATTGAGTCTATTTATTGACACAGGTGTGAGCATACAGGTGTGAGTGTGAGCGCACAGGAAAGTTTATGTGACAGAATTCACCTTTCACTGACTCTCGGAATCCCCACGGATGTATGTAATAGCAGTGCACCATGTAGCGTGTATACCATGGTGTTAAGGAGAAGGATTTGTAACCAAAATGTTGCCGGTTCAATTCCCTGCTGGGGCACTACTGTCATACCTTTGGGCAAGGTACTTAACCCACAATTGCCTCAGTAAATATCCAGCTGTATAAAAGGTTACAATTTTACATGTTATCCAATGTAAGTCGTTCTGGATGTGGGTGTCTGCTAAATGCCAATTAATGTAATGTAATGTGTGCCAACCTCTGTGTCATTTTGACTTTTCCTCTCCGAGAACAGGCATGGCACTGTGGATATAAATGAATCCGGCCTTTAGCCTTCCCATTGCCTGCTTGATGCCTGTTTTCAGCACCACCTTTCTTCCCTCACACCATCTGTGGCTCACTGTTCGTCCCCCTTAAACCCCGCCCCTTCACTAAACACCCACCGATCTCTTCTGTCGGTAGCGCAGTTGGCTCCGCCTCTCCTGATTTTTTTTTTCCCTCAGATGGAATTGAACAGCTTAGTCCCTCCTGTGCATTTGTGCTGAGGTAGTGCTGCATTAATCAATAAAGCAGGACTGACAGGACTGCAGGATGGAAGCGTGTGAGAGTAACAGGACAGCAGGAAAGGAGCATTTAGTGATGGTGTAAGGTTGAGGTCAGAGGGGCCGTGCAGCCAGTGCTGAGACATGCTTCCCCCTCCTCCATAGTGATCAGATTCCAGGAGCCCTGATGGGAGGTATCCTCTGCAGCATCTGGGCTGTTAACTGCTTTTCATTTTCGTGTTTTTTTTTTAATGGGAACATTTTACTCTGCTGTGTTCTTTGAACACACTCGAACATCTGTAGTCGCAGTGACTCTCAGAAAAGACAGTATGCTCGTCACAGTTTGTTCTCAAGAGAACTCCCTTGTGTCACGGTCTGGAATAGTAATCTGAAACACACACACACACACACACGCACACACACACACGTAATGTATATCTCCTATTGCAATCAGTTACCATGTTCAAATTGATCACCTGAAAATAAGGGCTTGTGTCTGTTCTCCCACTGGAATATCAACAATGAGTGACAGCTGTCATGTCTGTGTGTGGTCCACCTGTGTACTCACGGTTCCCATGCTCATTTTCATATCTATCTGCTGGTAATGAAAGATCAGGGCAGACAGACAGACTGATGCTGAGGTTAATCACAGAATCACAGCCTGTCTGCACTGGTCTCTCACTGGTGGAATGAGCTTCCCATGGGGGTCAGGGCAGAAGAATCATTTGCCATCTTCTGACACAGACTGAAGACCCACCTCTTCAGACTGCATCTCGGTTCCACCTCAATCCATGCCCCCTAACACCTGCTGCTGGTATTACTTGTAGTAGTTGCTGTTTATTTTATGTTTAGTATCGCAGTGTGTTTTGGATTCTGTGATCTAGTGACTGATGTGTAGTAGTGTGTGTACTTGGCTTCCCTTAGTGACTAAGGGAAGCCAAGTACACACACTACTACACATCAGTCACTAGATCACAGCTTAAAGACTAAGGCTTAGTCTCTAAGCTGTCCAATCAGGTTAGCACAAGCCCTAGCACAAGTGGTAGGGCTTGAATAGTGTTATGCTCACACTCACTGGTCTGTGAGTGTTGTTAGCCTGGTCTGACACTGCTGCTCATTCAACTTGAATGGATATACTTATGTTCTTTTGTGCTGGAAGCCATTCTGTATAAGAGCGTCTGCTAAGTTAACATAATGTAACGTAATGTAACGTAATATAATGTAATTTAATGTTTTGTAAAGAAGCACCCCAGCTGCTATGCAGCCTATGGCAATCCTATTGTTTGTCCTTTCGGGTGCTGATGTGGGAGTGTTGTGTTAGTGTGGGTAGCAGCAGTATCTACCTGGGATTGGGATTAAGTGGGCAGAACTTTGGTTTCGCTCATTACCACGGTCCCTCAAACAGGAGCTGCAACTGTAACAGGGAATGTGAATGTAGAATGCCTGTTAGATTATTAACTGGTTGTTCCCAGCATGCAGTTCACACACGCTCCAATTTCGGTGCTCCTGGAGGCTAAAATGTGTCACCATGGGCTTTGAATAGAGTAGCAGATCTCAATTAATTTTTTGTCCCAGTTTTGAGGAGAAACTTGATCAGAATATTAATTTGGAGGAACACTAATTGGATCTGTCACTGGGCCTGTAAGCAAGTGCCCCCCAATGGCCTCCCTGCTAATATTCTGTGTGTATGCCAAGATGAGCGATGAATATTTGAAAGGCGCCGTTCTGTCCAGGCCCTGTTTAATAAAACATATTATATCATAACTGGAAATCAGATATCATGTTAACATCGCTAAACATTACCATTTAAGAGTTTGGTGAATGACTATGAACATGCATTTGGTGTTGAAGTGTATCACAGTGTAGAATTGATTTAACACTAGACAAGGTGTGCAATTACAGTCTGCATCTAATTGAAGATGCTAAATATGGATTTCTTAAGGACTTGGTTGTACCTGTTAAAAATGATTTTTTTTCAAGTAGTAAGAAATTACTGCTCCCTTCAGGATCAATACAATTGCATCTATGCAAATATTTTATGATCCTTACACATACAGAGCCCTCTAAATGATAAATTAACAAAAGTGTGACTTCACAGAAGAAAAACAGGTGGAAATTCAGTGCCAATGCATGACAATATGTACAATTCAATTCTGCCAGTGAAACTGAAATTGAAATTTATCAAACCTGCACAGCATAATTCACAGATAGTTACATGCTATTTAAAAACCAACAGGGACTGATTCCCACTTTGACAATTCAGCTTTAAGGGGAAACCGAGAGGACCGTTCCTGTGCCCCTTTTCCGGTGAAATGTTTACTCCCCCTTACTTTTGCAGAGCACACCATTGCTACTTCTAATATCCTCACAGACAGCTGGAAACACAGGCATCTGTATTAAGAAAGGCATTGGTTTCTGTACGTGCTGGTGCTGGTTGAACAATGACTCTGATTCCAGGTGCAGAATCTACATGAGTGATGCTCCATGGGTTTTCATGCAGTGATCAAAATATGAATGAGGAAAACCTTTGTGTGAAAATAACAGGCTGGGATGTCACCCCCCCATCCCCCTCCCTGTTTCTCCTCTAAATCTCTCGCTTCCATGCTCTTCATTCTCAATTTTTCTGACGTCTGTTTCCTGTGCATATAAACCCCATGTGCACCATAGTGTGAAATTCATGCACATAATTATGACCCTGATGAAACTGCATGTCTTTAGAAATCTCTCTGTATCAGGAAAGGGTGCAATAAACAAACACACTGAACGATGGATATGAATATTCTTTGTGCTTATCATAATATTTACTCCTGGAAACAGGCTGTCATTTCCTAAAAAAACTGAGGAAATTCATCTAGTCAATTACTTGTGTGAGGAAAGGGTGTTTTATGCATTGCTTCTGTGAAGCACTAATTGAGTCAGGTAAAGCATTTCAAGTTTGTCATGTTGGTTACAGTGCCATTTTCACAGGCTTAGTATAGAATAACCTGGGGTGTTGACTTCCCGTCTGGCTCTCAGAGATAGAGTAGCACATCACAGTTTCACATGGTGCTAAATTACAGCTGGAGGAGATGAGTTCCACCTTGTGGTGAACTACAGACTCACACCCACATGCACATTTACACATTTTGTCTCACCCTGTCAAGCACATATACACACATAGAAAACACATGAACATACACACACACATATACACACACACCTGCTCTCACACTCTCACGAATGCAGTCACAAAAACATGCATAAACATGCTCATTCTCTCTCTCTCTCTGTCTTTCTCACTCACACACACACACACACACACACACACACACACACACACACACACACATTATCTTACACACACACTCTCCTACACACAAGCATGCACACTCAAACTCACCATCGATATTGTTACTTTCCCGTATTGCAGCATGTCTCAGGCCTTGCTCTCTCACATCCCTTTCAAACGCTCCACTGCACTGAGAGCGCTGTGCCGGCTCAGCAGGGTTAGCCACTCAGATGCATGCTTTGCAGAGCTGTATCAGAACGCTCTCAGCCTGAGGTCTGACACTCGGAGACTAATGAAACATCCCATTAGGGAGCCTGCCTCCCGCGGCCGCGCCGAAGCGCTGCAAATGCCAGCCGCTAAGCGCTGCCCCTTTTAACCCGGGAAAGACGGCGTTCCAGTCATGCGTGCACCTGGTGGAAGCGTAACATTCCGCTAAAGGCCAGGTGAGACTCGCTGATGGTTTCTGCTGTGTTGCAGTCGTAGGTTCTGTGGGATTTTTTGGCACATCTCCGGCATGTTGTGCCAAGGCCATTGGGAGGGTGAACTGTAGATTAGGCCTTGCTGTGTTCTCAGTGCCGGGAAATGCAGAGCAGTTGGCAGTGCAGTTTGCCATACTGCACATGCTGCATGGCGGTTAAGTAACCTACAGATTCCAGGACCGTAAACAGACCTGTGTAACACTGTGAGCACAGTCTGAGGGGCCAGTTTAGGGCCCTAAAAAGAAAAAAACCCGTACCCATGAAGCATGTCTCTTTCTCTCCTGTGCTGCAGGGTATCAGGAGGAGAGCTGTTTGACCGCATCGTGGAGAAGGGCTTCTACACAGAGAAGGACGCCAGCACACTGATCCGACAGGTTCTGGATGCAGTCAACTACCTCCACAAGATGGGCATTGTGCACAGAGACCTTAAGGTAGCACAGAGACACAGACCACACTCAGTCACACCCACAGACATACACATACATTTACACACGCACACACGTATGCACAGACACACACACACACACACACACACACACACACACACACACACGCTGCACATATTTGTATACGCAGGCTTCACAAAAGATCCCAGGTGCCTCTCCTGTCTTGTGCTGGGGGAGTGCTGGTTCTCTGTAATGTCTGTAATGATACTCTTGCCTCCCCCTTCCCCCACTCCCCTTACCTTCCCTGCTGTCATGTGAGGAATTATGCCTCAGTGATCACCATTAGCTACACAGACACCCAGCATTTGTAAATGCATTCACTGTGGCGTGATGTCATTTAGCCTGACGCTTATCAGGTGTCAGTGTAGCAGTATTGCCTGTGAGACTATGGGAGGAAATATGTTTCCACACACCCTGATGGTCAGTAACCCAGCCTGAGACAGATGCTTCTGATAACTGCAATGACTAATAGTGACATGAGAGGTACCATACACAGAGAACCGAGTGTTCGCCTGCAACACTGTATTCAGGTGATTCTTTTTGTGGGATTAACAGGTGATTTTTAAAGGCTGGTGCTCTCATAGGGGAGTGTTAGGAATCCTACAGGCCTGTCCTTTTGTCTATACTTAAATTCCTATTGTTTTAAGAATCCCACAGACTTATATTTGTTGACCTGTCAACACGGAAGTGAGAAATAACAGCCGGTAGCATTCACAGTAATACTGTTTGTTGACTGGCTTTCTTGTTAAGAGAACATTTTCTCAAAGTGAAGTTCCATAGTTTTTATGTATGTGGTCTGCGTATGTATTTGTGTGTGTGTGTGTGTGTGTGTGTGTGTGTGTGTGTGTGTGTGTGTGGTATAGTATGCATTGTTTGAACAGTGTATGTGTAATACCGGTTATTGTGTAATACTGCATTATGTTTTTCTCTCTCTCTGCCCAGCCAGAGAACCTGCTGTACTTTAACCCCCAGGATGAGTCTAAGATCATGATCAGTGACTTCGGCCTGTCCAAGATGGAGGGCACAGGTGATGTCATGTCCACAGCGTGTGGGACGCCAGGATACGTGGGTAACGTAGTCTCCTCCTCCAGTCACACGTCAGCATTTACTTCATCCACGCAAATCCATCCAGTCATAGCTACTTCGATCATACATCGTATAACCTTTAACAGAGTCTTTGACAGCAACAGGTCCTGCACACGTTTGGCTTGCTCTTGATGGACAGAGCCGGTGTAGTAATTCTGTGTGGGCAGGATGCAGGAAGTGGATGGCTTTTAAGCACCAGCGCAGTGTGTGACCTGAAACCACCCGGTGGGTGTAGCTTTTCAGCGAACAGCACGTACCTCACAACCTCACTCTGCGCAGTTGCCCCTGATTGCAGTGGTGTGGTGTGGGACTGATGCACGAGGCAGTGGGCAGGAGATAATGGCACACCACTGGAGAAAATTGCTGTGTGAACACTGTGGAATCACACACATGCACCCTTCCCCCCTGTGTTCCCCTAAACAAAAATACACACACACATATGCATATGCAAACACTTGCATGCACTCATATCTAGCTCTTCAACATATTCTTCAGTATAGTTTATTATACACTGACAGAGCCAGCAGTCTGCAGTTGCCTGATTTTCCCCTCCGTTACAAGGAAACTGAGTCAGATGACCAACATGGCATGACCCAGAGGTTCATTAATGGGACGAGCCCTCGTCACTTTGATCTTGCTGCATAAATTTACATCTGAAATATGTAGCTCTTACAGATGTTTTAAACTAATGGCACAAGGCCCTGTAAGAGCAGAAGCCAAAATGCATTACACTACTAGCTTTCTTGAATTAATTTATTTTTTATTATTTCTTTATTTTTTACCATGGCAGAACTGCACTCCGGGTAATTGATATCTCTGTGGAAAGAGCCCAAAGTCTTGAATACAACCAAGGCTCTAACATTTTAAAAACATTTTTAAAGACATTTTAACGAATCTATGGGACTGCTTTACAGCAGCTCTAAGTTTGGTGAGCTTTGTTATTAAGAGCACCACACCTGTAGACAGGCTCAGTGGACAAGACTGAATTGTTTATTTATAAGAGCATTTTAATTAAGACTGAATAGATGGGACCTATTGATCTAAATCAGTGTGCCCTGAATGAACGATGATGTTGTTAGAGGTGAAATAGAATTCACCATGGACTTCACATCCTCAGGGCAGCAGTGTGGTCTCTTTAATTAATGAGGCTGTTCTTCCGTAATGTAGGAGTGGTACTTCTGTAATATAGGAGCAATTCTTCCCTAACGTCTTCTAGAAATTTCTAAGTGATACATGTTACAGTTGTACACACACAGACGTGCAAAAGCTTTTAAAGTTCAAAGAAGGATAAACTCCTGGCAGTGTAGCACAGTGGTAAGGAGCAGGGCTTGTAACCAAAAGGTTGCTGTTTTGATTCCCTGCTAGGGTACCTTGCCACCCTTGGGCAAGGTACTTAACCCACAATTGCCTCAGTAAATATCCAGCTGTATAAATGGATAACATGCAAAATTTGTATGTAAATCACTCTGGAAGAGAGTGTCTGCTAAATGACAATATTGTAATATATTGATTATTCTTAGATGCCTGAACTTCTCGGGGCTTTTAAGGAGATAAACTTGCAGACCTTTGGGTAGCTGCATGCTGTCTGTATGTCCATATGTCTGCTGAGGGCAGCCTTCGTGCAGGTTAGAGGGAATGGTGTTTCACATCCATCTAAATGCTGTGTTATTTTATAATGCTACAGTTGCAGGCAGGCACTGCACACACAATCACGCCACACTTGCACGTACATGTGGCACAGTAAACAAAAGCACAGTAGTGTTGAGCAAGAGTGATGTATCAGATGGAATGTGCATGAATGCCAAGGTGTCCCAGCATGCATCTGTGTATCTGGATACCATAAAAAAAAACACACAGGGCCCATGTATTTACATTTCTGTAACTGAGGAGGTGTGTCCTAATGATGACACTGCAGCGTTATCTACTCAGTTGTTTCTGTATGAATCCGCCTTCCAGCCTCTGTGTTTTTGTGTTAAAATAGTAAAGCTGCTCTAGGAAGGTGTTCCAGCCCCGTGTATC
Organism: Megalops atlanticus; assembly: GCA_019176425.1. Classification (NCBI taxonomy): domain Eukaryota; kingdom Metazoa; phylum Chordata; class Actinopteri; order Elopiformes; family Megalopidae; genus Megalops; species Megalops atlanticus. Next base: position 14,661,678 of record CM032899.1, read on the forward strand.
TCTCTGTGGGATCCTTGGTTCTCCCCTTCCTGTTTCATGTCTCTCTGATGTAGGGCCCCCACCCCCCACCAACACAGCAACACTGAAAGGTTGGAAATCTGATCTCTCAGTTAGGTGCTCAGCTAAGAATAGCACCACCCTGTGGTTGCCTTCAGGAAAATGGCAGTCTGGCCTAAATATAGACCTGAGTACACTTTGAGTGAAAGTGTAGATTTAAAAGCAGGCTAATACTTTTGCAGTTTGGGGTGACCTCTGGATCTCTTCAAAGATGGAGAAAACAATGACAGCAAAGCTGACCTGCAGTGTGAAGAATCCGCTCAGAGAGTCATGTACTGGAGTGTTCAGGCTGAGGCGGAAGTCCTGCCAAAGGTGTTAGCATCCCTGCTCCCTTGAGCTTGTCCTCTCCAAGGATGGATATGGGCCCAGACCTCAGCCTCCCTCTAGAACCCCAAACATCTCCTCTGTGTGAATGATGCACGATGGCCACACTCTGAAAATGATCAGCACTGTATTGGCCCAAATATAAGGTGGAGTTTTACTCCCGAAGAAATGTGTTGTCATTTAACACATACCTTTAAATTGAGCTTTTATGATGATCTGAGGAAATTAGGTAACTTAATCCAGGAGAAAGGTTTAGGTGTACCATCTGTGCACCATACAACATGTCATATACAACTCAGATCGTGCATTAGGATCTCTGACCTGTGCTTGTATGTTTAAGATCCACTGTAGATTTGAACTTTCACCACCATTTGTTGCATGAGGGTGTTGTCTTCTGCATCCACTTACTAATGTGGACAGCACACTGTGGTTGTTTTAGTAGTGTGGACAGCATAGTTTCTCATAGTGCAGGGACATGGCCCTTGACCCCTTTGTGAGCCGCCATGAGATTAGGCTTAGTGTCATAAATCAGGAGAGACCGAGGCTAAGAGTGAACGCATCTGCTGGAATCTGCAAGGAGATTGTCACTGACTGGAATCTATCAGGACAGGGCTATCCAAACTCACTGCGGGTGGGTTCATTCCTAATGTAATTCACCATGTGTAATTTGCTGTTGAATGATCTGAATTATGAATTACCCATTTTTTACAACAATCTTACCTTGAAGGACACATCATGTCAGAAATTGATATATGTGCAGTATAGAATGGCTGTACCTTACCTGTTTAAATGAATATCCCACTGATATTTACATCAATATCCAATGTCAATCTTAATGAATATTTCATCTCTATTTAAATGAATATCCCATACCGGTCATGCATGTATGTTCAGTAATGTGCTCTATGGCAGTGTCTTTGGACAGAGGTGACATCTTGATTGACTGAAGGCATTACAGCGGTGTCCTAAATGCTTAAAGTGTGGACACCTGAATTCTAAAACTAAACACCTGATTGTGGGAAACAAAGAAAAATCAAATGGCGACGTGTCACATCGGCATGCTATGAAAGTAATGTTAACAAAAAGGCAAAATTATGGGAACGTTTCAATTTTCCATTACCCTGCTGAAGAGATGTGGGGAGTATTGGGGAAGCCTGTATCAAGAGACTACATCACTGAATGGAATCTGTAAGGAAACATGATATCTGGGGATCTGTGCAGAGACATGATTACTGATGACAATCTCTAAGGAGACAATCACTGTCTGGAATCTATAAAGAGATTGGATAACTGACAGAAAAGCCTTTGATCAAAGATGGCATGGCCTCTTCCATTGCCTGTCAGGACATCACACCAGAGGTAAAGCTGTAAGCCATGTATGGAGAGGCCTGTTTAGCAGAAATGAGGTTCACCCTCACACTGAGGGTGGCAAGGGGTGACAGATCAGAACTACCCAGCATGCAACAGAGCTCCCAGAGTTCAGCTTCTTCTAAAGAGCTTTAAAAATACAGAAATGTGGCTTTGGGTGTTTGAGCTACTGATGTTCCACGTGAAATCGCGCTTTAAGAGAGGGAAAGCCCAGAGTCTTTCATGTCTCGGTAACAAGCCGCCACTCAAAGAAAAAGGTACACTTTGAAAAGTCGGTGATGCCAAGAGTGTGTCTGAGGGCGGATTTATTCCGTGCTTAGCGACATCGGGGAGTGCAGCTCCAGCTGAGGCACTGGCATGGGGAAGCGGGCTGATAATCTCACAGGGATCCCACAGTCCCTGGAGAATGGAGCTTTCATCAGAGAGAGAGAGAGAGAGAGAGAGAGAGGGAGGGAGAGAGAGAGAGAGAGAGAGAGATATTGTGAGAAAGAATGAGAGAGGGAGAGAGTGAGGGAAGGTAAAAAGGAGTGTGTGAGAGAACAAAAGAATGAGAAAACCAAGATAACTGCACCTCAGTTATTGTGACACACTAGGGGGTGCAAAACACACTCACACCCAGAGTAACATGTTCTTAATCAACTGACTGTAATGGAGGAATCCAATAATTCTAACGGCTTCTGGGACAACTGGAATTAGCTTTATAAACCATAAAATAAGGGCATGGCTATTTCAATTTCAGTTATTTAAAATGCATGGATGAATTGCTTTGAGGAACATTTTGAAAAAGAAAAAAAAAGTACATGAAAAACATAATAAATCTCACACAGCGTAGTCTCTCAGTGGTGTCACACAGTAGGTCTCTCTGTAGTCTCTCAGTGGTCTCACACAGTGTGTCTCTCTGTAGTCTCTCTTTGGTCTCACACAGAGTGTTTCTCTGTAGTCTCTCAGTGGTCTCACGCAGCAGGTCTCACTGTATTCTCTTTTTGCTCTCATACAGTGTGTCTTTCTGTAGTCGCTTTTTGGTCTCACACAGTGTATTTCTGCTTTTTTTCCACAGCTCCAGAGGTCCTGGCTCAGAAACCCTACAGTAAGGCTGTGGACTGCTGGTCCATTGGGGTCATCGCCTACATCCTGTGAGTACCACGCCCCTCACCCTGCCCTGAAGCCCAAATGCCGTGCTCCGCCATGTCATGGCATGGGGCAGCAATGCATGACTGAGCCTTCCTAAAAGCATCCTGTGAGCCTGCAGTCTGACCCTCCTCCTCCAGCTGCTGACACAAAGCTGCCTCATTACCGGCCACAGATTCTCGTTTCTCCGAATGCAGAGATAAACCCCTGTTGAAAAAAGCTGGCATTTCTGCAGACAGCTGTCTGATCCGTTAAAGCTAATGAAACTCATGTATGAAAACTTCCTCTGAGTGTGTTGATGTGCAGTTTCTGTATGGCAATGATCTAATGGTTTTGATATTGAAAGGAGAGCGAGGCTCTTTCTCTCTATATTCGTCCACGTAGATAACCTGTGAGCATCACATGTGGCTTCAGTAGTATTTTTTCTGGATTTAGGTCTGAATAGGAGTAAAACACCTTACCTAGTTTCTACAGTAGCATCATTGCCTTCAGGGCTGCCTGAGGAAGACCATCTGGTGGGGATGAGTTGCTGCTGAATATTATGACTGCAATTAAAAACCAGGCTGTGTGTTTTCCATTTGTTTTCCCCTGCAAGTGATATGATAAGTTCTTCCACGGAAGCATTGCTGGTACTTAGAATTTATGTGCCTTCTGCTATTAAATCATGGATACTGTCCTGTGTTTATCAAGATGTCCTCCTGTTGTAGGTATACCAGTTTTTAGCACACAGATAACCCCACTTCCACTTAATGACAAAGAGATTGAAGTCTAAACCTGCAGAAACATGCTGGGGAGAGAGAAGTCTTGCAGACAGTATTGGTCTCCTGACAGGAGCAGTTCCTGCAGTGCCTTAATTCAGGAATTCAGCATGGAGCTGTTTCATGCCACCCTGCAGTCCTGTAGTCCTGCCTACAGGGGGAGCTGTGTGCAGACTGAGATTCAGCCCATTGCTCAGGGTTGACCATACATGGGTATTGTGATTTCAGAGCGTTGTTTTCCCATTTTGCGCAGTCACATCTCAGAATAATTAGATTGAGGTCCCGGCGCTTCATTCATAGCTGGCTCTGAGTTCAGCTCCCTGCGGTCGCAACAATAGGCAATCAGTGCTGAGTGCCCTTTGTCATCCATCATAACTTCAAAGAGAAAAGAAAATGAAACGGAACTGAATACTTACAAGGGCAAAGGCAGCAGGAGAAAAGCTGAAATATGTGCAAATGAACACCTGACAAAGCAAAGTGCCCTCTGCATTTAAATGGACATGTGGAATGAGATGCAGAGAGGGTGGAGTGAGGGCTCTCTCTGCACCTACCTCTCTCTTCCTCTCTCCTTGATTTGTCTCCTTCACTTACTTCCCCTCTCACTCCCTCTCCACTTTTTTCTTTCTCTTTTCCTGTCTCCTCCTCCTCCTCTTCCTCTGTCTCTGTCATGCCCCCTGTGAGGTTAAACTCTACAGGTTTGTGCTGCTTTCTGTATTGTACTTGGCTCCTCTGTGTTGTTGGTTCAGGTTTATGATATGCAAAACAGGAACAGCACTCTGTTCTTCCCTCCTCTCTCTCTCTCTCTCTCTCTCTCTCTCTCTCTCTCTCTCTCTCTCTCTCTCTCCCCCATGCCATTTAATTTTTTCTTCGCTCATTAATTTATCTCAGGGTTTCTTCAGGATTGATCCCTCTGCTGATGTACTGTGCTTACCTCATATAACCTGAGCAAAGTTTCTATCCAAACCGAGTCTCCCTGAGCATGATAGAAATGTTACATTCGAACAATGTCACGGAGCCGTTACCGAGTGACATTTACTTCAGGGTGTGATTGTGAGCTCAGCTGAGTGATTCAGGAGATGTTGAATGTGTGAGAGTTGTCTTCAAAGTGCCTTTACATTTAAATGTGGAAAGTCAGAGCACATTAATGGATTTTGTCAATTTAGGCAGTTATGTGGAGTATCTTTAATGTGTGTTAGAGTTCAGTAGTTGGCTTTTGAAAGTTGAAGCTTGCTAATGGCTGGATGACCACCCCCAGTTCTTTAAAATGGAATATTCTCAGACAAACGTGTGGGTGTAGTCTAAGAAAAATAAATATGGCTTTTACTGTCCAATTAAAACATGGGAAAGTGACTTTTAAAAACAACCAACAAATGTTCATTTTGTCCATAATTATATGTGGTTTCAAGCTGAGCTCAATTAAAATAAATGTTTGGGGGCAAAAAAAAACAACACCTTGACAAAGAGTGAAAGCCAAAATGATGATGTCATTTCATTGTCCTAGCAACAGCGTTGTGTTCCTTTCCACATTCAGAGCTATATATTTAAAATTCAGACATTGTTACTCCAGCTGAGAAAAGACTTTCACCCACTTTGCTGTGATCCTTAATGTAAAATACAGAAAATGATCATACCAGGTCATGGTTGGGGTGTTGCAGGTCACAAAAACAGGACCTGGTCAAGGTCATAAAGAATATCTCTCCAGCATTTCAAAATGTGTTTCAGTGTTTCAGCGTTATCACTGTAGAGCTCTGCTGTAAGCAGGAAGTATGGCTGTGTTTTGTCAGTCTTTTTGAGCTTGCTCTCTGTCTCCTAGGTTGTGTGGCTACCCTCCATTCTATGATGAGAATGACTCCAAGCTGTTTGAGCAGATCCTGAAGGCGGACTACGAGTTTGATTCCCCGTACTGGGATGACATATCAGATTCAGGTGTGTGGGTGTGAGTGTGCCTGCCCGTGTGTGAGTGAATGAGTGAGTGTGTGTGAAGTCTTTATCTGTGAGTTTAAGTGATCTTGAACAGCGTTTGAAAAATCAGTTACAACACTAAAAGTGAGGTGCAGCAGTGTATGCTGGGCCCTATAAGGGTTAGATCAGTTTAAGTATGTTATGAAACCACAAAAATGTGGTGGCAATTCCAAAACAAGGTTGCATAAATGTGGAAAAAATGTGCCGTGATAACATCTTTGCCATTTGTTTTTATATGAAGTATTACCTGTCTGTACTGATACACTATGAAGTGTTCTCTAAGAGTTTCTTAGCACCTACCCAATTATCATGTAACACACACATTCATGTTTCAGGAGGATAACTGTTAACAATGCATCTGAATGATCAAGAGAGTAGATACCTTAAACTTTTAAGTTTGTCTGAAGGAGCCTTCCAGCCCGTGTGATCTACCCACAGTCACTTCTCACTTCTGTCTGAGGCCACACCCCTCAGAGGTCCCTGATCCAATTGTTTTGGATGGGACCTGCAGCGGAGACTGTAGCAAAGGTCCATGGCTGCCAGTAAATTAGCCATAAAGCCTCTCAGCTTACAAGAAACTGCTGATGAAGCAGCAAGGTATTCAGTAAGCAAGCAAAGGATTGTGGGAGTTGGAATGGGTACATACAAACTCAAAAATATTGTGTATTTTGTGTGTGTGTGTGTGTATGTGTGAGTATATGTGAGTGTGTGTGTGTGTGTGTGTGTGTGTGTGTGTGTGTGTGTGTGTGTGTGTGTGTGATTTCCATCACAGACAATTTACAACCTACCTGTGTGATGCTTTATATGAATGGGGTGGAAAAGCGTGAGTTTGTGTGTGTGTTTTTCAGCGAAAGACTTCATCAGCAACCTGATGGAGAAAGACCCGGCCAAGAGGTTTACCTGTGAACAGGCTTTGCGCCACCCCTGGTGAGTGAACGCTGCTGGTACCCTTTGCAGAAACTCTGCCAACATGCCTTTATAATGACCCTGTATCACACTGTGCGAGACTCTGATACGACCATCAGGGGAGTGAGTCACTCTAAGCCCCTCCCTGTGGCATTACACTGAAGTTTCAAACACTCCACAGAAACCCTGTAACTGACACGTACCACTGAGCTGATTGGTCTGGATATTTGAATAATGGATGAACGTGGCCCTCAGTGAGTCACTCTGCCGTCAGGGCTCTGCGGACGCGTTGGGAAGGCGTCGCAAACGCACTGCGAGGGCGTTGTAATCAAGCGGCAAGCTCGCCTCGAATGCGTTCATCCCCGTTCGCGAGGCCTCGGCGGGTCTCCATGCCAACCTCGGCGGGGCATGCCGCCCCGGCGCGCAAACAAGAGCGCAGTGAATCCGTGCCAATTAGCCAGCGACACGGGTAAAAGCACACATCAAGCGTCAGAACAGGCTAATCACCAATTATGCCGTTCTCTCCTGAAGTGCTGCCGTGCGAAAGTCAGTGTGCCAGACAGGAAGGGGCGTAGACTCGCGCAGAGCGACGGAGGAGAGGGGGGAAAGCGCCGCGGGTGCACCGTGTTGCCGTGGAAATGAGGCCGCCTCTAACAGTATGCGAGCAGCTCGCAGCGCCGAAGAGAGTTTATTAACGCCAACAGCGAAGGCAAAAGCACCAGGGATGCAAGTGAGAAAGCCGTCTGTTTCTCCCCGCCTATAAAGTTACTGAGAGCTCATGCTATAGAGCTCAACCCAGGCAATTACAGAAAACCAGGACTGAAATGTTTTAGGCAGTGTGATACAGTTTCAGATCTGTTCAGCTTTTCAGGGGATAGAATATCAGCTGCATTCACCATTGTATGTAGATGGCAAGTGAGTCAGATTCTCAGTTTTTGTTGCTGATTATTACCAGCATGTAAAACCTGTTGATTGGTTTGCTGGAACAGAATGAAGAGTCTAACATGACTGCTGCTATTAGCAGGTTCTCTACTGTGGATGTTAGGGGGCAATAATGACACAACAAAATACACCAAGTGCACTAAGTTTACCTGAACGAGGCTGTCATGCAAACCCACAAGAAACACACTCACAGTGCTCTGTTCGTTGTTAGTACTCAGTGCATTGTGTGTAGTACTCAGTATGTTGTGTGTGGTGCACATTCTGGTATGTGTTGTACTCAGTGTATGGTGTGTAGTATTTTATTTGATGAGCACCGCACTGCTGTGTCTGTTTGAGAGAAAGAATTTGTGAATGTGTATGAGAACGTTAGTGTGTAACATGGGTGTGTTTAAAAGTGTGTGTATGTGTGAGCATGAGTGTTTATCTAAATGTATATGGGTATGTTTATAAGTGTGCATGGGTGTCTCCTTTAGACCTTACGGTGAGATGTGCTCTGGTGTCTTTCAGGATTGCTGGTGACACTGCCCTCTCTAAGAACATCCATGAGTCAGTCAGTCGACAGATGAGGAAGAACTTCGCCAAAAGCAAATGGAGGGTATGAGTTCTGCAGAGTGGAGGAGGAGATGTGATGCGTGTGAAAATTGACCATGGGGCACGTCAAATGTGGAGCTGACCTGTGGGAATGTGTGTAAAGTTGACCGTGTTGCTGGAATGTGTGTAAAGTTGACCGTGTTGCTGGAATGTGTGTTGAAGCTGACTGTGTGGTTGGAATGTGTATGAAAGTGGACCATGCGGTTGTAACACCTGTGAAAGTGGACTGTGGGGTTGTGATGCTGGATAGATGAGTCTAGTGTGCGGTTGTGTCGGTGGAATCAGGTGTACCTGTCTCTCTCTCTCTGTGTTTCAGCAAGCCTTTAACGCCACAGCGGTGGTCCGGCACATGAGACGGCTGCAGCTGAGCAGCAGTGTAGACAGCTCTCACCACCCCAACCGCAACCAGAACCGCAACCCCAACGCCGCGCACATCAAATGCCCGTCCACAGACTCCCCCACCATGCCACTCAAGGACTGTAAGTGCTGCCAGCAGAGCTCATGCCAGCCAAACCAGCTCCCCTCACAGACCAAACCAATCAAATCCAAATCAAACGTATGCCCCACAGACCAAACCAATCACATCCAACCTAAACCAGACCAAACCACTCAAATCTGAATCAAACTTACCCCCCACAGACCAAACTAATCAAAATATGCTCAAACCAGCCCCCTTCACAGACTAAACCAATCCAATCCAACCCCAACCAACTTTTCAGAGCAAGTCTCTCATCTGCATCACACCTACCTGCCTGCAGACCAAATCAAACAAACCAGCCACCCTCAAAGACCAATGCAATCAAATCCAGCCTGAAGCATCCCTCCTGTACCCCAAACCAAATTAAATCCAACTTAAGTCTGCTCCCCAATCAAAACCAACCCAAAACAGAAACTCTCACAGACCAACTAATGCATTCAGCAGACAGCAGCTAATTGCAGTTCTTAACACGCCCCACACACACACACACAATCCCCCTGGTTGTGTTGCTTGGTTGTTCACAACTACCTGTCTGTGAGTCCCTTTCTGAGCACTCCTAGCTGAGCCTGTAGATCCATCCATCCAGACCTCGTGAGATACGCATCACAGAATGCACAGACATTTTTAGATACATCCAGTTTTGACTAACACTGATGTAATAGAGTAATGAACTCTGTACAGTCTCTGGATGTAATGGCCTGGATGGTATCACGGTAGATATGTTACCTTTTACCTGTTCTCTGTGTGCTGCCTGTGCCAGTGTTGTTACTGCCTTGCTGTGAGCTGTCTCTGTGAGCGGTGCGCTGTAACAGTGGGTGTCGTCTCCGTTCAGGTACGCCCCCTCCCGCCACGCCCTGTAGCCTGGCGTCGGCGGCCTCCTCCCCTGCGAGGGCGCTGTCAGCCGTAGGGGCGGCCCTGCCAGCAGGGGGCGCTGAGCAGCTCCGACCACGCCCCTCCACCGTCACCACGGTGCACACAGGGACCAAGTGACGCCAAGCCCCGCGGGGAGCGAGCTGGGAGGCCACAGCGCTGTGAGAGGAGGGGCCACCCCCTGGCCCCGCCCCCTCTTATGTGATCACGCCCCCACCCCGCCCTTCGCCCTGCTCCTCCGAGGCGCCCAGGAGGACTGGATTAGCAGAGGACTCTTGAACCGCCATATTTCCTACCAGCTCTGCCCGAGACGCAGGTCCCTGCCGTGTGCAGAGCCAATCACCGATCTCCACCATGCGGCTGCTGCCACACCCAGCCTCGCCGGGATAGGGACGTGTCCCAGACAAACGGAAAGACAGGAGCGGGTCCCTTCGTAAGGTCCAACACATACAAAACCTGCATGGCCATACAAGATACAGACATGTCTGTGTTCAAACGGAATTCTTTATCGGAGAGACTACTACGGAGTGCCAGGTTTCTGCACCGTGCTCCTCCATCCAGAACTCGGTATCGGACAGGGTGGTGTCACACACTCGAGCGGAATTCTACATGTGGGGTGTGTCCTCCTCTAAGTTGCTGCTGTTGTTTTTTTTTCCTTTTACTTTCTTTCCTTTCTCTGGTTGTAGTTGCACTTTCACTTGGGAGGTTAAACTGGGTGAATGACTGTTTCATTTCCAGCATTGTGTTTTCTGATACCTCTATACGTCCGTGGGTGGTCTATTGGTAGGTGTTACTGAGGTACTTTAAGAGTACCATTCTCTGTAAATCAGTGTTTAATCTGTTGTACAGTAGCTGTTAATGAATTCTCAGACAAAACTATTGCATGTTCTGAACAGCTACTACTTATGCTGGCCATTGAGTCATATACATCTGCTGGGTGGTAGATTGTAAACAGTTTTAAAATCCTGGAATGGAAGGATGGCATTGTACAATGTCTTTGTTAATGAAGGTTTCCTTATTTTCTTACTTTATAAGACTTTTGTAAAAATCATTCTGTATGCGAGACATTGACAAGATACACAAGTGTTTTCAAAATGTTGGAGTTCTGAACAGAAAAATGGTACAAAGAGGGAATTGTTAAAGGTCTATGGATCTACTGCACCAGTGAGAGCATTGTTATTACTGTCATTAATTAAAGGTGTATAATTAAAGGATTAAAGGTGGTAGAACAATCACTCTTGTTCTGATAGTCATAACTTCAGCATATGAAATTAATTTTGACAATATTTACAAGTTCTCAGGGAATTCCACAACTGCAAAGGACAGTGATGCTAAACCCAACCTGCACAGATCTAGAAGTCCTGGTCAAATGTGTGTGACCGGTGAGGCAGCATTCTGATGCTTGGATGTATAGGTCTGGGAGATTTCCAGTATATTTGCTGTCTCTGATCATGTTGCATTTCATAATTGACATCATCTAATATTAGGATATGATCTCTCATTTGTGGATAATATCCTGAGGACCACATACCTCAAATAAAAAGATGACGTCATACATTTTGAAGTGCCATCAATGTTGTGGTATGTTGTCTTGTGTTGGGCTGATTTGTTTTCCTCTGGATGATAAGTATAGTGGAAAGGAAAGGAATGGAAAGACTTGAATCTACATTGATGTCTTGCGTCTCCAGAATCTGTTGTTCCCTGCGCTTCCCTTTGAGTTCCTGCAGACTGGCAGTCATATCCATTGATCATATTGAGCCCCATAGCTGTAATATCCAGGTGGTAACGGATGTCTGAACTCTGTTGATATGGGTGATAGTCCAGCTCTCACTGCCCCGCCCATCTTTTTCCTGTTCCGCCCTTCTCTTTCCTGTTCCACCCTTCTCTTTCCTGTTCCACCCATCTTTTTCCTGTTCCGCCCTTCTCTTTCCTGTTCCACCCTTCTCTTTCCTGTTCCGCCCTTCTCTTTCCTGTTCCGCCCTTCTCTTTCCTGTTCCACCCATCTCTTTTCCTGTTCCTTCCTGTGAAAGTATTTTTTGTCATTTTAACAACCATTGATATCATCCAATTGTTTCATTGAGCTAAAGTTTTTCTGAATAGATGCAGCATACTAAGACAACCTTTGTTTATTTGGTTTGCTGGTTAGCAGCAAGTTGTTCCTTTAGGATGAAGCTCAGGGCAGGATCAGATTTTCAGAGAGGGCCACATTTGTTCCTTCTGGTGGTGTGAATAGGTGACAGCTTTCAGGTGTGCATCCTTTATACACTACAATTTTCAGCATTCGGTCAGGGGTGGACATTTTCTGTCCTATGGAGTTCAACATGATAAAATTCATTAGTAAACATAATTAAATGCATGCAAAGGTATGACAGACATGTACAATGTTTAAACAAATTAGTATATGTCAGTATTGTACATGATTATCTAAGGACTGGCATTTGCTTTTTTTTAGCTAAAGCTGTGAACAGCCTGTAGGGGCAATGCGCTGGTGACTGGATGGACATACCAGTTTATTTACTGGTATATTTACTGTTATATTTTTACAGTTTCAATATTCTGTGATGAAAAAGCTTAAAGTTAAATGTAAGGTTTTCAGCTTTTTATGTAAATAGAATGTGTGTGTGTGTGTGTATGTGTGTGTGTGTGCGCGTCTGTGTGTTTGTGTCTCTGTGTGTGGGGGGGGGATACTGGAGATGCAATACTGGAGATGTCCCTTTATCTGTTAGCACAGATGACTCCCCTTTGTGTGTCCCAGGTGTGGTCTCTTACCTTCACCCGATGTTGCTCACCTGTGTCTCCAGAGTCTCACATTTTCACCTGTTTCCTCACCTGACTGTATCTGGTATCCCCACTTCTTGCATGCCTTTAAACAGCTGTTTCTCTTAGTTGTCTCTAATGCTCTTGTCACTGTCTGCCTGTTTCTCAGATGTCTCTCAACATCTGATAGATGGAAATCTCTCACTGATGTCTTTATTCCCCAGATGTACCAGAATATAACAGTTTAGCGCTCACCTTTGGCTTCACTGATACACCCTGTTTCTGTTTCCATGCTATGGCTAATAATGTATATATTACATGGTCTCTTATATCATTAGTGGGGTACAATTTAGATGACTGTATTTTGAAGAGCCTTCAAATATATTGCTTGATATTAGTGTAATGACATTTCTCTAAGCTGTGATTGGTAACCAAAGACGTGTAGAAGGTAGAATGTTCTGGAACTGTTTGTGCCTATAGAATTGTTACCCATCCCATGGAAAACCACATCCTCATGAAATCCTGATTTTGGTTATGTGCTAAGGGCTGATGTGAAACAATCAGTATCAATACGTATACAGTTATATATGTCCCAGTCACATTGAGAATTATATTCATAACAATAACACCAATGATGAAAAATTTCAAATACTGTATCTCAGAATTATCATAGCTGATCATGTCTCAGCAATGATAGCTTTGAGTACTTACATATGTATACAGTGTTCCAGGGAAAAATACAAAAGTATACAAATACTAACCTAAATATGTTCTTTAGTGTAGCTCTTAGCAAATGGTAGATTGTTATGGTTTATAGTGTGTGATAGGTTTCAGTGTGACTGGAGCTTATGAAAGCACCCCCTAGTGGTGGGAGGCCAGTATTTTCCAGTCCTAATCCTGGGAACACACTGTGTGTGCTGGTTTTCTCTCCAGAAAAAGCAGCGGTTTTTGCAGGACCAGGGATGGAAAACACTTTTGGTTGGAGATTGCAGGAGATGCCATCCAGCCTGAGACACTGTCTCCGTACTTATTTCTTCCCCTGTCTAAGCTGCCCCTGCTTAGTTATTTCTCTTCCACCAAATGAGACTGTTGATCATTTAAAGACAAGCATCCACTAGCTACTGTGTGAGTAGTTTACTTGTTGTCTGGTTATAGCGTAGGCCAATCGGTACATCCTGGTCTTTGGGTTTTAACTCGGAGATGCACAAACTGAAGTGCTGGTGAGCTGGACCCCTGTGGTCCATGGGTTTATCTTCCATCAAGGATGATGTCTTCTGTCCTTTGCTGTTTATCATTTAGTGGTTTTATACCTTAGCCATTTCTGTATGCGTCAAGCTCAGCTGTCATCTGTTTTAAATGAAAGAACTGTGGGGTTGGAAACGAACACTGTAAATATATTGTGAATACCATGTTTTCATAAGAGAGAATGACATACTGTACATATGTGAATGTATGCTTCAGGGAGAGCCGATTGTATTGTATTTAGAATGTTAATTCTTTAGGTACCGTTACAGCCTCTCCCCCAGATTAGTTGTATAAAATGTAATGCATCATATGCACCCCACCATTACTTTTTGTTTCAAGCCAAAAGTTGTGACAACTTTCCAATCCGTTGTCCCAATCTTTCTTTCTAGTTCACTGAGGGCACTTTGAATGTCACACATAAGACAGCACTAGAAGTAAATATATTTAGTGTTACTGCTGTTGAGATGGAAGATACTGCCAGTCTAAAGACTAACAGTTGTCAGTGAACATCTTCCATCACTTTTCATTGTTTTCACTCTGCTGTGTAGGCTGCTGGATTCAGAATGCCACATTCATGGTAAATATGGCATTTTATTTTTTAAAACCAAATTTAACCTATAGGATCAATCCACATTCAGTAAAAGCTCAGCAGTGGTCAATAACTGACTGTTGATGTGACTTGTTCTAATTTATTTGATAAGTACATCCCACAAGCTCTGGTCTCAAAAAGAAACTTTATTATTGCAAGTGTTCATAGAGATGCTGACCAACAAACCATGAAACTGTCCAAACACTTTACAGGAACTTATTTATGCAATGAGCATGTTTAAAGCGCTTAAAAACTCAACCCTACAAGTGTTTACACACGTAATATGCCCTTATGATATATCTATATACATATATAAAGAGGAACTAAACTAACTCCAAGTGTTGTGATTGCTACATTTTCATGACGATACTGTCCAAAGCCCAGTGAAATGTGAAATATTTACTCTGCATGTTTCCTGGAAACAGTGAACCCATACAAGTTTTTTCTGTGATGTGGCCATTTGTTATGGGGCGTGTATAAGAGATGCCTTTGACAATCATGTGCACATATCAGAGTTTACACCATCATGATAGAAGTGCAACTTAGTGTTTTTTTTTCTTCCTTTCAATAAATTCAGAATGACGATTGCACAGCCTCTGTATCTATCTCTTACTGTGTGTGTGTGTGTGTGTGTGTGTGTGTGTGTGTGTGTGTGTGTGTGTGTGTGTGTGTGCGTGCCTGCGTGCGTGCGCGTGCATGTGTATGCATGAAAGGCGTGGTACTATATGTGTATTGTGCGTGCGCATGTATGTGTGTACGTGTGTGCGTGCGTGTATGAAGTGTAGTATGTGTGCTTGTGTATAGGTTTCCGTGTGCCTGTGTGTGTGAGAGATGTATGTATGTGTGTGTATATCTGTGTGTTTTTGTGTGTGAGAGATGTGTGTATGTGCACGTGCTTGTGTATAGATTTGTGTGTGCATGTGTGTGCACGCGTGTGTGTGTGGGTGTGTGTGGATGAAGCTAGTCTCTCACACCCACGATGTGTCAGCACTCGCTGGCTTCAGTCTGAGTGGGAAAAGATATGCGCCCTGAGGCTGTGAGTGCACAATGTGGCTTCAGCACTGCCTGTCCCAGTTTGTGTGTGAGCTTGCCGAGTCTGTATCCTGTCCTGGCTCCCCTTCATAACCAGTGTGGGATCCCCTGTGTCCAGCTGAATGTCTCTCAGCAGCTCAGCTTTTACCAGCTTCTCTGACTGAATGGGACTGATTGTGCATGATTGGTTCTGCTCCAGTCTCTGCTTTTCCTCACTTAATTCGCCTGGTTAATACTCAGTATGTTCCGTTACCTTTTAACAACACATTACACCTTAACATTACTCTTGTGCCATGTACTCCACAAATACTTGACTATTTTATTTATTGTGTTTTGGCCAATATGCAGGCAAACAGATATCCAGCTAATTAATTCATTTGCCTTAATTAACTAATTCACAGTTATTACCTGGAACAGGAGCTGGCATACACTCAGAGACCTGCATCTCAGGTCTCATACTCTTCTCGCTGCAGCAGTGATCGGGACTCCAAGCACCTGTGCTGAGATGAGCTCGTTAAGATTTAATGAGGATTAATTAATGCGCAATTTCTCCACTGTATGGCACACTGACAGGACACCCTTTGGCCTTGACTGTCTGCCCAGGACCTCAGGATATAGATGAGGGATTGTGAAAAACCGTCACCTCCCCCTAGAAGCTGAATGTTGATTGGGTTAATCATTTGTTAAATGTACACGGGCCCTTTTTCTTCTATCAAGAAGAAATCAAATACATTTTCATCCTTGCAAGGGCAACTTAAATCAGTCACCAAAATGGCAAGAGCAGCAGTGTAGAGCAATAAGTAGAGAGGTGTGTGGCCAAACAGTGAATCAATCATTCAGTACCCTATATCACTCCAGCCGGATATTCGGTTGCATAAGGTGTGACCTGTAACAGTCCTGTTGCCCCTAGACAAGACATCTCAAAGCAAACAACTGATGTGACATAAACATCAGCAGCTTTGCCCATAAATTCCATTTACACCTGCTGACAAACCAGTCACCTCTGGGCACAGAATGCACAAAACCCTGGAACCTGATTCCACGAACCGGTTTCTGTTGTAAGGGAACATAATTGTCTCAAACACAGGCCCCATCAATCAACCCTCCTCACACTTCTCTGGTGGGATGGGAGGACACCATGGCAACACTAACCAGGGGAATTCCTTCCCCTCACTTTAGGGTGTGAGAGTAAGGCTAACCCAATGCCAACCCAAGACCCAAGTGACAGGTCCTAGCAGGGGTTTAGCATGCTGGAGCTGAAGGTATGTACTGTGTAAAGGGTGATACAATGGGAGGGACTCCCACTGTTAAGATACACATACTTGGGAAGGGTGAGGGGCCTGGGTTTTTTCTTGGAGGGAGTGCAAGAGTCTGATGTACAAGCATTGCACTGGCAGCAGCCTACTGTTTGATATCACATACTATCCAGTGTTATTCTGAATGGAAAAATAGGAAAGAGCTGAATGATATGGCTAAAGTAGAACTTCTGTTACAGTTACAAAAGTACACTATTTCACATGCTGCACTGCTTGTAAATTTGAAGGAATATTCTCAATCTGTCACATTCAGTTCAGCTGCAAGAGTCTTGCATACATTTGTTCATTGCTTTTAATGAGCAGGGAAACTGTACCTGGGGCAATTCTAGCTACCTAGCAAAGATGAGGGATGTATTATTAACATTAACTAAGTGATATACAACTAGCCAGCAGATATAGTCAATTAATTTTATTAGCTAGCTAGTGAGCTGAGAGGTTATCACTGCATTATAGGGAAAGTGTGTTTATTGTTGAATATATGAATGAACTGGCACTAAGCTGATGGTAACTGTGATGGTGCATGTGATGCCAAGCAAGATGTTCCCTCAGTGAAAATGAGTGATGCGTTGAACTGAACTGAAACACAACTGTTGCTTTTTCGGTTACACTTCACATTAAGTTGTACTATACCAGTGTGATTACACTGTAACAACTGTAAAGTAGTCACTGTGTAATGGCATGTAGTTACATTTTGGTTCCGTAATTATTTACAGTACACAGCTAAATTGTTGAAACCTATTAAAAATTACACTCTACCTGTGTCTTGTAACCAGATTAGTTCACTACATTGGCGTACGTTCAACTCATTGTCATTTTTCCAATTCAAGCACAATTACTCTCATTAATTTTGGTGATCTCTGAACTTGCCACACTGTTTTTTTTGTGAATGAGTAACAGAATCACTTGAGTTTCATTGTGAATCAATGTGGAGGATGAAAGCTAAATGGCCACTGTCATCTCAGGGGGATTGAAGGCAGCCTCTGCGCAAGGAGCTTTTAACAATGACAGGAAACCAAGGCCTGGGTCCCATCAGACCTCTGCTTGCCTTGTGTGAAACTCATAGCTAATTGCAGGTTAGACTGTGTTCACATTCATCATCGTGGGACCAAGGTAGGATCATGTGAAAACACTTATCCACCCTCTAATAAATGTTTCAAAATTAACACAGAGAGAGGCATCCCCTCTGAAACTTTCAGGTTTGTAATTAGCTGGCCTGTTACAGACTTGAGGTGGTTCCTGACACCCTGTAATTCTCTTCTGAAAAACCTCAGAAGTCTGTGCTTAGGTGAGAAATGATGATCCACGAAACAGCTGGCTGCAAAGATGAAAAGTCCCTCTGCATAGATTTTTGATTTTCTTGCAATATTTTATCATTTTGAGCTCTCAGTTCATATTTTATGCACAGGTTAGGCGCAAAAAACTACCATGACATGACTGACATCTCCTGGTTTTAAGGGAATTACTGTAAGCGAATGTGGGTTCATCTCCTACCGAGGTGAAAAGTAATGGTACTCGGTGCATGACAGTGTAATTATCTCTCCCACAGAGGAGAGCAGTGATGCAGGAGCTCTTTGACTGCCATATATAAACACTGTCTCTATGTAAAGAAACTGAAGCGTAACTGAGGAGAGAGGCTGTCCAGCAGCCTTGGTAAGGACTGGGGGCATCGTCGAGGGTGTCCACCCCTCGCTTCCCATTGGCTCCTATCCTCCACTTACTTCCCCCTCAGGAAGTGCCGGGGCGGGGCCTCCAGCTCATTGGCGGTGTAGCTGTACGCGGGCTGGCGTGCGGCGGCGGCTAGTCTCTCCCGCAGCTCCCTGTTGCTCCTCTCGGCGCGGCGGCCGCTCCTGCGCGCCCGGCGGAGGGAGCGCTTCACCTTGCACAAGCGTTCCTTCAGCTGCCGGTTCCTCCTCTCCAGCTGCACCACGCGCTCCTGCAGCTTCCTCGCCCGCTCCTCTTCCTCGAACAGGGCCAGCTGCACCGAGGAGCACAGGAGCTGAGGGAGAGAAACCGCTCTCAGTGGAGAACGTAACCCAGTAACCCACCGCCCGCAGACCGGCCACTGAGAAACAGCAGCATTGGAAGAGGGTGAACCCTGCTCAACATGGCAATCTCAACCAGCAGGACATGGTGGAAAGGGAGAGCACTCACAGGCATGCTGGGATATGAGGAATGAATCGCCTATAGCAGCGTTTCCCAAACCTCTCCTGGAGGACCCCTTGTCCTGCATGTTTTAGATCTCTCCCTGCTCCAACACAGCTGATTCAAATGATCAACTCGTTATGAACTCCTGAAGCTGCTTAATAACAAACTGATCATTTGAATCAGCTGTGTTGCAGCAGGGAGAGATCTAAAACATGCAGGACAAGGGGTACTCCAGGAGAGGTTTGGGAAACGCTGACCTATAGCAACCAGCATTTCTGAGGCCTCATTTAAACATAATGATGAGTATGATATGCTCGGTGGCATCTTTCATGAAGAGGTTTTTTTTTTTATCATTGATTTGTTGAGTTATTGACTGATAGAGGGAAGCACAATGAAACAGGATGAAGCACATGTAACAGTCTGGCCCACAGACCAGCCACTGAGGAACAGGAGCAGTGGAACAGGATAAAGCACTGCCTCTCACTGTAGGGGGGCTTGCTGGGGTCCAAAGATCCAATGGTCCAAAGATCAGGACGGAATGAAATATTTGACCCATTTCTTTGCAGATCACTGACCAAGAACAGATCACCGTTTCCTGTGTGTTGGAGGGTTTATCAGCAACCCTGCCCCCCAGAGAGTGACAGGTCAGCGAAAGCTCTGTGCTCTGCAGCTGTTAGGAAGGTCAAATGTCATATTTTTTATCTGATAAGGTCCAATATTTGATGGAGGCTGGAGGGGGTCACTGCTTAAAGCAGAGACAGTGAGATCAAACCACACACAACATTCTCCCCAAGTCACGATGTCTCAAGCTCCCCTCTCAAGGAATTTAAGAGAAACAAAGATGCAAAAGGGTTTCTCATCCCTGTAATTTACGCGTGGTATCCTGATGTGCCTAATCTCTGCACTGTGCCATGTGAGGAAGTTGTGAATTACAGAAGATCAACGTCTGCCTCTGCTGACACACAAAAAACTTCTCATAAGCTTGGTGCCATGATGTAGGAATGCTAATAAGTTATAATGAGATTGTAGCAATGGTGTGACAAGGTTAGGTGTTAACTCAGTCACAGGCCCTCCCTCCTCAAGCATAACTGGGGTCCTAAAGGATGTTGCCATGACTCATGGGTAGCCCTAGAGATTGCCAGGATCAGGGGTGAAATCTGAAAATCTGCACTTGTGTAATTACTCATTGACCTGCAGTTTTCCTGGCCTCGTACTGCACCGTGTAATTAAAGGGTTGCGCTGGTGCCTAGAGATGAAACTCAGTTGTGCAGGGCTTTGAGCTTCTGAGCCTTCAGAGAACAGGTCTCTCCGTAGCACCGATGGACTCGGGGAACTAAAATATTAAAGCATCAAAGGCTGACATGATCCCACATCAGAAGGATACCCAGAATCCTCTGTTTTCAATGTGATTTGTTACTAAATTGCTTAGAAACCTCCAGTGTTGTTACACTTTGGATTTTAGAACAAAACATTAACTTGACTCCCTGGTGAGACGTATCAAACCAAGCAGAACATTAAAAAAACAAATGCTTCTCTTCTGAAATATTTGGAATGACGTAATGGATCTGATTCAATCTTTTTTTTTTATTTCTGCACGCATGTTTCCCAGGGTCCCTTAATGCTGTAATTTCCTGTGTGGAGACAGTCTGACCTCCTCAAGCTTCGGAAAGAATCATTCACTGTCTCCTCCTTTTCACTCAGTTATGTCTATTTTGACACAAAGACGCCTGCAATAATAGAGCAAACCCATTAAAGTGCAGCAGGAGAGAATGAGGGCCAGTGGTTTACCTTAATGTAAAGAGGATGCACTAGACTAGAGAGCTGAACCACCCAGGCCATTATCTATGTGATGCTGACACTCAGCACAGACATTGAAGCAGCGGTCTTTCCCTGGCTGTGGTTGGTGCTTATTTCAGCCTGGGAACTGTGGGAAATTGACCGGAGTGCCCCTGGGTAGCCCTTGGCGTGAGCGTTGCTCTTATCACGCGCAGACAGATGTGACCAGTGACTTTGAGCCAAGTCATAGAACACAGAGGAGTTGATGGACAGAGAAACACTGTCGGTTCCTGACAACGGAGGTTTAGTGGGTCAGGGATGAAAAACAAAACAATGCAGAATGATAACTGGCTACTTATAAATGTATACAACTCTTTTAAAAAGAGGTAACATGGTCATTTGAGGCACTGAGTCATGACTTTAAATGACTTCAAATTTTCTTTCCAGCAGAGAGAGTGCACTCATCCAGAGCCTGGCAGAGACTCACACATCTTCATTTAATCCTAATATGAAGGATTTTCAATATACACAGTCCAATAAGCACAGTCTAATGAAATAATGTCATTTAACACGTGAATTTTCTAAATTCCATTACTTTCTCTACTGTTCTCCTAGATGAAAAATGGAAATGGTTTCTAATGTAGTTCAGTGATTTCAGTTTTACATTGTCATAAGCTTAATATTTTCACCACTGTGCTAAATTACCAAGAAAAAAGAAAACCCCTTGAAAGATCATTGCTCAGAACATTGGGTACCTGCTCCAGAGCCAAAATTTTCACTGAGGTGAAATGTTGTTTTCCTACCAGTGTCAGAAAAAGCGTTTTCATACCCCCTCCTTTGCACTCCAAGACACACAAGAGAAGGGAATGAATTCTTCACTGCTGAGTTCCAGAACCTTGGGGTTCAAAGGGAAAATGTGACCACAGATTGTAGATTCCAGAACTGTTCCACTGCAGTGCACTGGACTTGCTGACTGAGTAGTTGAGGTTGAATTCAAGGTGTTTTGGAGGTCTATATTGATCGAATAAGTGCAGATATCTTACTGGGCTGCTCAGTTTCGGGGTGAGAAATTGCCATTTAACCATGTCCATTAATTTCACGAATTTCATTCATGTGCAGTTAGGTCACCCCCTTGGGGGTAATTTTTGCATCAAGACTTGTCAGGTCACTCCCTTGGCGTCAATTTCACACGTGGTCATTTAGGTCACTCCTCTGGAGATGGTTTCACATGCATTCATGTCAGCTCATACTCTTGGCATTGCTTTCATGTGTGGTCATGTCAGGTCACTCCCTTGGAGTCACTATCACGTATGGGCATGTTATGTCACTCCCCTGGAGTCAGTATCGCATGCGGTCATGTCAGGTCACTCCCTTGGAGTTGGCTTTTTTGTGCGGTCGTGTGAGGTCCAGCCCTTGCACCAGCAAGCTCAAGGTCCAGGTTGACTGAAGTCACTTCCCTATAATCCCTTGTTTCTGTGAGGTTACACCCTCGTGTTTATCCCTGCCCAGAGAGGACGGTTGATGCAACGACCTAAAGAATTCCGACGGTGTAAAGAACTGGGCCAGCCCTGTCATTATCATTCTGGTCCTGTGCAAAGTTCCACAACATCTGCTATCAGTCACAGTGAAATGCATCACAGCCTCAAACCTGGACCAACATAACAAAATATCCACATCTGCTTTACAAAGACCTAGTGCCCTTTAAGGTTATAGAGGCTACAGATGGGAAGGGTAATGGTTACTCTAGACAGTTTCCTATTGCTCCTGTTATTATATTCCTGTCCTATGTACAGAACAGTACTGTGCTCTTGTTCAGCACAATAGACAAGGAAACCAATAGCTGCAAATCAAACTCCCACAGACTGCGGGAGATTTACTGTACAAAGCCTTTTTTACAGCGTGTTGGTGTGTTTGTTTGAGACTGATGTTCTTGTAGAACCATGGTGATGTTAAAGTGAATTCAGCTGTTGTGAAACCACCTCATTCAGATGGCCCAGAATGTGTTTTGGAATCTGTGCAGTGTTGCGATTTTAGTTAAGATTAAATTTAAAATGGAGAGGAAGAGATGAGGGAGGAATGAGAGACAGAGGTCTGTTTTTATTTGTCCTGCAGTGAGGGGAGTCTGAGAGTCAGGCCTCCCTTCTGCTGGATGGACAGTCTTGCCTTAGTGCACATCTGACAATCCCTGTTAATCTCATCCAGTGTTTACAGAGCAATTGTACTTAACGGTGTGTGCAAATGTGCAAGAGTGTGTGACTGTCTCTATGTCCTGTACTACTCAGGAAGTCACAAGAAACGGGACTGACTATTTCATAGAAGAAACACAATCCACTGTATTACATGGGTGACAACCTATTATATCAAACAGGAAATGTAATCCAGTATATCACACAGAAAACACAGCCAGCTGTATCACGCAGGAAACACAGCCAGCTATATCACCCAGGAAACACCCTGCTGTATCATACAGGAAACAACCTGCTATATCACACAGGAAACACACCCAGCTATATCACTCAGGAAACGCAACCTGGTATATCACACAAGAAACAGCCTGCTCCATCACACAGGAAATACAGGCGGCTATATCACACAGGAAACACAATCCACTATATCACATTGGAAGCCTCCCATCACAGAGCAGAGTGGAGAGCGTTCTCATGCATTGAAAGCAGCGTTGTGGTACACAGTATAGACAGAAGACCCAAAGGGCTGAAGCCACTGCTTCCTCTCTGTGGTCAGTGTCCTCACACACACGCAGACCTCCAGACATCTGGAGCACAGCGAGCCGGTCTGCACCTGCCGTCTCCCAGCTCAACAGCAGGGGTGGAGCCCTGGCTCTGGAGGGGTGACGTGCAGAGCTCCGGGCTGTAGCGTCTCTCCAGATCCAGCAGCAGGCCGCAGAGATTTACAAGCACCTGGAGACCCACGATCAGCTGCTCAAGAAACACAACCCTGTTTCCTCTGCTGCTCAGGCTGCAGTCCTCTGCATTGTAATCTTAGCCAGATGTGATGCACATACTAATTATTCCTGACATGCAACACAGAGTGCGGGTGTATACAGTATTTGCACACATTCAACACACACATTTGCATGTACATGCATACTTACACGCTAATTACTGTAAGGAATAATTCATGGCCTTTCCTTCTGTAGTGAGACCGACCTATCCTGCCAGTTTCCTGGGAGATTACCCCCCTGCGCAGTGTGCTTTGGTGGGGTGAGTGGCTTCTTACCCTGTTGTCCTCTTGGATCTCCCAGTCTGGGCTGAAGCTCTGGAAGTCCTGGTCGTGGGAGCAGTTGGAGAACTGGAAGAGGCTGGAGAAGATCCTGCGGTTCTCCTGGGTGTCGGGGAAGATGGCGTCCTGAAAGTTGACCCCGTGTGGCAGGATGCTGTAGTTTTCATCCATCCTGTGGGAAACATGACCTTCATGTTCCACCAGTGCAGGTGCAGTGAGCTGGATTTAACGTGTACAGTGACCTGACACGATCTGACATGTTCACACAGCCAGATTCAATTCAAACCCATGGCCACTGTCAACTGTCCAGTGTCCCCAAAGCAGTCTTTACTGGAATTCAGGCATAGCAGATGGGCCAATGAAGTAGGCAGGAGGGGGACTAAGAAAGGCACATAGTGGATGGAATAACAAAGAAAGATGAGACCTGCTCAACAGACAGGCACTAGGAAGTGACGGATACTCCTCATCAATGTCCTGTCTGCTGAGACATTACATTTCAGGTCATCACAGGGGATTCTGGGAACTGCTGGCAGTGCAGCCTGCATAAGTTTAAGGCAGTAAGCTTCTGAGCTGTTACATAAAGAACGGGCCAGGGAATAGACTAGCACTGCGGAGCAGGGTCAGCACAGTAAGCCGAGTGCTTTGAGTAATGACAGCATTATGGCAGGGATTTAATGATAAACACATGCAATTCTAAGACACAGTTTCAGCTCCTGTGCAGATCCCAGGCTCTAAAGAGCATATATCATATGGATGTGACATCTGAACCCTGCAGACCTCATCTGATAGGCTGTTTCAAACACGTGCGGTGACCATATGATCAGCCATATGGAATGGTGAAATCTGCAAGTTTTGTTTGATAACTAGCATCTTACTGAAACCAATCCCACTTTCTATTTTAAACCCACAATGTGCAGGTGGTTAATGCATTCTTCCTTTAAACTGACAAGCATCTGTTTCTCTGGATGAATGCTTCTGTCTAGATAATATGTTCTATATTTTACTCGAGAACATCCTAACTGATTATCACTTTTACCCTTAATTATTAAACCTGACAACTTGCTGTCTCCGCGACCTGTCCATCAGTATCTACAAGATGAACGGTAATGACTAACCAGGTTCTCCCCCTCAAGCACTCTTACGGCAAGGCAGACCAGCAATCATGACCGATATGCCAACACGCGCACGCAGAAACACACTCAAACGCACACTGGCAGCTTAGCTGACAGATGCATGTGCGCCACCATTTCAATCGTTCGATTAACTGACAAAAAAACGTTTTATATTTTATATGCATTTAGTTTTATGTGTAACGATAGTAGTTAGTAGTAATTTAACTGTGTTTCTCTAGACGGATCATTATATTTTCCTCTGAATGAACTCTGTAAGCCTTTAAAGATCATTTCTTTGTGCCAGACAATTACCTCCCATTCACGCCCTCACCTGAGAAAGAAGATGTAGGAATAATTTTGCACCACCGTGTGCGAGTGGCATGAGAAGTAGCCCAGTCCCGTCAGGTTGAGGCGCGAGCCTGCGGGCACCTCGAGCATGCTGCCCCACGCCTGGTCGCACTGCAGCTCTATCTCCGCGGAGTAGAGCAGTCCGTCCTTCGCGTCCTCGTACTGATAGGGTAGGTAGTTGTGCAGGCTGCTGCTGTACGGCTCCGGGTGGATAGCCAGCACCTTGGCGTACACGATTATCTCCGCCAGCTCCGCGCGGCATCCCTCGCTGAGAGGTCGCCACTCGGACGGCATCTGGCATGCAAAGGCGAATCTTGTTTGGCATGCCAGACAGCTAAGGGTCAAGAAGAGCGCCCAAGACATTGTGGAGTCCGCTTAATACCTGTTTAACCCCGTTCGGCAGGTGTTTCCCCTTCGTACACGCCTTTTCATTAATCTATATAAATCGTTATTGATATTATTAGTCCTCCACAAAAGTCGAATCACAAAGCATTTCCTCTGAGACCTCTGAGATTTAATGGAAGAGTACTAACTGGTCCAACTTTTTCTTCCTCGCAATTAAAGTCCACTAAAGAACACTAATTGACACTGATTATAATGTTGCAACATGTTGACACAAGTAATCAAAATAAGCAGGCGAGATTGATAACAGCAATCCAGCATCGACCGATAAAGTGCGCAAAATCTGCTACGTTTGTCCTGTCTTTGAGCAACACTGCTGTCAAGTCGCAAAGTGTTGGGACTCGCACAGAATTGGGCACTTTCCCCATCCGAGCCATTCGTGAACGCACTCTGAAGTGTCCCGAGAACAAGAAGCCAATCAGCCGGACGCAAAGATTAATCAGCCAATAACGACACATCTCGGCTCATGCTGCTCCTCTGCGCGCATTTTGCTCCTCTTTGAACAGTAGGTTAACTAGGTTTGTCATATTTGATTACTTTTTACTGAGAATTAAATATCAGACTTTCTTGCTTGGACACATGAATAGTAACTCTCTGCCCCTGCATAACCTTAATGGAATCCCAGACTACGGAGTTAAAATAATGACAATATTAAACAAAAAACGTGTATGTTTCCCCGCTGACATTAACTAAAAATTACGCTTTGCTTACACACATACAAAATCGCACATCACATAGGCGGTCTTGTTCCATTCAAACATGATCTCCGAAGAGTATGCGGATTGCTCCTGTGATATTTTACATGATCGCAAGTTATGAAAAACATCCATCATGACTTCCTCTGGACAATATATTGTATACGGCGCTTTTCAAACGTCTGTATTTCAGGGCTTACAGCACCATCTAATGGTTAATTTTGATGAACACAAATAAAATTTGTGACTAACTTGACAAACAGGTGGTAATTTTCCAGCATTTAGTCAGTTATAAATACAACTTTTTCATACGGATTTTAATGCAACCAATTACCGTCTTGATTTTTAAAAATTGAATGTTATAAAAATGGATCAAACATTATCTACGGGGCGATTTCAAATGAATGAAATCAAAAATGTGCAAAATTAAATGCTGACAGGAAATCCCCCTTTTTTAAAAAATTCGGAGATACGGTTTCAGGAATTTACCGTTATTGCCAACTGATTGGAGAGGAGAGTCTGAAAGACAGAATGTGTTTGAGGGCGTATTGCTACGTAAAATTCTGTGAAGATTCCGACCGCTCATCAATACCGCTGTACCCATCTCATATATTGATTCACACAATCTGAGATCAGCGAATCCACGCAGAACTTCGCAACGCTACCTCTACAATAAAACCATTGTCTCAAATACAATTTCAAAACCAGGCAACACTGCTTCGAATAAGCTTATCAGATGTACGTCGTGAGAAGCAGCGTGGCTTTGAAATATTTACCAGAGATACAGATGTTTTGAATACATAGACTGGACCTTTACAGAAGCGCCTCGTGCGAATAGATTTGCTGTCCTTGGACGCTCCAGGTTCAGCTTGCCGAAATAGCTAACTGACAAAAGCTATTGATTTTGTTTTAGCCCTGTTGCAACGAACCATCCTTCATAAGTGTGCCCGGGAAACTTATGTCTTCATGTCGAAGCCACTGTACGTATCCAAGACAGCTAATCTCTTTTTGTTACTTGGAGAGAAATCGAAGTAAAGCTTTCAGGATGTGAACGTATCATTTGCATTTGTCACGGCTTAGAGCAGTTTTTTCTTGCATTTGATTTAGAATCTGTGTTTTACTGTTTTTGATTTTGTAAATAGTCATCTTATTGGTTCATTTCATGCAGAAGTTTCGGCTGATCCTGTAGTACGTTTGTGCGCATGTGAGGTTCTCGGAGAGGTCTTTACTCTGACGATGCTAGTTATCAAACAAAACTTTTACCTGACGACGGAGGAAACGAGGCAGAGAATGTCAGGAATGAACTACACGGAAAGCCAACATGAAACTTTCGCAAAACATCTTCAAAGCTTCAGTGGGGTCTTTGTTATGCGTACGCAGACATCGCTCTGTTCCTCCCCGGAGAGACACTTTACTCATTTGGAGCAGAATGATGGATACGTGGATGCTGGATTTCAGAATCATGTGTCTGGCTGTAAGGCATAATTTTATTTACCACACAGTGCAGTATAATCATTGGAAATGTAGTGCAGCTATTTCATAGATGCTAATCTAACGTTCAGAGCATGTGGTATTTTAATTAGTCAGGAACAGGTGCACTGTACGCGTCCTAGGTGCGGTACCAGTTAAAATGTGTTTTACCCGTTTACTCATATTTACGTCCATTCGAACACCTGGGTTACACCGTTTGCACATGGAACCACATGCAGGTGACCACAAGAGGTCAGTGTGATAGCAGGAACGGAGGTAATCTCCAGCGCCAGTAAACTCTGTTGCCGAAAAAGATATAGATAAAGTGTGGTTAACTGAAAAAAATCCGCTTTATCTCGTCTGTATGGAAGAACTGTAATGAAATATAAAATAAACTAAAGACTAAATATGTCATTAATATTGACTCGTCTTTTGGAAAGTGTTCATTGTAAAAGCCCCATTCAAATCACGAACGGTTGCTACGATACTTTTTCTGGTAAAATCAAATCACAGAAATATATAACCAATAGCTTGGCGTCAATAAACTACAGCACTGTCATTTATTATTGTAATTTTAGACAAGGTGCACGTAGCATTTGAATAAATCTGGACTTTGAAACGTGCTAAGGAACGAACTGGGTAATAAAATGTTGGCTTCGATACAAGTAATGAAGTTCTGAGTTTGTCGGTCTAGTTGAAGCATTCACATTTTAATTTCTAAAATGCTGCATTTATACAAAGTTGGGCAGCCTATATAGGAAACACGGCTAAATTTAGTTAGGTAGATCAACAATCAAATATGCTATGATTAATTCATATGAACGTCAAATTACATTTACTTCACATTTTCTATTATGCTGGAAGTCGTTCTGGATAAGAGCGTCTGCTATGTGTATAACATTTTTGGCGACTTACATAGGTTACATTTTTTTTTTTTTACATGTTACCCATTTATACAACTGGATATTAACTGAGGCAATTGTGTGTTAAATACCTTGCTCAATGGTACACCATATGAAATTTACAGATGAGACTGCTAGTTCATTTTACATTACAGAATGTAATGTAAGAAGAATACAACTGATGTTTATGAAATTACCGCGGGCGTTAAATTTACAGTTATTTTATTTTGAAAAAAATCACTTCTCTCCTATGTCACAAATAAAACACATTAACAAATTACTAGGTTACTAAATCCCTAACTTCAGTTTGACAGCCATTAATGAATAAATGGTTCAAGTGGGCTGACTATAAAATGCATCAACTAAACACAGATTCAGTATTTGTTTTCGTGGAGGGGACAGTAAAGTTTCAGAGATGGGGGTGGTGACTTCGATATCCTACTTATAATTGGCTATGAAGAAATTTTGCAACTGCTGTAAAGGTCAATGAAGGAGTTGGCTGGAAAATAATCTGAAGATTTCTGGACATGCGCAGACGTAAGATGCCATATTGGAACGAAGCTTTGGCTTGGGCAGCTGAGAAAGACACCGCTCGCCTTCTTCCGCTGATCAAACGGGTACTGCGAATTTGGGCGCTGAAAAACTTCATTAAGGTAAAACAGGTGTCTAGTGATTCTTTCTTTGGTAGTTATTTGTTCCGTTTCGTCAGAGGTGTCGTTTTCTCGGGGCTTCATTCTGTCGGTTAGGTTTTTCCTGGTTAAAATAGTAGGCTGTTCCGAGGCTGTTTTTCAACAAGCAGAAAATAGAGTAGCTTGCTAAAAGGGAGGTAAGTTACACAAACTGTTCCCTACGTATAATTGTTTGTTTTGTGTATGACGATACACACGTTTGACTGCACATTTGACTTTCGGTTTAACCAGCGCGTTATTTATTGTGTAGCCCGTTTTCATTAACTGTTAAGGCGGAAATTTGTTGATTATGTAAAATTGTCATTTTTAATGTCAGCTTCTCGTCTAAAAAATGTTGATTTATACGAAGGGAATAATAAACTGTACGATCTCCTTTCTACAGGCACTACGCTTATTTTACGGTTGCTTCGTGTAATGGAACTGAAGTTTGCTCCAGAGACTCGAATTTTAATGCAATTTATTTAGGTTAATACGCTGTAGGTGTGCGATGGTTTCGCTCCTGGTTAGGTGCGCAAATGCATCGAAAATACTGGGCACCGCTTATCTGTCAAACGTTTTCAACATGGCGGGTTAAGGTGTTCAGGAACTGAAAAGAAATACTTTGATTAGGGAAAAAATAAAACTATTGGAGTTATGCATTTGGTTCAAGTTTCTTTAGCTGCAGCCGGTCGTGCTCTAATGAATTAAATACAAAGCGTGTGCGCTACGGCGTTGCTGGGGGTTTTTTCCGCTGCAATACTTTTTGAGTGCGAAGTACATTCGCGGAGTGCCAAATACGTGAAATCCATTAGCGTTCTCTGTGGCGCAGACCACGATGATACCGTATGCGTGCAATGCGTGTTTCCTGTTTCGCTTTAAAAATTCCAAGCGATGCATTGTCATATTGAAGGACATTCCGTATACTACATTCATACTCCCTGTTACAACGATGCAGTTTCATTAATTTCCTATATCACCTGATTGGATTATGTAACAGTACGAATATCTTGGTGAAAGGGAAATACGCGAGGTTATCGTTACATAATGACGTTTGTTTTTAATTTCGCTTAAAGCATGATAATTTGTTTAATTAATCGGTCTTTTCTGTTCTATTTATTAATATTTCTTGCGCGACAGACGTAAATCCGGGGTTTAGCTGCGCATTATTCCAGAGGATTCCTCGTCGGGATTAATTTTTTCATGTGTGGTTTTTATAATGCCGCTGTTCAGAGGCTACAGAAAAATGTCTGTTTCGGTTTAGATTTTTTCGCTGTCCTATAGACTGCAGACACACCTGCACACTTCCAAAGTCTTAAACATGAACAATGGGTGGAAACGCTTCTGAAAACCATTGGAAGGTAAAGCGAACAGAATTCCTGAATTGACGGAGCTGTTTCACATTTCACAAGTTGATGAGTTAATACCAATACCGTTGTCGAAGCCTTGTAAAGTAAAGACGACCTGTCTAGTTATGTATGATTTCATGTCATAATGCTCTTATATTTTGAACCTCTGCCTTCAGAACTCTTCCCTGCTGCCGTTAAAGAATAGCTTTTGTATTAGAATGACTGGGACCGATTATAGTCTCAGAACAAGGAAGTGTACTGCATTCCGGCCACTGTTATTGCTACTCCGTCTTTGTCATTTAAAAAAACGTGTGTGTGTATGTGTGTGTGTGTGTGTGAAAGAAAGAGAGAGAGAGAGAGAGAGAGAATTAGCCCTACGTCGGCAGTACTAAGGTCACGTCAATAAAACTCAATTTGAATATAAATTTGAATTGGAGAGATAGAGTGAAGCAACCTTACGGCTGGAATGATGGTAGCATGAACTGGCATTACAGCTTGATGAACCGACAGAACAGGAGCATTCTTGCATTTTACACGTACAGTACAAGCAGAACCTTTGCCAGTGACAACAGATGTAACACGTATCCAGCAATCACTCATTCATATTAGTTATCTTGCAGTTGCAGTGTGACGTTCTCCCATTTTTTTTAAAGTTTACCATCTTTTTCTGACTTCAGTACAAATGGTCAGGACTTTCCCTTGCCTCTCAGAATGCCATCTCCTGTTTACAGTATTTTCCCCATGAATGTCCCTTGGTAGAGATGGTGGCTGGAATGAGTTTGGTTGCCCTGACTGATATTTCATGAAAGAGACTTACAGCTCCTGTTCTGGGAAGGTATTGGGGAAAAAAAAACATTAAACTACATGAACAGTTACGTTTTTACACTGGAGTGACGTGCACTGCGATTTGATTGACCTCTTTGTAATCTCTGTTTGTCACGCATTGCCTGTTAATATACTGGTTGGTTATTTACTTGGTGATATTTGACTGCTTACTGTATTATGATAATCATGTCTTGTTTATTTTATTTAGTATCACTGTACTGCTTTTTTATCAATTGCTAATTAGAGGACCACAACAACTGTTGATAGTTTGATGAGTTGTATATCACAGCTTTTCATTTAGTTCTATAATACAGCATATCCTGAAATGGCAAACTGCAACACTGCTATCTTTTATTCACAACATTTTGAAAATAGTAACTGAAATGAAAGGAAAGCGAGTGATATTGCATCACTTTGTTTCTTGCCATTTGTTCAGTCCCTGTGGGTGGAGCTTTAAGGATAGAGCATAAACAGATATTCCAGGAAGAAAGAAGTACCACGTCCTGAGTTCTAGTTCTGTGAAATAGTAGAACTGCAGCTGAACATAGAATTTATAGTGGAGGGCCATTTTAGAAGTCCAGCTATATTAAGAAGTTCCCCTGTCTAGAAAGCCTTCATCACTAGAACACAATCCAAATGCATCTTCCTCTTCCTCCCTCTATGAAGAGTGTGTTTGCACAGATCATTATTATAAGAAGTTTATTCAGTTTGATATGCAAGGTACTAAAGTGGTTGCTTTCCTCATCCTCTAGAACTCAGCTTCTTTACAATTTAAGCGAGATTAAATTGTAAGATGAAATGCTGCTCCAACACAAAATATCTTTTTAAGATATTATTTAGAATGCTGTGAAACTTTACATCTGGTTTACAACATGGTTTACAAGACCATTATTGGATTCCTAAAGTTAGCAGTAAATTGGTCACATTGTTTAAGTGACTGTCTCCTTTCTGTGCTTCAGCCTAATTAATAAAGCCCTCCGTTTGGGCTGTTGGGTAGCATGCTGTATGCTGCTCTGCATATGTTTACCCTTTGAAGCAAAGAGATTATAAATGCAAACTGCTAAAAATGATCATCTATTATTTAATACAATTCAGAGGAGGCAAGTAGTTTACATAAGCAGCCATTGGCCTATAAATTAAGAATATGCCTTCTTCAGCGCTGGTTGTGTAGCGGATGCACAGAAGAGCCCATCTCCTTGTCATGCATTTATTCGTTACGATGCTATGACCTGCTAAAAATGAGTTGCGTCACAGGGCACACAGGCTATTTGTCATTCAGGGGACTGGCTGAAAAGGCGTCTGAAATAGCAGCCTCTCTTATTGCCTCGGTGACTTTCCTTCAGCCTGAAGTTGTTGTTCACTCTGTATTTTTAAATCAGTCAGCTGAGGTAGGACACTGCTAGGAGGGAGTTTGCAGAGGTGAGTGTGGGTAGAGGCATCATTCATTGTTTGAAACCATTTTTATTTCCCTTTTATTACCTTTTTTTGCATTTCTATTGCAGTTCTGTTTGCTGTCTTAGAATAAAAAGCATGTATGCAGTCATGCTCTAATACAATGCTTAGGGTATGAATCAGAGAAATAGAGGTTGCAGGAAAATCAACACTGAAAATATTGCTGTACTACTGTAAAATGCAGTACAGAAAGTAAGGGGGTATATCAGCCATTTAAGTACTATCATCCTCCTAGAAGACTGGAATCTATCATATGAATGAATGGAGATGTTAGCATCGTGGTGATGTAGTAGGCAGCACATCGGGGCCTGTTAATGAGGTTTCCTTGTTTGGTGCACCGCCTCTAGCACTATTCGGGAACGGAGCTGAGAGGCATTGTGATGTCATCAGGTGGAGCCATGCCCATGGTTGTTGAGGTGTCCCGTGCCATGTATCATAAGGGAATACACTGTCCACTGTAGAAGGCTATTGTGCTGCAGGAGCTGTACAGGCATCCCTTTGGAATGAATTTGTCATTTTCACTCAAATACATTTTACATTTCAGTGAAAGACTGAGTTGTGCACAGATGGACGAGGCTACGGGGACTGAAATTTGCCTCCTGGATCACAGACAACATTGACATGAAATGTGTGTGGTTGGCTGGATTGCTGGCTTTTTGTCTGTGATTTAAAAGAACAGCAGACCCAGGGATGTCCACAAGGGTTTTACTTAAAAGAAGGGTAAAAAATATTAACACAGTGCCATCAAGTTATCTTGGTTAATCTTTTAATTTCTCACAAAGCTTGAATAAGCCGAAAAACGTAGAGAGCAGGTTTCGGAGAGAGCAGCCAATCAATAATTTTGTCTCTCCAAATCCAAGACTTTGTAGAGGAGGCAGGCTTCGGAGATCAGGGCAGAGACCCACAGAATCCTAAAGCAGTATCTGCAGCATTTGATTCTGTGTTCTGAGCAAAAATGACTTCCCATCATGTAAGAATACATTGCTTCCACTTGCATGTGCATTCAAGGCATGTGTTTTTAAATCTATTTGGATACACAGATATCAAGCTTGTGCTATTTTTAAATAGAACTCTCTGTTCATCCAAGCAGCTGCAGTTTAATCTTGCATTCAGATGAATCCATTCATATTCATTAAAAAAATAGATTTTTTAACTTGCCATAATCATGCATTTGAAGCATGTGTCTCGGTCTGGATGTAAATGTTGAAATATTAATTCTTTCATCTAAGAATTGAATCACATTAATTATAATTATGTAAGGTTGTCAGATACATCTCTGTAAGTCGCATTAAGATGAAACTAATGAGCCAAAACGATGTGACTAATCACAGAGGCTTTGCAAATAACACTTGCTTTACAATGCAGTTATTATCGTTTATGACTGATCACATAAGAAGG
Source organism: Megalops atlanticus (assembly GCA_019176425.1). Lineage (NCBI taxonomy): Eukaryota > Metazoa > Chordata > Actinopteri > Elopiformes > Megalopidae > Megalops > Megalops atlanticus. The sequence goes on from CM032899.1 coordinate 14,695,780, forward strand.
GAATAACCTTACTGAATGTAGTTCCCATTTTATGACTGAGTTTTATGAGTTTTATAAGTGAGTTCACAATTACTGATTCATAAACTGGATAATTTATGTAAGATTGAATCTAATGTTTATTTTTTTCCTGAACATGGGATAGAAATCACCCCTTTTACAAAGAAGGCCATGCAAAGATAGGATTATGTCAAAGGTTGATAAAGTATTAATACAGGTATAGATATTTGCATTTAAATATACTTGCACAGAAATTGCAGTTTAAATATTCATTGTTGTGACACATACTGCATGACTATTCAGGACTGACACAAGAGACAGATTCATATCACTCTCACAAGGTCCCTGAAAAAAATCCCCAAACTGAAATACGAAAGACAGTGCACCAAGCCTTAGGAAAGTGAGCTTTCAGTCATGTGTGAAAACCATATGTGTACAGCCTAGGTCAGCCTAGGTCAGGCCCAGCTTTTTTGGCCCTCCATATGTAGGCTGATCCTTGAGAAGCATTCATTATTGGTATATATCAGATGTGTGTAAGTGAGGACGTGTGTAAATTTTGTATGTGTGTGAAGTGAATGTATGTGAATGTATTTTGTATGTATGTGAGTGAAGATGAGTCTGAATGAAGGTGTGTGTGAATTCATAGGTGTGTCAATGAGCATGTGTGTGAGTGAGAATGTGTATCAATTCAGATTTGTTTGAATGAGGGTGTGTGTGAGTGAGGATGAGTGTGAATGAAGATGTGTATGAGTGAGAATGTGCATGAATTCAGATTTATTTGGATGAGGATGTGTGTGAATGGGGATGTGTATGAATAAGAATGTGTCACTGCAGGTGTGTGTGGGGGGTGAGGTGCTGGCTGGGGTTTCTGCTTGGCCGTTTACACTGAGCATGTTCAATGAATCTGCAGGAGAGAGGACAGACTGATGGGCAGTGAGAGGGGTGGAGAGATGGACTTTCAGTCACTGGGACAGGGAGGGACCAGCGCGTCATCTGACCCCTCCAGTGCTGCCAGCGTGCAGGAGACAACCCCACAGCTGTCTGCGGGGAAACCATGGGCGAACCATGGGAGAGCAGAACAGGTGAACTCAGGTGAGAGGAAGTGTATGTGTGCTTGTGTGAATTTTTAGTGTCCTGGATATTCATATCATATGTACATTTTACCCTGGTGACTGGGTCTGTGTGTGTGTGTGTGTGTGTGTGTGTGTGTGTGTGTGTGTGTGTGTGTGCGCACGTTTTTCCACTCTGTAAACTTTGAAACCCTTTTTTTTCCCAAACATCACAGACAGAGGAGAGGGGATAAGTATGCTAGCACCTGAGGGAGTCTGTTTGAATGAAACAGCCCTTTTTTTGAGTAAATGGGTTTATTTGATGTGTTCTCTGGTGTCTGCGAGAAACAGTCACGCTGCACTCCAGCACGCAGTGCAGAAACAGTGATTTAGTGCTCTGGCGCCGCTGGTTCATCACTCTGGGAACAAAACGGTGGAATTGCAGTGGATTTTGAGGCTGTTGAAGGAGAGCTTCGCTGTAAGCTGCTGCAGAGTTCCTGTGAGCTGTTATTAAGAAAGGAACGTGGGCGCTTTTTGAAGATGAAGATCAATGCGGCTCACACACAGGCTCTGAGAGACTAGCTGATTATGCTGATGTAACGTTGCTGTGATATAGGAAAAAGCATGGAGGTACACAACATAAAATAAACATATTGTCCTATTGTTTTATGTTTATTTTATGTTGTGTACCTCTCTTCCCAACATGCTTGACTGTTTCCAAGGCAATTTCCTTTTTAGATCAATAAAGTACTCTCTGTCTATCTATCTATCTATCTATCTATCTATCTATCTATTTATATAGTCATGTAGAACTAGAATCTCCCCTGTTAGTCTTTGACTGTAAGAAAAAATTAATTGTGGAGTTGGTGTGTAGAAATCAATATTGTATTTAATAAACAAATTAATCTTTTTAAGCCAATCCTATGTGCCTTCATGTTCTAGTTTTCTTCAGAAAAAGCGGAACTGTTGGCCAACAGCATTTGAATATCAGCTCACTGTCAGTTTCACTGCCTCCGTATGTAAATGAGCTGGAAATGTTACCATGGTTTTTTTTGATCAGTTAAAAAACTCTGTAAGATGTCTTGTGATTAAGAAACCATCGTACCATAACATACCATACTTCAGGAAAATTAGTAAGTGCATGAAGCAAAATTACTATAGTGTTGAGGCTTAATTGTATTTAACTGTGTGGATTGACAGTGTGTTATGCTGCCACAGATGAAGAGTCCATGGATGAAGAACTGGACTTTAACTGGGAGGAGTTTCTTGAGGAAATGAATGGCACCGCTGCACCCCACACCTCCTTTAAACATGTGAGTAAGCATACTCTTACACATCCTTTAAACATGTGAGTAAGCATACTCCTACTCCTCCTTTTAACATGCGAGTAACCATACTCCTACACCTCCTTTTAACATGTGAGTAACCATACTCCCACACCTCCTTTAAACATGTGAGTAACCATACTCCTACACCTCCTTTTAACATGTGAGTAACCATACTCCCACACCTCCTTTTAACATGTGAGTAACCAAACTCCTACACCTCCTTTAAACATGTGAGTAACCGTACTCCCACACCTCCTTTTAACATGTGAGTAACCAAACTCCTACACCTCCTTTAAACATGTGAGTAACTGTACTCCTACACCTGCTTTTAACATTTGAATAACCACACTCCCACACCTCCTTGAAGCATGTGATTAGCCATGCCCCCACACCTCTTATAAATACATGAGTAACCATAGTACACACACATCTCAAAAACATGTAAATAACCACATCCCGTTGTGTTTCCAACACAAGTAACCATGCCACCACTCATCCGATTCACCACATCCCCCACAATCTTTAAACATGAATAACCATGCTACACACATCATTAAATTCATGTTGAAAATGTGTGAAACATGTGAATTTATGCCCATACCTCCTCTGCAGTGTGAAGGTGTAGGCAACCATACCTGTGCACAGGTGTTTTTTTTTTTTTTTCCCATCCTCAAGCAGGATGTGGTTGCAGATCTGGTGTCCCCATCTAGCAGTAGAAGCTTGGTCTAATTGTTTTGTACCAAATGAATCTGACAGAGTAAAGACAGTGAAATGAAACTGCATCTTTTCTCACACAACTATTTTTAAAATTCAGTTCGTAATGAAAGGAAAATGTTGGTCAAAACATGACAGAACAGCTTTGTTTGTTGTATAGTTGGTACTGAATGTCAAGGTCATGTCTGCCACAGCTCTTAAAACATGACACTGGAACTTTTCTCAGCAAAGACAGAGTCATTTCTGAACATCTGCATTGTACCAAGAAGACATTGGACACAGGACAAAAAGCTGTGTTGAAGCCAAGGAACATTGGATTCCAGATATCTTTTCTGTGGATGGCTATTGCCCATATTACTTTGGTTTGTAAGTTCTGCACTGGCTGTTGTCATGCTCATTTAAATTGTCATAGATGTTTGTCAAACATTGACTTTTTGGATTAAATATGCACAAAAACGTGTGGTTCGGATTATTGGTACAAGTATCCACAGAAAGCACGCGTGGGTGAAAACTGTTCCTTCATCTGCAGAATTTGCTCATTTTTTCAGGTATGGTGTGGTTTTCACACCAGTGCTGCAGATTCCGGAGAAGCACCTGAAAGCTCTGTCAGATACACAGATATAAAACCACAGAGCCTCACCTTGCAGTCAGGCATTTGTCTTAGAACTTTGTTCCTGTCATTTTGGGAGGGGAAGGGAGGGGTGGTTTGCCATAAAGAAACAGTAAAAGAGCCACATTCTCCCAAGCCATTTGCCCAAGGGTGACATTTAACACAGAATGGAAGTGCTGTATGTTTAATTGTATGTACGTGTGGTGACATGAGCAAGAGTAAAGAGTAAAATGATAAAATGATCTTACCTATTTTTGCCATACAATAAAATGTGACTTGCTGCGAGTGGAAAATATCCGGTTTCTGTTCTTAGAAGGTGAGAGGAGAGAGAGAGAGAGATATTTTTTTAAAGCCAGGCTGTGTACTTTAAGCAGGAACTATAATAAATGTAAGAGTGTAAATCCATGTACTGTACATTATGGATAAAATAATGTAGGATCTATGCTATCTCTGCTGTACTCTGGGGAATAAATGTGCCAAGTGAAAGTGTTTACTCTCGATACCAGTCAAACCACAGCTGAAGGTGCAAAGTCACTGCTCTGTATTAAATATGCAAAACTGTCACATTTTTCAAAATTGAAAATGAAGTCTGTTTTGACAGTCACCTTTTTTGAAGTGAGAGAGTAAGAGAACTGAGTTATTTGTTTTCTAATGGGGAAATCCCTGCAGAGTTAAGTGGATTGCATTGGAGAACGGGGGTTTGAAGATTTGCTAAACGCAATGTTCACAAAGTGTGAAACGCGAGCTAGCTGCCATTTTTTCCATGCTTTTCTGGAAAATACCGTATTCTCTTCTGCAAGGGTCCTCCTCCGCTACTGCAGAAACAAAAATCTGTTTGTCTGCTAATGTTATTCACCATCTACGGGATTTCTCCAAAAGTGACTTAAATTATGGCCATTTACTGTGGTTTTAGATGGGAGATTTTTTCAGTGAGGCCACCTTTCGTCAACAGTGTGTAGGATTCTTTTAAGTATTTTGAGACACTTATAGAATTGATTCTGAGCTCAATTCATGGCCGGTATGGCCATCCCAGAAAGTAGTGTGGAGAGAAGACATTTCTGTGCGCAATTTGCATTTGTTTGCCAGCTTCCCCTCTCTGCAGAGACATGCATATTAGCGTGTCTCTGTTACTCAGGGCTCTGTCATTACTGGTGGGACTGCATCTGCATCTGTTCCAGGTGACACATCCTGCTTGTGGCGACAACGCCTAACAACAAGAGTACTGGCCAGGACGTTTCAGGTCATAAATCCACTGCCAGTCAGCCCTCTGCACTTCTGGTTAGGGCTGTTTTTTTCTGGAAACTCTCTAATCTGGGAACTTGGAAAAATATTTAAAATGTACCTAGCAGGAGATTGATGTTGTTTGCAAATTTTCAGAGACGAGTCACTGAGTGTTCACTTGGGAATCCCAGGGATTTAGTTTGTTAGGCTAAGGATTGTAAGGCAGTGTCTCATTGAAGGCTGATTTAAGAATGTGTATGTAAATCTTTTTCACTTTTTCTGGGACTTGTTTTCACAGAGTACACCCTCAGTACACCCACTTTTAACCAGTCAAGGGGTGTCTTCTGCATCTCACTTTTATCTCACCTGCATCTGATGTGTGTCTCACGTGTGATGCAGTCACATGGAAATGCTATGCAGTGTGAGCGATTTGTTGACTTGAGTTGATTCATAGCACCTTTTTGAGTCTTGGGTGTGACTGTGTTGTGGGTGAGAGCAGTATGTTGAATGCATAAACAGCGCTGTTTAATAACCCTGACTCTGATAATAGCCCTTTTCTTTCCCACGCCCAAAGATTGGCAGGCTTTCAGAACAGGAGAGAAAAAACCCTGTCCTTACCCACCAAGAGTGATCTCTTCAAAATCTTACTCAAGTGGCCGTTTAACTTCTTCAACATATACAGAAAGGTTGGACTAAGTCTCTCTCTGAAGGATTGAGCAGTAGCTGCGATAGACTAAAAATTCTCTCTAATTCACTCTAAATAATTGAGCATTTGCTGGAATAGACTTAATCTCGCCATAGTATTGAGCAGTAGTTGGTATAGACTTAATCTCTTTAAAGGACTGAGCAGTTGTTGGGATAGATTAAGTCTCTCTGAAGGATTGAGCAGTGTCCCTCATTGCCTGTACACAGAGACTAGTGTATTTGCTTCACTGAAAAATGTAATTTTCTTCACATCACACTCTCTTGTTGCATTACATCAGGTAGACACCAGCCGGAAACAGATGATGAAACAGGTGACGGCCAATCACGGCCACCTCACTCATGGTTTCACACGCTCTGATTGGTTCCCTCAGGTGGAGATCAGCTTACAGAGCAGCTTCCAGCCTGGGATGAAGCTGGAAGTGGCCAATAAGAACAGCCCGGACACCTACTGGGTGGCAACCATCATCACCACGTGTGGCCAGTTGCTTCTCCTGCGCTTCTGCGGCTACGGCCACGACCGCAAGGCCGACTTCTGGTGTGACGTCATGACCGCCGACCTGCACCCCATCGGCTGGTGCGCCCAGAACAGCAAGGTCCTCATGCCCCCGGAAGGTGAGAACACAGAGGGGCCAGGGGGTCACGGTCAAAGGAGCCCCGAGCAAAGCGTCACCGCTGCCACCCGTTGTCGTAGTAACCTAAGTTGGGCCAGTGGTTCAAACCTTAGCAACTCAGATGGGCTTTTTGGAGTGGAACTCTAGGAAACCTGTCACCTCCAGCTGCAAATGTGTGCAGTTGTAGTTTGGTATTCATTGTTATTTAAATATTAACCTGGTGGTTGCTCTGGGCAGCTGTTTGCATCAACATCTGCATTGATTCATACATGACGTTGATTCGTACAGACTTACTAACAATCTGTTGTAGAGACAGCTTTACCCAAAAAAGCACCACAGTGTTGATCAAACCCATAAATAGTCATGTCTCAGAGGTTCTGGTGTGGACAAGTGATGTTGTTAAAATGCGCTTGTATGTCCTGGGTGTCTGATTTATTGCTGCTGGATCATTAAGCCCTTGGTATAATTTATGAATGAACACACTCCACATACAGAATGAGTGAAAGTACTAGGACCAGAGTTGCATTAGGCCTGATTTAAGAGTGTGCTTTATTCCTGATGGTCTCCAGTAATCTGAGTATTCTTTAATATTGTGATGTGTATCCGACCTGTTATGCTTCAAATGATTAGTCTTTAATGGATATCATTTATCACAATTTGTGAATAACATGAGTTCCCTCACCGTTTTCAAAGTAGAATGCAGAATTTAGGAGCTATGGCTGTGTGTGTGTGTGTATGTGTGTGTGTGTGTGTGTGTGTGTGTGTGTGTGTGTTGTAGTGCAGGGTAGGTAAGAGAAGACTTAGGAAAGTGAGTCTAATGAGTCACACTTGGTATATTCAGAAGAATATACATATTACTCAGTTTATTTGGCTGTTTATGTTTTATATTGTGATTGTGAGATAATTGTAACGGAATGACTTAAAATAAAAAGGTCAGTGTTAACATTCAGTTCTGAGTTATTGCCAGCTTACTGACTATCTATAAGCAATACTCTTATGTAATAAAGCATTTATAGCTGCTGTTCTCTGCACATTGGTGTATGTTAATAACTGCTCAAAGATATTCACTGATGTTGGCAGAGTAATAGTTCTTGTCATATTTTAAAAAAACTTTGCCTTCGGGTGAAGTCATACTTTTCATGCTTTTGTTACACATGTAACTAAAGATGAACAGAGGAGGCAAATGAGGAATTGTCACTGCATCCAAGTGCAGGGGCTACACTTACAGGGCTGCGGACTTTCACTTTCAATCCTGACAGCTCTGCATTGGTCCTGAAAAGATATGCTCCCTCCATTTTTAACACTGAATACACAGTGTTTCACCTGCATTTTGAGGAGTAGGGGGTGGTGTGCCACCTTGGAGGACACAAGGAGGAAACAAGGCAGGATGCAGAGAACGTTTTTGTTGGTCATCACTGATAAAGAAAGTGACACTGCTGCACAGGAGTTTTTGAAAAGATGTCCCCGCCTACTTTGTTACAGCTGTCTTTTATCTGTCTTTGTTTCTCAGATGACGTTTACCTAAGAAAAGGTAAGCAATGCTGTTGGCCTCCTAACCGCGGCCAACAGAACGCATGTCTGTTTCTCTTCTGGTCTTTGTTTCCTGCACTGAAGCGAGGGGTGTTCCGCCAGCTCGTCTGAACTCATCCTTTGCATGCTGCATGGCTCTCCCTCCTGTCCTTTGTGTCCGTCTCTGTCCTTTCCCCCTCTGCTGGGATGCATACTGAAGGATAACATGGGCAGAAATGCTGTTTTGGGTGTCCATAGCGGGGAGGCTGTTGGTGCAAGTGGCTTGAAATGGTGATGCTCTCTAACTAGAAAACCCAATACTATATCTGCATGCATAATACTCAGGATACAGTATGTTATTATTTTTGGGGGTGAAAATGTTGCAGTGGTGCATACTTGGCTTACCAGATCACGCACAGTTTCCTCCCTGACTTGTACATTGGTATTTTAACTTTTGTTGAGTTTTGTCTAACAGTGGAAATAATTTGGATCAGCAGTACATTCAGATTTCAGCCATTTTGGACGCTGTCGTTTTGTTTTTCTCTCTGTGTGGTGAACACGATGCATGTAGCTGCAGGGTGATCTCAGAGCCACCCTAATCCAGCGCTGTGGGGCGAGCAGGCCGAACAGGTACTGCTCGGGAGATGGGCATAGAATAAGCCGGGAGGCCAATCGGAGACATGCACCACACCGCATTATGACACGTGCGGGGAAAGTGACCCGCCCACACGCACCCTGTTCAGAAGAACCGAATAAAGAGCTCGAAGGAGCCTAGGGTTGCATAGCAACTGCAGTACACTTGCTCTGTGGTGCTCCACTTCCTGATGTAAAAAGCAAAGTCATTTTAATTGCGTGGCAGACACACTTGTACATGCCCATGTGCATTTCTACTGCTGTGGGGCAGGGCTATAAGTGGCTCAATAATCCTTTCACAGACTAAGGTTAAATAGACAGACAAGATGGCAGGCCAGCAGGCTGTGTTTGTTGTGTGTTCAAAATTCTGCTTAAAGTTCTGTAACTGTGTTTAAGTAATAAGGTGTCCCAGGCCAGGGTGACAGTACATGTGTCATCTGTACTGACAGCGGCAATTATGCTGTGTTCACCAAACAGACCCATAATGCAAATGTAGATGGAGTCAGGAATCGTAATTATACCTGACTGGGAGTGTTATTGCGGGCCACAGTGGGAAGAAGCAGACTGACTCCAAAAACCGTTAACATTCCACCAGCTAAGCCTGCTGTCTGTGACATTGTGGTGGCATTGCCTCCATTTCCATCGTGACATTTTCATTTTACCTTACTGGGGGCTTTCTGCAAAGGCTGTTGGCTGCTTTGAGATTCAAGAGGATATCTACGGTGACTGTTATTTGACAAGTCCATTATTAGGTATGTGACCCCGTGGAGCTCCAAGATGCACAGCTGTAGAGTTTTCCCTTACTCTTTATCACTTGCTCCTGGTGAGCATTTGCTTAGTTTTCTACATTGAGGCCTGTGATTACATGCCGGTAGTCTTCTGTAGATGTGTACCTGGGTTTCGAGCAGCTATTTGCCACATGTATCAGGTGCACTCAGGTGCTCTGTGCAGATCACGTCACGTGTCTCCCATCAGGTGACACAGCTTGACATCAGACAGCAGGAAGGAAGGTGGGGGGGGGTTCTATGGTTTCCACCGGTTACTTAAATTGGTCTCAGCTGCTCAAGGTCAGGTAATGGTCTAAAAGGTGTTTCATCTTGTCTTTGGGTAAAGCTGGCATTTGAGGATTTGTTGTGGAATTTTTGTGCTTGAATCCCAAGGCTGTCACTTAAACACAGGGAAGTGCTATTGTAGGTGTAATATTAAGCTGTTCTAGTCTGACAGAGTTACCTGACAACAGGTTCTGATGCTGACAAAGACGTCACAATGGAAACCTTACTGACTGCATGAGGTGAAAGTCTCGGGGTCCTAGCTGCGCAGTTGAAGCAGATAGTGAAAATGGGATTTTTTCTCTGTAGTGCTGTGGAATGAAAATGGATGAGCTGAGAACTTTTCTGGTCTCTGTTGTGGTGTGTAGAGACTGCTTAGAAATGCTTAGACAGAAATAATTGCTATGTAAAACAGTCGTTTATAAGTGGGTGAGTGGATTTTCACAAAAGTATGTGAGCTTAGAGAAAAACTGTTCAAACATGCAGGTCTGAGCCACCACAGTGAACCGCATTAGAGGTTACAGTTTACCACGAGTTGTGTGTGTGAGGGTGTCTGTTGCATGCCTGCATATGTGTGAGGGGTTCTTTCTGTGTGTGTGTGTGTGTGTGTGTGTGCTTGTGTGTCATTGCCCCAGGGACCCGTGTAGCAGGTGAATCATGCATTGGTGTATATTCTGCATCGCTGGACTTTCCAATTGCATGCTGCAGTCAGCCACACTCACCACATTGGAGCCGATGAAACAAAGGATGGGAGACCTTTAAAAAGAGGCTGGTGACGATCGACCTAAAATCCCCAAAGTAACCAAAAAAATTCACTTGACAAACTAAGGAAAAGGAGGCTTGTAGTATTTCCACTGGTGCTCCAGGTAAACAAAGGTGCACAGTTGTGGTTGAAATGATTCAATCTGAGGTTTAAATTAGCACTGAAGTCCTTAAGCAAAGCAAGCATCACATGTAGTGCGTATCAGAGAGTGTGTCAGATGTAGAATGATACAATCTGGCAGGTTTCTGTAGAAGTCTTTGTTGTGAGGGGAAAAAGACAGTCATCTCCCTGTTTACAGGAGATGAGAGCATGGGGGACTGAAGTGGCCCTGTGTATTCTGCTATGTCTCAGATTTTGCCTCTTCACGATGACTCAGACTTCAGTCAATAACCATGATGGTGCTTCTCTCTCTCTGTTGGGAGTAATCATTTTGCAGTGTCATTACTCTCTAAATAACTATGCAACTAGATCCAATTACTATAGCTGCAGCCAGTTACATTACTGCAGTCAATTAGGGAATGCTCTTGAATAAAGTTGCATTCTTTTAAGGGTTCATCAGTACAGTATGCAATTTCTGCAAGATTTCGCGTAATTACATTTTAGCGGACTCAATGGCCCATTCTCAGTTGCTTTTCTACTGAGGATTGAGTGTCCACACACTGCTGAAGGAGTCTCATGAATGGTAAAACGCTGTGGTGAGGATGCTGGATGTGAGTGCTGTAACAGCCAGAGCATAACCTGTCATAAAGGTATGTTTTTGACTGAGAGATCTATGTGCTTTGCAGATAAATTAGGGTAGGTATTTTTGCACAGAAGAAATCTGTTTTGAGCCTGGCACACACTGTTGAAGGTGGTAGTGTTTCACAAGTATTATTGTAGCGATGTTATCATTACACTTTGTTTCCTGTGGATCTACAGTGGTAGTATGCTGCTGTTCTGTGAAGTGAGAAGGGTGCTTGATATATTTTTGTAAAAGTGCACAGTGTTTCAGTCATATAAGCTTTATTTCTTTGTAAATATGCAGTGTTGGAGCAGCCAAGTGAGTATCTTTGTAAATACACAGCCCCAGATAAATCTCATTACTCAGTGTGACTTAGCAGTTTGGTGTGGTTTGTTCTGGTGTGTCTGAAGGAGTTTGTCCTCAACAGTTTTCAACACATTTAACTGGCTGTTCAGTCTAGGGTCTGTGTGAAAAAAAAAACTGAAGTAACAGGGAAGATTTGTCCTGTTTGAGAAGGGCAAGTCTTTCATACTGTTGGAGTGTGTGTCTCTGTGGGCTGGCAAATTTGTGTTTGTGTGTCTAGTTCAGGTGCTGGTGTCAGCATCTCTTTAATTTGTTGCATTGTGTGTGTGTGTGTGTGCGCGCGTGCACATAGGTGTGTAAATGTGTGTCTCTAGTTTGTGTGAGCATGATGTGTGCATAGGTGTGTATGTATATGTCTCAATGGTCTGTTTGAGTGTGTGTGTGTGTGTGGGTGTGTGTGTGCGAGTGCATGTGTGCTCTTTTAATGAGAACACCATTCTTTCCCCGTCTGGTCCTTTGAGAAGCCTCAGGACACGCTCTCCGATATTTCATTAACTCACTCATTTAATCAGCCGCAGAGGGAAGGGCAGATGGAAAAGAGCCATGCTTTCAGTCTGCGCATGAAGCTGGACATTATCATCACCTCTCTTTTCATCCACTGCCTCGCGGTACATTTAAAGAAAAGAAAACGAGTTTCTGTTAATATCACAGTCCAGCTCATATTCATAATTTACTCTGCCTTTACTCTGCGCAGCTCATACTTTGACTCTCCTCTGCACAGCGTTTGTGTAGTTTCTCTTCGCAGAATTACGGACTGGAGCAGCTTTTATCTGTTTCTGCTGAAACCCTAGTTTCTTAGACTGTTAGTGGACGGAGAAAAACATCAGTCTGTCACCATTACAAAATGGAAAATATGATTTCACAGCCCGGCACAGCTGTGTGCTTTTCTGGATTATGGTGCTACATGCCACACTGTTTTATCAGATTTTTACAAGGTTACCATTTGTTAGATTTGCCATTATTAAAGCCCGAGAGGTAAGCCTTTTGTAAAATAGTAAGACATGAATAACACTTAAGTGGACTGTAAGGTGCTAAAAAGGCTAATCAAAAAGCTTTTATATTCCAAGTGCACACATGTTGATTTGGGAGTGAAACTTTTTTGATTTACCAGGAAAAACTCCTTGAGTAAAACCAGACATGGTCACCTTGCATCAATTTGGTGTTTAATAAACAAAAAAAAACACCCTGCAGCTTCACCAAATTAATGTGTAAAGGAGTAAAGGAAATGTTAGAGTACTCATGAATATTTTTGTCTTATTTCATTTCATTTGCTTGTTGGATTCATGTGCTGACACTCAGGGGAGAGATCAGATCTCTTTATGACATCACTTCTTCCAAAGTTCAGTAAGGCAAACACAAGTCAGTACATATACTGTGGTGTGTTTAACATGTTACAGAATTGAGTCATACCTGCAAGTTTAAAAATGTGATTTAAATCATGAAACATTTTAGCAATATCTAGGCACATATGCAACAATGTGGCATTATATATGACCTTTGTGAAGTACTGAATTACAGCTTAGCATAGCAGTTGTCTCATGTCTAAAACAAAAATGTGTAGCTGTATTGAATTATGCTTGCTGGTTTACAAAATGGCCACTGCTCTAAAAAGTGTACAATAATTTGCATTGTTGTATTGATGAAAGAAAATGCAGGAGATAATAAGAATGATTGTGGAGTTGGTATCATTGTATAGATTAGACAGACGTGAATCATGTGAGGCATATCTATGTACTGATTGGTTGTTGCGCAAAGCAGGTTTGATGGGATAGGATTAATGTTCTTTGTGTCTTTGTGTGATTGGTTGCAGGTACGTTGCAGAGAGATTGTACTGGATATTGTTTTGGATTCCAGTGTGGGAAATTGTGTTTAAATTGCTGAGTATAAAGTGGGCTTTAGGTTTGACATGGAAGACACTTTAGGCTATGTGTGCCAGCAGCTCCTTTATAGTCCAGGCTGTAGACTATGAGTGTAGAGTGGAGCTTTTACATATAGACAGTTGCAGCCATCATCTTTATGCAGAACAGTTAATCTCTTTCTCATCATTATTCTTTAATGAAAGTAATCATTTTAAACCCTTGTAGAAAACACACTGTTTTTTCTCTTTGTAAAACAATTACTCTGATGTCATCCATAATCAGCAGTACCTGTGTGTTACAGCCCTGTTTTTCCCTTCATGTTTTTTTTTAAACAAATTGCTTTGATTATTGAAATGGAGCTTTGCTGAAATCAGACTTTGCTGTCTATGTAATGGATTTTCACAAGATATGCAAATCTGTGTTTTGCATAATAGATATTGGCTGTGTGATGTCTTTCAGAGAGAAGCGTTCCTTCAATCAGGAGAATGTTCTCACAGACTAAATTATGCATGTTGTGTGTTCTGAAAGTCAGGTTGCCTCCAAGGTGGCAGGTCTTTGAGCTGTGACAGCGCTATTCAGAGAGAGAGAGAGAGAGAGAGAGAGAGAGAGAGAGAGAGAGAGAGAGGGAGTGAGAGGGAGGGAGAGGGAGGGAGAGAGAGAGATTGAAATGTGAGAATTGATTGATTGATATGGCATTAAATCTGAAATCTGGTTATGTGCTGGTGATGCACAAAAACCCTGTCCTAGGGCTGACATGTGAACCATCACTCTTGAATAAGAGTACAGAAAGATTTCCACCATCTCAAAGAACATAACCTGAACATAAACGTGAACATGGCCTGAGCATATCCCTCATAATATAAAGAAGAGGAGCTCAGTGAATCATGGGATGGACGGGCCTGTGCAGCCACGCCCCCTACCCCAGCTCTAGCCCCGCCCCCTTCCTGCTTCTTCTTCAAAGCAGCTCCTTTGAAGGAGGAGTTTGAAGCTACATCTCAGATGTCAAAGCTGACACACTGACTGCTTGCTGTTTTTTTTTTTAAAAAAAGTCTGTGTGATTAATCTTGACAGGAAGTTAAAAAAATAGTTTTATCTATTTCTGTACAAGAGAGATCAACAACAGTTAGGTGGAGGGAGAGATGGTGAGAAAGTGAAAGAGGCTGTGTTGGAGAGAGAAAGGGTGAGCGAGAAAGAGGGTGATCAAAAGAAAGAGAAATGTAGAAATGGAGAAAGTGCAATGAACAGGAACTCCAAGTGTTATCAAGAAGTGACAGCCAGAGGGAAGGAGAAATGCGTCCAGTTGCCCATTCTTCTAACTAAAATGTGTGTAATAACAGCGGGGCATCGATCTGTGCCATACACAAGAGACACTCAAGGAAGACCTCATCTGTCTCAGATTCAGCACTGATTGGCTGTAGATTCAGAAACATTGAAGCGTGCTGATACTAATACTACAAGAAATCATTTCTTGGGAGAGTCTCTGAAATACTGCACACGGAGCAAGTGAACTAACACCACTGCTGGACTCCTTTCCAGGGGTGAGACAGCAGAGGATATTACAGGGGCAGAGTTTGGGGAATGCTGCTCTTATTTAATAAGAATACTACCACTGCTATAATAAGAAGACTTGAGTCATTTTGTTTCAGTTGTATTGCAGTTTCACTGTCAGATAAGGGACAGTACACCGTAATGCCCCCATGACCCTGTTCTCTGTGAGAAATGGAAGGATATGCAGCAATTCGTCGGTACAAATTACTGTTCTTCCGCAGAGGTTATGATCACTGTTGAGGATAGGGGAAGCCCAGAGGTCTGTTGCGGTCATCATGATGTTTGCTGGACCAGTGAGCCGTGAAGTCACTGATCACAGAGGGCAATATACAGTACCAGTCAAAAGTTTGGACACACCTGATTAAGATAATGGGAAACATGCATTCAAAGACATTTTGATCTGAAGACTTATGCTTAAATGCTTGAAATTTGTTTCTTGAATAAATATAAATAATGAAGTTGATGCCTGTGTCTGAATGTCTTTCCAAAAAATTTAATTTAAAAAATATTTTGGCAAAGACTCTTAAATGTAAGAGAGTTTTGATTTGGTCACTGCATAATTCCATTTGTGTTATTTCACAGTTGTCTTCACTATTATTCAAAAATGTGGAAAATAGTTAAAATAAAGAAAAACCCTTCTGTGAGCAGGTGTGTCCAAACCTTTCACTTTTACTGTATTATAAAGTTGAAAAAGGGGATGCACTCAACTTGAAGATGTTCTCTAGATTTTTTTTTCTGTTTGAATTCATGAAAATGAGTTGGGCATTGCGTTCTGACTGATCATTTAAATGTATGCAACAGTTCTGCATATGGCTGAACAGCACACTGCAGACAAAGGCTACTGTGCTGAAACCCTTGTTTCTTGATTTGAATCTTGAAACAAGGCAAATATGAAAATACCGCAAAAATACATTTTTAAAAGGATTTATTCAAAACAACCGTGTCAGCTTTGTTGTTCTGGGACCAGTATAGCTCCATTTTTTCATGAATCTGATCCCAGTCTTTTTTGTGTTTCTGTCTTTTTGATGAGTTTTAGTGGTGTGCTGCAGGAACTTGTTTAATATGAGGAGTCTTAGAAGGGGATTTACCGCAGAATACAAGAAAGAGACAGACCTGAGGGGAGGGGAGGAGGTAGAGACATAGAGAAAAAGAGAGACAGAGAAAAGTAGAGAGGGATACAGACACACAGGGAAAGAGACAAGAGAGAAGAACAGACACAGAGGGAAGAAGAGCCGCAGAGAGAGAAACCATTAGCGAAGGGAAAAGTTGACAGCAGGAGCTGCAGATTGAGAATACCAAAGCAAACACTGCTGGTGCTGCAGTGTTGTACAATAAACAGTAAAAACTATCAAGTGAACACATTGCTGCTGTCCAGAGTTGTAGAATACCTTCAGTGAGTCTTCTGCTGTACAGTTTTAGAACATCCTCAGTGATTCTGTTGCTGCACAGAGTTTTAGAATACCTGCAGTGAATCTACTGCTGTACAGAGTTTTAGAACATCCCCAGTGAGTCTACTGCTGAGTTATAGAATACCCCCAGCAGGGGGGAATACCTCCAGTGAGTTTACCGTACAGAGTTTTTAATATTTCCTGTGAATATTTTGTTATTTAACCCCTTCCATTGTCTGTTTTCATATTTAAAAGCCATAAAGGAGAAGTACAGCGACTGGACTGAGTTTCTGATCCAGGAGCTGACGGGCTCTCGGACTGCTCCAACTAACTTGCTGGAAGGGGTGAGTGTAGCCTTCCTGGATGGTACCTGAATGTCAGTGGTGACCAGTGGTTTCAGGAAGAAGGAAATAATCCCTTCATAAGGGACGTCAATGCTGCATATGTTCACAGATCAGAGGATCTCACATGTGGTCACAAATCAGATGATTTTAAGTGATGTAAAGTATGATATCTTCAGGTAGTTGTTAGGGACAGAATTGGTATCTTGTGCCAGAACCTACCCATGATGCACTGTGATATAAGCTATGAGTGGGTGACAGGGCATGATTGCTTGGTGATATTGAACAATCCCAGCATTCTGAGAGTCTGTGGCAGATTATGGTGAAAAAATTCTATTTAAACTGGTGCCTATTCAGAAAGAGGCCTCAGCATCCACCAGTAATGCACACACCCTAGTCTCCAAAACCCAGGTAGTTGTTTGTCTGCAGTGTCAGGGATTTCTGTTTTGAGATTAGATAGTACAATGACATATTCAGAGAGGAAGAGAAGAAAGGGCTAGTCCATTCCAATGCAGAGTGAGGTCAAATCAGATTCATCAGTAGGATGGGAGTAGAGGTGAGGGTCGACATTTTATGCTCTCGTTTCCTCATGCAGCAGAAGATCTTATCCGGAGTAACTGACAAAGCAAGAGCACAAGTACACTTCTTACTGATTATCTATAATGTACTTGTGCTGTAATGTCAGGGTTGCTTTTTGTGAACAGTTTGTTTGCTGTCTTTTATGGAAAGTGGAATCTTTAGTGGTATACTATTTTCTACCCTTATGAAGGACAATGGAATGCCTGTTTTCTCTTGGTAAGTGTAGTATGGTGTCTCACCCTGGCCTTTTCCAATCATGTATATCCCCTTCTCCGCTAACCCAGGCTAGCAGCACTGGCCTTAAGGATGGAATGGTAACTTTCTATACTACATTACTTAACTGCTTGGTCATATACATCTTTATCAGCATAGTATACACTGGAAAAGTTTTTATGTTTTTATTAAGTTACAAGGGCTAATAAAAGGATATATATATGTACACACACATATATAAAATAGGAGCTAACCACGTAGGTACTTTTAAGATAACACCTTTCCATTCTGAAAACAAGAATTGATGATGGTGAGTTCAAACAGCTCAGGCTAATTTGCTAGCCTTCACACCCAGCAGTGGTACTCTATTTTTACTGACATTCACCCCTCAAGGAGTATTCAGTCAGTGAGAGAGCAATTACTGAGTGAATGACAGGGTGGGCAGGAGGGTGGGTGTGTTTCAGTGAGTGAGTGGGTTTGTGAGTGAGTGAATGAGGGGGTTCATGATTGAATGGGTGAGTGAGTGGGTTTGTGAGTGAGAGTGTGAGTGGGTATATGATTGAGATGGAAGGCGAGCTCTGTGCTGGTTTTTAAATGGTGTTTGTGTGAAAGTCTTTGTGAAGTGGACTCTCCTTCTGTGGTTCCCCCCCTACTCCAGCCCCTGAGAGGGAAGAACACAGTGGACCTGATCACAGAGGGGTCCCTGATGGAGCTCCGGGACCTCCATAACCCCTCCCTCTACTGGCCTGCGCGGGTCATCCAGAACGTGGGGGGGCGGCTGCGCCTACGCCCCGTGGGCGTGGAGGGCGACACCCACGACACCTGGCTCTTCTACCTGGACCTCCGGCTCCACCCCATGGGCTGGTGTCAGGAGAACCACCTCACTGTGGAGCCGCCCACAGGTAGGGCAGTGTTTGGATCAGAACCTGGTGACCAGGGCCGGTGACAGTGTCTCACTGTTTGTGCTGATATCGTTTTGCTCAGTCCTGATTTCAGTGTCTCACTGTTTGTGCTGATATCGCTTTGCTCAGTCCTGATTTCAGTGTCTCACTGTTCGTGCTGATATCACTTCACTTAGTCCTGATTTCAGTATCTCACTGTTTGTGATGATATCACTTTGCTCAGTCCTGATTTCAGTGTCTCACTGTTTGTGCTGATATCCCTTTGTGGCTCAGAGCTGCTTCACTCTGTGTGCTGATATCCCTGTTTCTCAACACTAGTTCCTGTATTTCACTCTGTGTGCTGATATCCTTTTGTGTCTCAGTGTTGTGTCACTGTGTGTGCTGATTTCCTAGCAATAATTCATTAATTCATTAGCTTGGGATTGGCAGTAACTGAATATTGATTGAGATTTGACAGTTATCTACAATGAGATTTTTGTGGGAGACATGTAGTGGATGTGGGTCTGTACACGTAGATAAAAGATTAATAGTATTTCTAATGAGTCATTTTTTCATCTGTCTCCTTGAACAAGTCAGCAACATGAATGCATACTCAAATGGAGAAGATCTCAGCGGAAATGAAAATGAATTAATATCACAGCTGGAGAAGGATGAAACTACAAAGAGAGCTGTAGAGAGACTCACTGTGTGACGTTCTCTGCCTTTTGACAGTAGCTGGATAATATAATGACACGATTATGATTCCCCTCTACAGTGCTTAAGTCTCCCCAGAAATCAATGGGGGAAAGAGGTCTAACTTGTTATTCAAAGTTTCCAAGGAATCACTTTGATACAAAACTTGGTGTAAAGAGGGGCAGAGAGAAGAGAAGACCAGCAGCACCAAGTCTAAAGGATAGAGAATATTTAAAATGTATGTTAGGGAATTTGGTCATCTGTGACTGGGTAGTGGTGTCAAAGTCAGGGTGTTAGTCTTCTGTGACAGTGATGGGAAGGATTCTGAATGCAAAGCCAGGGTTGTGGTCATATTGGAATAGCTCATGGTGCTGAGGATTTAAAGTAGAAGCCAGGGATTATAGTTACCTCTGATTGGGTAGTGATGCTGAAGGTAGGGTATTGGTTACCTGTGATTGGGTGATGCAGGGTGTTGGTCATCTGTGATTGTGTAGTGCAGGTGACAGGTTATGGCTGTCTGTGATTGGGTGGTGGTGCTGAAGGCAGGATGTAACTCATAGGTGATTGGGTAGTGGTGTTTTGAGATTTAAAATAGATGCCAGGATTTATGGGTGTCTGTGACAGGGTCATGGTGCTAAAGGCAGGGGCTTTGGTCACCTCTGATTGCGTAAAAGTGGATTTGGGTTTAAAATGTAAGACAGTGGTTTTGGATATGTATTACTGGGTACTGGCAGGTACCTGCATAAATATACACAGACCTGCACTCAGTATGGCCAGAAGCGAGGGAAACTATAGCTTTAATCTTAATCATAGGCTATTTAGGCAGAGAAAGGTCAGCATTTGTTTTTCCCTGTTGAAAACAGCCCCGTTTGTTTTGTCTGTATTTCAAGATAAGATTATGCACCATCGACACCAGCTCGTACTTCCCTGTTTACTTATTTAGCTGTTCCTGAAGCAGAGAGTGAATTCTTCTGCTTATCTGTCTTCAGATGGAGGTGCGCCTGCATGGTGTGAGAGAAGCTCGTTTGAGATGCCAGAGGCAGATGAGTTTTATCTCCACTGGGTTTCAGGGTTTCTGTCATTGGGATGTGATTTGGAAATTGGCAGAATCTGAACTCAGTGATAGCCAGCAGTCAGTCCCAATAACCATTGCAGAGTTTGTACAGTCACCTATTTTAACACAGTAACGCAGGATGTTTACATTTTAAACACATTTTTGTGTTAGCATCACAGACCACATATGAAGTGTATATACTCCAGTATGTCTTTCTTCGTGTGTGTGTGTGTGTGTGTGTGTGTGTGTTTGATCAGCGTTTTAAATGAATTGCTTGCCATTTGATCAATGTCAGCATGACTGTGTAGTTTAGTGGAGAGTGTATGAGTGTCTACACTTGTAATTATGGTTTTGCACAGTAAGCCTGAGTCCCCAGTTTTCTGTCTGGAGAGAAATGTCAGTGTATTGTTAAATAGTTCTGACCTTTATATCACTCCAGAACTTGCCTGTGAACACTGCTGTGTTCTGTCCAGGAACACTGCTGCAGTGGAGGGTCTGAGATCACTTCCTGCCCTGTTACACCCTGATATTGTGCTCCTTCCCTCTCTGTGCCAGATGTGCAGGCTGAGAAGAGCACCTCCGAGTGGCTGGAGGACCTAGACAGAGCGAGGGAAGAGGCAGAGAAGAACCCCCTGCCCTTAGGGGTGTTTAAGGTGAGAATGACACCTGCATTACCTGTGGTGTTCAGTCACATCTCTTCTTTGCTCGACCCTCCTTGACTGTATGTGTTCTGTGGCTGTTGCTGGTTCTCCGCTCTTCAGTGAAGGGATTTCCTCGTTCTGCAGTATCCACGTGTTTTGTTGTTTGGCTTCTGTTGCTATACATGTCAGCATTTTATGCTGCTGTCAGGGAAACCTGGTGTTTCCCTCTTTTTGCCTTGCCATTTTCACAGTAGCACCTTTTGAGGTGCTTTCTTACATATATAGAGAGATATACACTGTAGCATAGTGTAGTATGTGTAGTGTAGTATAGTATAGTATAGTATATATACATATATAGTGGGAACACTGTACAGTACAGTATCGTCCCTATCCACAGTGAAAGGACTTTTTAATGCCACAAAGCAGTGAGTGGGAGCAGTTGGGAGCGGTCGCTAAAACTTTGCTGACAGCTTTAAAGCTGTTCGTTTCCCACCAAATCCCCAATCGCGAGTCGAGAAGCCCGCCCCCTCATGTCTGCCTGGTGACCTCCCCCGATTGGCCCATTCCCGATTCGTCGTGCATTTTCCCGTGCCCCGGACAGGGCGGGGAGGGACGGGCACTCCCTGAGCGTGCTGACGCCCCGACACGGGCGGAAAACGGAGCAGGTGTGGGAGCGGTGTGATCAGTAAAAACACAGACAGGCCTCTGAAGGCTTGGAGGCCCAGAGTCATGAATGATAGTGCAATCACACTGCGAGCTTAATTTGCGTTCTTGTGAAACCAAAGTGGGTCATTCAGAACGAAATGCCAGCCTATTCTTGAAAGACCTGAAGGCTTTGCCAGATTAATAGCTAATTAAAATCTCTTAGCTTTTATCCACAAATCACACTGACAAGACGGTGTACAAGGGAGTAGGGAGTACTGTGGTCAATATTTGAATGTGCAGTATCTTTTATAATGATAGCCGTATCAGATAGATTAATGTTGTCTTTAATACTGTCCTGTTCTGATCTTTTGATTGACTGAGTCTGCTATTGTAAATATCAGTGTGATTGCTCCCTCTCTGCTTCCATTACACTGCCATGGTTGTGCATGAACATGGGCCGATGCGACATTAAGCGACAGCTTATGCATAAACTTTAGTCTCGTTTGAAACAGTCACAGCAGGATGGACTGCAGTTGATTTTTTGATGGTGCAGGTGACGTGTGCATCAACTGTAGCAAGTGCGCTGTAATTAGTGCATTTTCAACGCAGCATGCAGTAGGACCATTTTGAAGACTCTTCTCGTTTCCATGTACAGACTGAAGTGAGTTCTCATTTTGTTATGGTCGTCTGTAGATGCATCGCTGTGATTTAAAGAGCAGTTGTATTTGCGTGGCTCGAGCTGTGTGTCTGTATTCATTTATTGAATGGGTCAGGTTGGTCTAAAGTAAGCAGGTGTCTCGGATTGTCAGAGAGCCTGGTTTAAAGTAACCGGGGGGTGCAACCATGGTGGCCCCCTGCTCCAGGGTCTGTGTTTTTGTACCTGTGTCCGGGCTTTGAGGAGTTTTGAGTTTCAGCTGGATTGAATTTCATCGGAACTGCAGCCCTGGAGGAGGACGTTCCTGTCAGCATTCGATTAAATGACCAAATATTGACCTTTAATTCAGTGTAACAGCGGCAACGGCAATGTTAAGTTCTTTTGACACATTTTGTGTTGACCCTTTTGGAAAAAAGTAGACTTTCCCAGAAAACATTGGGCCATTACAGGGTGATTACATCATGTGTGGGCAAGGTGTCCCTCAAAGCAACTTTGGCATTGAGCCCCAGGCCTCTACTTGTCATGTGACTGAGGAAGAAGTTTGTGCCGTTTCCCTACTGTACATGACTCTCCCTCTCCAATGAACACGAAGGGAAGAGAAGAGGATTTTCCAAGCGAAGCATGACGCTTGGATCAGGGCATCGCCTGTGGGGCTGTCAGCCTGGTGCTCGTGCACTGAGCTGTGTGTTTTGACCTGAAGCGCTCAGCTTATTTGCAAGTGTGTGTGCTTGTGCGTGAATGCATGTGTCCATCTGACTGTGTGTGTCTGTATGTGTGTGCAGATGTTGTGTAAGTATGTGTGTGTGCTCTGACACTCCTCTGTGATGTGCATTTGTGTGTGTGTGTGTGTGTGTGTGTGTATCAGTGTGTGTGTGTTACTCTGACACCTCTCTGCACTGTGCTGCAGGATCAGGCAGATCTGCGGAAACATTCCTTCCGGACGGGGATGAAGCTGGAGATGGTGTCTCCCCAGGAGCCCTTCCACATCTGCCCTGTGTCTGTGACCCAGGTGAGCCGAACCGAGCCAATCCCAGCTGAGCCCAGCAGGGCCCGAAACACTGACTCCGCCCTCAGCGCAGGCCTGGCCCAGAGGGAGAGAACAGGGCTGTGTGTTTGTGTAGGAGGCAGAAATACACCTCTCACAGTACAGCTCATTAACATCGCTGTGTGGAGAAGGGCTTTAGAGAAAACCTAAAACAGATTGTAGTCATCTATCACAGTGGCCCCTCCAATACTGAGACCTCACCTGCTCATGATCCTTGTGGTTCTCCTGTCTGCAGACACTGAAGCATGCCTCTGTCTCAAGGATCAGCTCTCTGTCTCTCAAGGGTCTCTCTATCACTTTCTCTCTCCTTCTCTCGCTCAAGGGTCTCTCTATCAGTCACTCTTTCTCTGTGTCACTCTCAAGGACCTGTCTGTCGCTCTCTCCTGAGTGCATCAGTTCATTGGTTCCCTGCTCTTGGGGTCTGCTAAGAGTGGGTTGGCAGTACATAGAGATTGTGTTTTTTGTTGATCATTGCTCCTTTGTTTAGAGTGTCTTGGCAAATTCATGACAAAAGATGATTAACCAGAACATCCTGGTCTTTTCCTATGAATAGACTGATGATTGTGTGAGAGACTGATGAATTCAGTTTACACCTAACTGCATTGTCCATGATTATTTTATATTTATGCATTCCGTGGTATAACCTGTTTCTAATTGTCAGGCAAAGGGCTCTAGGACAATGAAGGGTTATGTTATGAAAGACCTTTACTGGACTCTGGTATGAAGTAAAGTGCAGGATTATAATATGAAAAATTAGATGTTGGACCATTTTCACAGAAGTTAATATTTAGAGGGTAGTGTCATGCTGGCAATGTTGCCATCTGTCCCTCTGCAGGTCTACAGCGAGTACTACTTCCAGGTCACGGTGGATGACCTCAGTGCTGAGGCCTCGCCCGTCTCTGTGGTGTGCCATGCGGACTCCCCAGGCATACTGCCCCCCCAGTGGAGCTTTAAGAACGGGGTCACCCTGGAGCGCCCCAAAGGTGCACCCCGAACACACCCGAGAGGGGCACGGGGAAGGAAAGGGGGTTATTTTCACAACGTGTGCATTTAGCCATGGACCAGAGCAGGGCAGTTCCATTTATCTGAGGTCATTACATTACATTACATTACATTACATTACATTCATTTAGCATACACTCTTATCCAGAGTGACTTGCAGCACAAAAGAACAGAAGTGTATCCATACAAGTTGAATGAGCAACAGTATCAGACCAGGCTAACAACACTCCCAGACCAGTGAGTGTGAGGATAAGACTTTTCAAGCCCTACCACAGGTTAACCTGTGCAATCTGACAACAGAAGGCAACAGAAGCCAAGTATGCTACTGTACATCACAGTCACTGGATCACAGAATCCAAAACACATCCCAATACTACATATAAAATAAATACCAAGTAATACAAGTATCAGGTGTTTGGGGGTGGGGACTGAGGTATAAATGCAATGCAGTCTGAAGAGGTGGGTCTTCACCATTCTTCCTCAGATGAGTGGCTGTTCCATGTCTACATCAAATACTAATAGTAATGCTAGCACCTAAATGAGATGCTGTTCCAGGTCTAAGTCAGACTCTAATAAGAATGCTCTGAAATGACTTGCTGTTCCAGGACTAAGTCAGGTTTTAACAGAATGACTTTTGCATGTGTGCTTGAAAGCATTCATCCATTTTGGTTTTTAATGTTTTGGAGTAAGTGAGTTAATCTTGTGCTCTCCCTCCTTCCCCTCCTCCTTCCCCTCCCCTCCTGCCTTTGACCCCCCTCTTGACTGGGTGTGAAGGTTACCTCAGTCAGGATTTTGATTGGGCAGACTACCTGAAGCAGAGTGGGACGGAGGCCGCACCTGACGCCTGCTTCCCAGACGTAAGCCCCGCCCTCTCCCTCTCTTCTTGATCACCCCCATGTGTTGGCTGCTTCACCATGAGTCTCCTTAAAGACAAGATGTATGCGCACGTCCAGACATACGTTCTATGTTACTGAACACTGAACATTGAACATCTCAGTCATCTCAGTTTTTTGATTTTATCTAATTATAATAGTATGATTTTACCAATTAGGGGGATTAGTTGTCTCATGCAATGGTTGGTTTCAAGCTGAAGTGTGTCATTAAAACGGAAGTTAAACATTTGATGCCCCTGACCCTAGCATGGAATGTGTAACAGAACTGAGAGGAATAGCTAAAGGGTCATTCTGTGTTTTTGTCCTCTCCACTTGAAAGGTGCCGAGCCCTAAGAAGGCCCTAGTGTTGCCTTGGAAAGGTGTGGTCTGTCTTGGGGTCAAAGTTCAATCTTTTCAATCCTTTGTGTGCATGCATGTCAGCAGGAACAGAACAAAAGGACGCCCCCTATTTCTCACAGTCTGCTTCACTGTTCAGTTACCAGATCAGTCCTTTTTTACACACAGCCACACCACTTTACCTTTGTACCATTGTAGCATTTATGCTAATGGCATGATTACAGCTTTTAGGGAAACAGCCACAGAGTATTACTGCTGAACATCAGAATGATGTAACTGTCTGCCTCTGTCTCTCTGTGATATTTTCACCAATTCACTTACTTATCAGGGATTTGTCATATTTATGAGTCATTTTAACTCTGAAGATAACTAATGTAATGCTTTGCATTACTGTAATCAGTCACAGTAAGGGGGTGGATTTTTTTTTATTATGATTCATTAATGGAGTGCATTTTACTGTGAAGAGTGTAGAGTACAGTGTACTGCCTGTCCCTGTATCCCTGTATTGAGACTCTTCCTCTCTGCTTAGCCCAAAAAGGTTACAGAATGAAGCTTACTCCCAACTGTGACCATTAGTTTCAGTTCCTCAGAAAACCCTTTGTTGTGTTCAGTCATTGATATGTCAAGACGGATTTGTGTGTGTGTGTGTGTGTGTGTGTGTGTGTGTGTGTGTGTGTGTGTGCGCGCATGTGTGTGCATGTCTGCGCACATTGATTTGCCTGGTCTGATGGTCTTGTCTGCTTGTGTACAGGTATCGACTTGTGGTCGATAGATGAAGTTGCCTGTAATTGTTGATGTAGGACCAGATTTGCTGTCTATTTTATAATGATTAAGGTTAGAATCTTGGTTGTGGTACATCGTCCTGGATCAGCACTTACAGGAAACCACTGCGTCAAGCTCAGTTAGTCACTTCTGATGTTTTTGTCTTCCTTGATTCAGACATTGATTAGTCGGGTCTGATTATTTCATTTTCCTGTAAGAAGACTGCAATTACTGTGCTCCTCCTGTGCAGACATTGCTCAGTCGGGGCTTTGTTGAGGGCATGTGGCTGGAGGCAGTGAATCCGTTGCAGCCGTCAGAGATCTGCGTGGCTTCGGTCCGGCAGGTTCGAGGGAGGCTGCTGTGGCTGCACCTGGAAGGTAAGGAAACCAGCGCACCTTTCAGTCCTCCACCTGTTCCTCAAAACACCTGCCAGTACGCAGGGTTGCACTCTCCCTCAAGGACACAAACTGGGGCCTTATTGGCATGACAGAAATTATTCAGTGTTGACAGAGCATTTTTAGACATGATATTGAGACTCTGTCACTCCATGAAGCTCATTGCCTCCTAGATAAAGTTCCTTTCATCTGTTGGTAACTGGAGCGGTACCATGTGGAAGGGTAACCTTTGCGTGCATTTGCAGCCTTCATGTAAAAAAAAAACTGAGGAGAACAGGCTTGCTGCTCTCAGATGGATAAATGTTTCTGAAAGCCCCTGTAAATAACCCCATTTATACCCTCTACGATGGGATTTGAAGATGCCAGAGCTGCTCTCTGCTCATTCCGCCAGCCACTTCAGTGTTGTTGAGCCAGAATGATGGAGCATCCACTCCTCTTGGGCACACTTTGAAGTAAACGTGTCCATGCTCTCTCTGAGAGCGTCCAAAGACATCCTCGTAATTACATTGTAAGTGCTGCACACAACATAACCGCATGTTGTCGTTTTGAGGCGCTTCTGATTGATTCAGCAGGAGTTAGTTTCAGTGCTAATTTTTGGTGCTTTACTCAGTGCAGTAGACATTTTCTGGCCAGCTTCAGTACGTTACCAGCTCACTTTATTTGGTGTCGTGATGACTAAGGAGCTTCCTGTTTTTCAGCTCATGCGTGCTGTCAGAGGGAATGTTTCATTTCCAGTGAAGGCTTTTTAAATCCACGACTCGCTGATGGTTGACCTTTGGGCTCCTCACAAATGTCACCGTCGGTCAGGCTCTGTTAAGCCCTGTCTGGCCTCTCCCGGCAGAGGCGCGCTGTTCCTCTGAATGTCAGGATTGACGATAATGCTGTGTGGGCGGGGTTTCCCCAGCTCAGCTGTGACTCCAGCCACAGAGACATACATGGGAGGGGCTTCACCTTTAGTGCAGGCCACAAGTAAATCTGTGGCTTTCAAAATGTATTTTCAGTATTTTCAGCATTCTGGGTAACCCCAATGCGAGTTCCGTCCTTAACTTTGAGGTTATTCACATGTGTGCCTTAAAGGGGGTGATTAATCTTGTGTCTTTACATCTTTTGTGTCTTTACATCTTTCGCATAAGAGAGGCGCAGAGAGGTAGGCTGAGAGGGAGAGAGAGAGAGAGAGAGAGAGAGAGACTTTGTTAATGTATGTGGCTTTTCATGTCAGGGTACTTCTTGTTTGGACCAGTAACAATACCAGTTTAATATTATGTTTGAGCTGAATTCAGCATTGCTTCAGAATCAGTTATTTTGCATAATTTATCCTCCCCTCAGCTGCATTGGAATCACCCCATTGTTAGAGCTGTGATGTCACAATCAGATCCTCCAGCAACCCGTGGGCATGTTCAAACTACCGCAAACGCTCTTACACAGCGTAGGAGAAGACTCAGGGAAACCTGAGCGGTGTCTCCAAGCTTGTTTGATTTCCCTGTAAGTTGTGGGCGTGTGCGATGTGTGTGTGTGTGTGTTAGTGCATTTTAATGAGGAAATTACAGAGGGACTTTCTCTCTCCTCCCTCACAGGTTTGGCTAAGCCACTCCCAGAATGCATTGTGGATGTGGAGTCCATGGACATCTTCCCAGTGGGGTGGTATGAGGCCAACGGGTACCAGCTGACTCCTCCACACCGGACTGTTTGTACGTATCCATATCAAGTGACAGCCATCGTCATCACCACTTTCACCTTAGCCCCACCCACTGAATGATGTAACCGGATGCTGCTAAAAAAAATATTGCAGGGATTGCATGAAAACGATGCAGATGAATGCTTTCAGAAACCAGCTGCCAAAGTATGTTTGCTATGTCTAGTTGTGGAATGTGAAACCTAAATCATTATTTACATTTCTACAGGTTTTTTGCCATGAATGTGGCAACAGGAGTGTGATTCATTTGTGAAATGGTGTAAAACACTGAGTTAATTATGTTTGGCCAGACAGTTTTTCTCTGTGCATTTGGACATAAAACTCTGTTTTCTCTGTGTATTCTGTGGTACAGGTCAGAAACAGAAGAAGATTGCAGTGGTCCAGCCTGAGAAACAGTAAGTTTGGTGGAGGTGTAAAAACAGCTCCAAAAAAAGACCATAGAAGCAAAATGTTTTGATACTAACTTTAGACATTACAAAAAGGTCAAATGTTCACCATTATGTTACCTTTTAGTGTTAATACCATTCTTATCTCTTAAATATGTTATATTGGGTGTTTATATGTGGAGTTTTGTGTTTGTGTTCTATGTTGCAAATGTAGTTGAAATTGTTTGCTGTGTATTGTGCATGACAGCTTTTGAAATGCTGCTTTGGTTTGGTTTTCCAATAAAGGCCAATTGAATTGAAATGAATTGAGAGCGGAGAGTGAAAGAGCAAAATTGAGAGAGCGAGAGAGGGGGGAGACAGAAATGGAGCCAAGAGGAATTAAAAGGAAGTTGGTCTCATCACAGGCCTGCAGGTCCTGTGATTGGATTTCCCACCCCCATGGGAATAGTCCCACTTTATTTCCTCCTTTCCTCTCTTTTGCTCTCTCTCTCTCTCTCTCTCTTGTTCTCTCTCTGAAAAATAGATTTTGTTGTTTAGTGTGGCATATTTTACAAGAAGCCTAAAGGGGCTATTATATCTGGAATTTCTATGAAACACATATACACACACTCACACACAGAGGCATTTAGCGTGAGCAGACATGTTATTTTTATTAGCTGGAATCCCTTGTGTTTTAGATCCCTTTCCTTCAGTCCATTTCTGCAGCTCAGTACTCTGTACCATCAGATTATTACAAAATATTCATATTATGTGATGGTTTTGTGATGGACTGTAGCAGGATTGGATTTGAAGTAAAAAGTACATTTACATTTACATTTATTCACCTGGCAGACGCTTTTATCCAAAGCGACTTACAAGTGAGGCAGAGTATAACATGAGCAAAAACCCATGTGAGTCCACAATATTTGAAGTGCTGCAAGACCATGTTTCAATCATTGACCAGACAAGAGACAAGCTAAAAGAAAAACAAAGTTTAAGATGTAATAAATTGCTTTAGGTGGTAGTGTTTCAGGTGTTCAGGTAAGTGCGGAAGAGCTGTGTCTTAAGATGTTTCAGGTAGGTAGGTGCGTTTTTGGTGGTTGTTCTGGATGCAAGCATCAAGGCCTTGAACTTGATGTGGGCAGCTACAGGATGCCAGTGGAGCAAGGCAAAGAGAGGTGTAACGTGGGCCTTCTTCGGTTGATTGAAGATCAGACGCACCGCCACGTTCTGTGTCAGCTGCAGAGGCTTAATGGTGCATGAAGGTAGGCCAGCCAAGAGAGCATTGCTGTAGTCCAGTCTTGAGATGACAAGAGGCAAGACAAGGCGTTGTGCAGCATACTCAGATAGGTAGGGATTGATTTTCCTGATGTTGTACAGCAAAAGTAGTCGATTGGTGAATGATTTACAGATCAATTGATTGATTTTTACCTTTCATAGGTTGGTTCCCCCACAGCCAATGGAGAATGTACCAAACAACCTCTGTCCAAGCGTTGCCCTGGAAACAGGTAGAGTGATCCCGCCAGTTAGTAGAGTAAACATGTTTGTAATAAAAAGAAATCCTTCTCAAATTCATTTCAACTTGTTGGTGACTCTGCAGTAAATTTAACATTTAGGGGTGTGCTGGAATAAGTTAATTTATTTTCAGTTGTTTTTTGTCCTAGTAAACCCATTTAGACATCATAGGCAATTATCTAGTTTCACAGTATTCATTCTATTACTGGGTTCAGCAAGTCTCTCACACGTAAAACCTTGATGTTTCCAAGAGCCAGTGTTGGTGTGAGTTACCATGTTCCTCCAGCACCTTGCTGACACGGTATTCCTCTCGCTCCAGGCTCCTCCAATGGGAAGTACTCCTGCTCACGGATCTTTGTGAACCACCGCTGTTTCTCGGGGCCATACCTGAACAAAGGGCGCATCGCGGAGCTGCCCCAGGTCGTGGGGCCTGGAAAGGGTACGCTGGTCCTCAGAGAGGTATGTCCCAGTTAGGGGGGGTTTATCAGCCATAGAGAGGTTTTTTTTTTAGAAGAGTCAGGTGTTCCAGAATGGTGAAGAGTTGGAGGGCACTGTGATGGTGGTGCAGGGGTGGAGGGCATTGGTTGTTGTGAAGTTGGAGGACAGTGTTGTGGTGATGTAGAGTTGGAGAACAATGTGATGATATTTGAAGAAGGGTTCTGCAACCCATTGGAAGGCCTTGTTATTATTTTTCCGTTGGTCCATTCTTGATAATATTTGGTGTGTTATTTAATTCAAAGGCAACAGTTTCCTACTAGATTAATGGAAAATAAACTCAGACAAGATCACAATTATAACAGAAGGGAATATTGACTTACCATCCATTGGTAGCTATTGCTATTCTTAATTAGGAATGTGCCTCTGAGCCAAGTCCACAGCTGGCCCAGATGTATGTTTCACTGTTTTGGTCACATTCTGTGGCTCACTGGTCTGGAACCCTTGTGATGTTGTTGTACCCAAGGCAACAAAATTGTTGTAAGCCTCTTTTTAGAGCCATTGCTCGTGACCCAGGAAGTGTTTTCTTCAGTTATGGTTTGTGACCTGGAAGTGCTGTGCCCCTGCAGGTACTCAGCATGCTCATCAATGCGGCCTACAAGCCAGGTCGGGTCCTGAGGGAACTTCAGCTGGTGGAAGACCCACAGTGGAACTTCCAGGAGGAAACTCTAAAAGCCAAGTAGGTTCTTCCCTATCATAGACATCTGAATAGGCTCTTCCCTATTGCACACAACAGCATAGGTTCTTCCCTACCATAGATGTGAAAATTGGTTCTTTCCTATATCAAAGTAAGTCCATCTCAGTCCTACCATAGACATGAAAGTAGATTTATCCTTGCTATTTTTTTTTAACTTCCAAGCGGGTTATTTAAAACCATGTGGAAGAGATCAAAGTAAAACAATTAAAACCCAGACAGTTCAACCAGTAAATACCTGCTCCCCTGAGCATTTGAAAGCCTTGTCTGGTTGTCATAGCTACCACATGATTACACTACTTAAGTGCTTCTTTGAATGTACAGCTATTTCAGACTGTCTCATCACTCTGGCAGAGTGTGGCCTATCATTTGAATATGTTGCTGTTTAAAAATGTAAATATGGTTTTAAACATGAGCTGTTTCACAGCACTTATGTGGAAGTACCATTTGTAAAGCATGTTGGTGGTAGATATACTGTGTTATGAGTGGAAATGTTGACAGTGGTGTGTTGATGTTTTTTGTATGTAGGTTTTAGGTTTAGTTTGAGTAGAAACACATATTTCTCACCTGTTCTCCATAAAGGGACTGAGTTATGTGGGAAAGTGTATGTCAGTGGTGACTCATATCAGTCATTTCAAAAGTGTAAAAACCATGTCACCATAGCACTTTTATTCACTATGGGTATGCCCCATAAACTTCAAAGTACAGTGACAATTGTGAATCATATATTGGACTGGCAGTGTAACATAGTGGTAAGGAGCAGGCCTCGTAACTGAAAGGTTGCTGGTTCAATTCCCTGCAGGGTCACTGCCACTGTACCTTTGGGTAAGGCCCTTAACCTAGAATTGCCTCAGTAAATATCCAGCTGTATACATGGATAAAATTGTAACCTATGTAAGTCACTCTGGATAACAGCGTCTGCTAAATGACAATAATGTAATGTAATTATGTATTGATCTTTGGAGCTGAGTGTGTTTTCTGCTGCTGACTGTTGTTTCTGCAGGTACAAAGGGAAGACGTACCGGTCAACGATAAAGATCGTGCGGACTTCAGACCAGGTGTGGGACTTCTGTCGGAAGGTCTGCCTGAAGCTACAGTGCTGTCCTAGCCTCTTTAGCCCCACCCTGGTGGCCGACAAGTGTCCACACAACTGCTCCGTACAAACCAAGACCAAATACAGTAAGAGCGTGTGTGTGTGTGTGTGTGTGTGTGTGTGTGTTTGTGTGTGTGTGCGTGTGTGTGTGCGCGCGCACGTGCACACTCAGGCCAAATACAGTAAGCAAGTATGTGTATGAGTGTGTTGCATACAGCATTACACATGACGCATGACTGCATTTCATTGGCTTTGTACCTGTACTCTGCACAATGACAATAAAGTTTAATCTAATCTAATCTAAAAAAGACCAATGCCATGAGTGGTTAGTTTGTCTTAAAGGATTGAGCACAGAGCAAACACAGTGAACACAAAGGGTTTCACTTTTAAAGGCTGAAAACCAGTTTGTGACTAAGATGAAATGTGGTCTGTGTGTGAGGTGTGATTTCCTCCACTAACAGGGCAAACAATATGAGGGCATGATCACAAAGCCTGGCACACATGCAAGCCACACACACACACACACACACACACACACACCCACACACACAGGGAGGCAGTGTAGCATAGTGGTAAGGAGCAGGGCTCATAACCAAAAGGTTGCTTGCCTAACCCTAACCCTAACTGTATTCCCCACTGGGGCACTGCTGCTGCACCCTTGGGCAAGTTACTTAACCCAGAATTGGCTCAGTTAATATCCAGCTGTATAAGTGGATAGCATGTAAAAATTTCAACTTATAACTGAGTCAGTCTGGCTCAGAGCATCTGCTACATGAAAAAATATAAAAGAGAAAGGCGCACAGTTCATCATTTCTGCACTGGGCCTCTTTACATAGCAGAAAGGGTACGTCACATCTTTGATCTCCATTCTGATTCAGGTTGAAGTGTGTCATTTCTGATCCATGAATGTTGCAAAACTTGAATTTGAGTACAGGTGCTGAATAGTGAAATGTAGGTTTCTGTTACTTGCGTATCCTTCAAGGTATTTTATGAATCATGAATCAAACTGTAAAGGTGCGTTGGGTGTAAAGGTGCGATGGCGTTTCTCTCTGTGCCATTATCAGCACATTACTACGGTAAGAAGCGGAAGGTGAGCGGGCCGACGGCGGAAGAGAACTCTCCTGATAGCGGCGTGACCAAGCCCGCCCGCCGCAGGAAGAAGCGAAAGGCAATCTTCGTCCAGAAGAAACGGCGGCTGTCCTCCGTGGACTACACCCCTGCAGGGTCATCTCAGGTCAGGTGTGACTGACCCCATCCCCTGCTACCCCTGTGCACCCCGATTTCTGGTTCACCCTTTGTCTGCTGCTCTGGTCCTATCTATCTGTCACTGTCTGCCTGTCTGCCTACTTTGTATATAACCTAGCACCAGCTAATCAGCAGGAAGAGAGTAGAGATGATTTTCCTGTTTACCGGAGTTCTGTTTACCAGCTTGCTCATTCAGCTCTTTTGTGCTGGAAGTCATTCTGGATAAGAGCATCTGCTAAATGAATGTAATGTAATGTAATGTAATGTTTCTGTCAGTACTCCGCCCCCCTAGCTGTGTGTTTGTGTTCTTCCCCTGTCCATGTGCTTTTGTTTTCCTTGTGTTCTAGCCCTGCCCCGTTCCCCGCCCGGTCCCCGCCCGGTCCCCGCCTGCCTCGTTACTGCATCGCTGCCACCTGCCTGCTAGCTCACCTGTTCCCCATCACCTCATCTACTCTGCCCTTTATAATGCCCTGCCTGTTCCTGTCTCGTTGCTAGTTCGTTGCAGTGTGTTTACCTGTCTCGTTCCCGCGTTTTGATTCTGCTTGCTTGTTTTCGTGTTTTTGACTTTTCGCTTGTGCCCCAACCTGTGTCTTGCCTGCCGCCTTGTCCTGTTGCCTGGAATTCTGCCCGACTGGTTTTCGACCCTGCCTGCTCCCGTTCCTGATCCTGGATTATCTCTTCAGACTGTCTCTCTGGTTTCGACCCTGCCTGTTTTGTGTTATCGAGTCTGCCTGCCGGTTTATAATAAACCCTTCGGGAAAATCTCCATGGTCTGCGGCTGAGTCCTTGTCCGTACCTGACAGTTTGTGATTTTGCTGCATTAGAAATTGTGCTCCTCTTGTAACCTGGCACATTGCTCCCCCTACAGGACAGCGAAGATGATGAAGATGGTGAGGACCAGTCGGGCAGCGAGGAGGGCACCAGCTCGGAGCCTCGCGATGACCAGACCGACACCTCGTCCATGGAGGTGGCCGTCCGCGGCCGCCCGCGTCGCGCCGCCACGCTCAGGAGGAACACTGACGCCGTGGCAACCGTCGGCACGGAGACGGCCCTTCGCAAGAGGACCACCCGCTCCCTGACCTACGCAGAGAGCACCAAGTACCAACCCGCCAAGGGACCGGTCACTAAGGTCAGGGGGCAAGGGGTGTGGCCAGTAATGTCTGCCAAAGATCCCTTCAAGAGCAAAAAAGGGCTCTCTCTGAAAAAACACTCAAACTTTATCATATATATCTAAGCTATAACTTACCTTTGTCATGTAATAGCTTCACCTTAGCCTTGTCAGGTAACATACATATCTAGTGGACCTTGAGGTGCATTTTAATTTCTGTGTGCAGTGTCAGCCAGCATCTTCACTGCAAGTCCCATGCAATGTCTGATAACACTTAACAGTGAGAGGATGCATTGTAGCTTATATGGAACTTGACCTGTTATGTCAACATGTTCTTTAAGATTACGCAAGGTCAAGTGTTTCACTTGGTGCTATTCAGTAAAGGTGGGCAACCATGATGTAAATAATGACCACTGTAGGTAGAGTTCACTATTGAATAGTATGTGGATAGGATAGGAATAGCCTTTAAAATACCAAAGTACCAATATAAATTGTCGAAAGATTCTGACTCTAAAATTATTTAAATTTATGTAAGTTGGTATATCAGTTGTGTAGATGTGGCTGCGTGCCTGGTTTTGTGATGTCATGTTTCCCATGATGCTGCAGGTGGAGAGCTGTGATGAGGAGGGCAAGCTGGTGCTGGACACTAACCCCCTGGAGTGGACGGTGGCCGACGTGGTCCGGTTCATCAAGTCTACCGACTGTGCCCCGCTCGCCAAAATATTCCAGGAGCAGGTAGACATTCTCCTCTAGAGACAGCCACACCTCTGCCTTTCATGTAGTTAATTTAAAATCGGATTCCCAGTAATCCACACCTGTGATTTAGATCTTCCCTCATTCTGAAATGATAAATTCATGATTTCCACTGAGACAGGTTACATTGCCCTGAGGCGCTTCCACGTGGGAGGAGCCTGTCTTACAAACGTGTCTGTGTAGGAGAGCTCTGTATGGCAGGTGTGTCTGTGTGGGGGTGGCCTGCATTATAGGCGTGTCCCAGTCGGAGGGGCCTGCATGACAGACATGTCCATGTGGGAGGGGCCTGTATTATGGGCATGTCCATGTGGGAGGGGCCTGTATTATAGGCATGTCCATGTGGGAGGGGCTTACATTACAGACATGTCCATGTTGGAGGGACCTGCATTACAGGTGTACGCATATGGGTGGGGCCTATGTGGCAGGTGAGGTATTTCATCTCTCTCTGCAGGACGTGGATGGCCAGGCTCTGCTGCTCCTCACTCTCCCCACGGTGCAGGAGTGCATGGACCTGAAGCTGGGGCCCGCCATCAAACTGTGCCACCAGATCGAGAGGGTCAAAGTGGCCTTCTACGCACAGTACGCCAACTGATGCCCTCGCCAAACATGGCGGAAGCCTTGGGGCCTTTTCCACTGCTGCCCGTGGATCCAGGGGGCCTCTGTGTGTTGCATTTCACTCTGGCCAGGAGTTCACTGAACCGCTCTTTGGAGTCTGTTTGGAGCTGTCTGAAGAAGACTTTTTCGGAACTCTTATCCACTGGTGTAGAGATGCACCCTGCAGACCCGGAATATTGAAAAAGCTGTTTGTTGGATCTTGGAACATCATTTTGTTGCTTGGTTACACAGACAGTACTTCGGCGCAAGAGGCAAGATTCTCCATGGCAAATACAGCTGAAGTCAACAGTGGTTACTATTGGCATCATGGCCACCATCACTGGGAATTCATGGCAGGAGGAAATGATGTCACACACATTGGTGGAAGTGATGTCAGGCACTGGAAGTTCCCCTTTGCAGTGAATGTGAAATCTCATGCATGGTACATCGAGACCACAGACCGTAGGCCTCAGGAGGACAAAGTTTGTAGGCGGTGCAGGTCAATGACGCGTTCTGAAAGAAAGTCAACCACCGCACGGCTCAACTCTTACAGTCCAAGGCCTCTCTGTGGTAATTTACCTCATAGATGCTAAATATCAAACCACTTCAGGTAAAACAGTCATGAAATCTCAATTCTCAAGAAACATGTGACTGAAATAACAGGTGAAGATCATGCTTAGTGGTTTTCCCCAAGTTCTTTTACAAGAATATTTCTGCTTTGGGGACAGCTTTTCTGCAGACTGTATGTGTCTTTACCAAAAACCCAGAGAAACCGAGAAACAGACATATGTAAGGTATGTCCTGTACATGCACAGATCATTTGTGGGTTTGTTGTTCTATTACATATTTTGAAATACATTTTGATTTCCAAGTCAAATTGAATTATTATAATAGATTACATTTATATAGCGCCTTTCAGAGCGCTTTACAAGGGGGATTCACCTCAACCACCAGTAATGCACAGCAGTCTGTGTGCCATAATTGGGATAAGCATTTTGCAATGCTAACGAATTAAGGTTTGAATGACAGTAATACATTTGGTAAAAAAAAATTAGCTTGCAATTGATTTGAAAGGTTTCTGTGCATTCCACATCCACCACCCCCGGAAGGGCAGAAAACTGCATCTTAACTGAAATGCAGACACTGAGAATGGGACTCGTTAAAAGACAGCTATAAAGAGCTTTTTAGAGTTAATCTGGATAATGAATTGGGAGTTAAGTGGCCCTGTAACACTGCTCTGTGCTCTGTAGTGTAATGATTGGATGATTATACATCTTAAAAAGATGAAAATGGATAATTTCTCCTAAACATTTTAGATTAGGCTCTAGAGGAGAGACTTAAAGGTCTTGAGGTCTTAAAAGTGATTGAGTTCTGTCTTATATTTATTTAGATATTTAAAAATGCATCAAAATATATTTATAGGCATCAATAAATTATTTTAGATGATAATCTAATTTAATGCGAGCACTAATTATTACTGTGGCTCTTATTTATTTGAAAAATACCATGAAAAATGTTGCCCTCATTGTGGGCATATGCAAATTGAGTTTAGATACTGCTCTGCCTTTTTCAATTGCTGGTAATTTGGGCTGTTATGACATCTTCATTTCCTTTAATTAAACAATGAAATTTGAAAAGTAATATATCCATCTATGCAAAACGTGGTGCAAATATATTTAAGCTTTGAATGAAACAAACACATTTTGTACCGATTATTACCGATATTTTTACAGTGCTTTTGAGTGACACTGATGGTTCATATTCCAATATTTTGTACTTGGTATTCAAAATGGTTTCACATCCCCATCAGTCCTCTCTGACCATTACTGCTGACTTTTATGAATTGTACAGGTGAAGGATTAGGCTGTGTCTTTTACCTATTTGATGGGGCACACTGCCTGAAAAAAACAATATATATATATACAACACACACTTCAGGGAGTTATTCCTTACAAACCGAAATGCAGAAAGAATGGAAGCAGTGCGGTGAGCACATTGCAGGTGTATTCAGTCAGAAATGACTGCTGTAAAGAATATCTTGGTTATTTTTCTGTTGGGTGGCCTGCTAACAGCTGGATAGGTACTTAATCCACTGGCCTTTGTCTAATGGGGAATGAAATTGCAATTATGTGCTTTTTTTATAAAATGAAAATGAATTGTCCTCTGAATTACTGTGTAATGTT
The DNA here is from genome assembly GCA_019176425.1 of Megalops atlanticus. NCBI lineage: Eukaryota > Metazoa > Chordata > Actinopteri > Elopiformes > Megalopidae > Megalops > Megalops atlanticus. The sequence goes on from CM032899.1 coordinate 14,733,721, forward strand.
GTTTTTTGTTATGAGGTCTGCAGAGAGGGTTTGTGTTAACTCAGTCTAAACCAGTTGAAAATCGGTCAAAATTGGGTCAAGGTGAAACACAGAGCACTAAGCAGAGGATTATCTTGTGCTTATCCACAGCGTTCTGCTGTGTGCGGCTGACCTACACACATCACGCTGACATCAGATCGACGTGGTTCTGAGAGCATACATTTCCCCATCAAAAATCAAACCTGTGGTTTGCTGTAACCGCCTGCATTTTTTTCTGGGAGAAATGCAGCTTTCGTTTTCTGGTTTTGCTGTTTAATATAAAATTCCATCTGATAGTCAAAGAGAAATTGACAGGTTAAGGTTAACACAGGAGGGTATCCCGGCACATATGTAATATTATGTACATGTCGAGAGGGCATATTCATATTTTTGTTTTGACTGTTGGCAGAATTTGAAGATGCATTTGTACATGTTGAATTAAATGGCACATTGAGAATGAAAGATGTGAACAATAATGTTTTGTGTCCTTAACTACAAAACTCTTCCCTGTACTAGGACAAAGGAAAAGACAACCATGGAGAGCCGGTGATATTAAAGACAATCAAAAAACATCTTTTTGGTTGTAAGAGCTAAAGGACAACCAAAAAAAACCTCATTTCATTTATAAAAGCTAAAAGACAATGTAGTTCAGAGACCTTTAAAACAAATACAATAACCATAGACAGAGGGGGTTTGCAAAAACACAGCTGACTGGAGCTGACGTAAAAGGAAGCTCTGAGCATTTAGTGTGAAATAAAAACATTTCCAAAGAAGGACCAGTATACGGATTTCTTCAGAAGGGATGGGCAAATCATAGTTTAATAATGAGCCTCATCAGTTCAGTTGAGTTTTGCTGCTTTTCACTGTCTTATTTACATAATTTGACATGACTCTAAAGTGCTGTTGTGTATCTATATAAATCCCCTGTGTTCTATTTTTTTTTTTGTTCAACATGACTTCAGGCATGACGTATCGTGTTGTTTGCTGAATGGTGTAATGGTAATCCAGTCAGTTATTCCAGTTGAGTGGCTAAAGCTTTGGCCAGGAGGACCGTTTTCTGCACACTGTCCATAAAGTGGATCAGCTTTATCATTTAAAGGGCCTGGTCATGTGACTGCCCCCCTTCCCCCTCCTAATGTCACATGTGACCTATAACTAGAGGGACAGAAGGGAATTATAACTTGTCCCACACATCAGATATGGGTCCACTTACAAAGAAGAGAGAGGAATTAATGATGATAAAGTGTCAAAATGTGTTTAAATGTGTTTGACCACAAACTCCATACCATACCATTACCTGCCCAATAACACTTGCTAATTATTTTTTCACTTTAGGTGAAATCTGAGAAGACTCCAAATCTCTGATATTAGTTTGCATGTTTCCAGTCAACCATTTGTTAATGTTTTGCCAGATGTTTTATCCTGGAAAATTTAATCCTGAAAGAAACTAGCCGCTGACATTTCCTACTGAGGCACTCGTTTTGTTCAGCTGTCTCCTTTTGCGTTGCCAGGCAACATGATTTCAAACTTCTGCTTTTCGAGTTAGACCGGTTCTACTGAATGAGAATGAACAGTAATGAATTTAAAAAATAAATTCACAAATTATACATTCAGAAAAGCTTAGTTTTTTTTTAAAAAATGGAAGCTGAAAATGTTCTGTTCATAGATTGTAGAACAGATTCATTTTATTTATCATTCACTGATTTACATTAATTCTTATGGGTTGATGTTTGCTGCAAAATGGGAAGCACTCCTAACTTGTCTCAAGCATTAACACACAAATAGGGATCAGGGAATTAAATGACTTATACTGGAAAATCTCATTTAAAAAGACCACCTTATAGAAGAACACTGTGGCCACATTAAAAAGGTTATAAAGGCAGAAAAAATACAACGGCCACCAGTTTTCCTCTAGTACCTTCCCCTGAATTTGTCTCAAGCCGGGGAGCAGGAACTAACACACAATTTAGACTTGCATACCAGTGCAAGACACAGTACATATGTGTTCCTCTCTGTGCATTCCCCAATCACATTAACATGTCACATGCAAGCTAATGTGTCACATGTGATCGCATTCCCTTACCCTATTGGCTGACGCCCACCCCAGATTCTCACACTTGAAAGAGCATTGCTGATAGCGTAGTGTGGGGGATCGGTCCTTATGCCCGCGTCACGAGAGTTCCGAGAATGCAAGAAATGTTCCTGCCATCCGTCTGCCACCGGTTTTTCAGAGATCCAATTTGTGAGGTTGTCATTTATGGTTTGTGGCCAAAAGGGATTTTTTTTTAAAGGTGAGAGAATTTTTGATACATAGAACAATGGGGGATTCCTGATTGCTAGTAGGTGTGTCATTGTCTTTGTCACGTCATTTGTTGGATGGAGGGCGGGGCAGGACTTGGGGGGGAAGATAGACAGCAGCACATCTGCCAATACAAGCAAGGTGCCTCTGGAATCCATGTTGTGTCATTGGTTTTCATATCTGTCAATCATTAAAAAAAAAAACAGTTTGACAGGAGGTATAAAGCAGAGGTAGAGTTCCCTCACCAAGTACAAAGGGAATAATAGAGAACTGATGTAAGGCTATGATCAGCATATGTCAGATTTCGTAATGTGATTAAGGGTTAGGAGGAATGTGAGGAGTATTGTGGTTACGCAGAATGGTGATCTGGTGTGCAATGCCTAGGTCCGTAACTGAAAGATTTATTACCCTATAAGTGGATTAAGTCAAGTATGTGGCCTTTGCTGTGTGTTGAGGCTTTGACCAGTTGAGAAAAGTCTAAACATTTCATAAGAGCCAAAAAAATCATTTGACAGGGAGGTATATGTGAATTGTGGAGTTATAGAGAGAAACAACAGATGCAGGATCTGTGATTTGCCTTATTGGATTAATTTTTTGGCAAAGTCCTTATCTAGGGCACTTTATGATTTATTAGATACACAATAGAGTACACATATAAGACCAATATATGATTTGTCTATCTATTTGTCTATGACCAATGTCACCATTTTGTTTGAGTAGGTTGTGTGCATTCATGGGCCGTGATGATTTAAAATGCTGTCTCATGCGCTACAGCTCTGCTGTAATGGCAGGAATGACAGCAGGCTGCAGTAATGACAGCTTCCTCGCTCCATTCTGAAGCACGCCTCAGTGATTCGCTGCTCAGCTGATTTCCTCAGGACACGCTGCTCTACTTCCCATGAGCCTCCTGGCTTCCTATGCATACCCGTGACAACGAATGTGACTGAATACTCAACTGACGTTTTACCACAAAGAAGCTGCAAGAAGCAGTGCAGGCATGATTATTTTAAAACAGGAGTTCAACAGGGCATTAGTGATTCTTCTAGGCACTCTTGGGGACTGCTGTGATGGATTTTTATTGAGCTTGCAGGTAAGCAATCTGCCACGGTACAGGTTGGCAAGGCATACGCCATTCCTATGGAGCTGTGCGAGTTAAGCCTTCAGGGATTCGAGGGGAAATAAGCACAATGACCCTCAGGCCTGACTCATCATAATATTGTACTTCCTTACCACCCAACTCATTTAAACAACTAGAATTTGAATACAGTCTTATATACCCACAACATAAATGGCCAAATTGTCCAAATTCAAACTTTCTTCCTCATCTTCCTTTTCTTCTTTTCCATCATAATTTTCCTGTTGCATTATTTCATCAAAAATGATCTGGTACCCCAGTTCATGTCTCTCACCATTAGTCTCTCCTCATATTCATTAATCTGTTCAATGTGGCCATTTGAAAGTCACACTAAGCCAGCAAGCTAAGCTCATGACAGAAATACTCATACTAATGTTAACACAGCAATGTAACCCAAACACATTGCAAAAACATTTCATAAATATATTCCCTATTATTTTCATTCTAACAACATCACCTTGTATATCAACACACAACAGGTATCAAGGTTAAAAGGTAGGCCTTAATATCCACCTTGCTGCTAATTATCATCTTGAGCTTAAAAATGCAAGCCAGCCAGCTGGCTAATTGTCAGGCCTAAATCATGCCAAAGACTTTTGTAAATATGGAGTGGACTTGCCTAGGAATAGTGCTTGTTCAGTTTTTGCAAAGCTATGAGGCTAAAATTGTTAAGTGTAACTTGAATTTGTTTTGATATTTACAATTTTAATGGCAGACCTATTTCTTCAATATTTCTTCTCACTTACAGAGAGTAAGTACCTAATACATGAGAGTATTGAAACATTAAATGGGAAAAATGTATTATCCAAGAAACATCACAAATACAAATGTCTAGCAACAAAGAACAGTGTATAATGAGGGATTATTTCTATTAATTTCTCTTAGGGATTATTTCTAAAATGTTTCAAAATGATATACATCAGAAATAAATCAGTTGTGTTTTCTATTTTCTCTTCTCATATGGGTCTCTGCTGCTGTACCCTGATTTGCTTTAGTAAATATCCAGTTGTATGAAATGATAGAATGTAAATCTGAGCTATAACTCAAAGCAAACATTAGGATTTGAGTGTCAACCACCTGCATTTGAAGGCTATCGGGGAGAAGGAAGAGACTACACATGGCTTCCACCATAAACTGACTGCTCTGAGTCAGCTTCTGGTGGAAGTTTTTTAATCGTTGAAGCATGAAAGATTACGGTTAATATCAGAGGTCAGAAGCAGATGTTCCATTCTATTGTACAGGTCTGATAAACACACTTGCTGCTTTTTAAAAAGACTTACCACAGCATTTGGTTCCGGTCCTATCTCTCAGGGCTCTGCCAGTAGCCATTGCCTTGATTTTAAAAGAGGACTTAACCTCACAATCTCAGATCCAGCTCTGACATTTACAGAAAAGGAGACTTCAACCTTACTTTCAGTTACAGTCCTGATTATGCTTATTCCTGCACTAAACCCCTGATTTTTAGTTAAGCTGTAACTGGTGTATGAAGATTTAATTTCCTCTAAATTTCTTCTACATAGCATTAAAACGTTCCAATGTCACGCTAATGACATAACCCTAAGTTAAAAATGCTGGAAATGAAATGTCACAATGATCTCACTTTAACCCATCATTACTCATCCAACATGAAGGTTATGGTTTATGGTTTTGAGTTAGTGTGGTTTTAAAAAGGTAGCAGCAAGTAAAGCAGACAGTTTTGAGCTTAGTCACCAGCCTCTGTGTCCAGGTTCAGGTATGATTCTGGACAACATGCCAGGAATGTTGCAGGTCTGTTTCACCACAATGTATGTTTAAGTGTGTGTGTGTGTGTGTGTGTGTGTGTGTGTGTGTGTGTGTGTGTGTGTGCGTGTGTATGCAGCTCATATAATACTGTGGCAAACCTGTTATGCTCTTACAGTAAGCTATACCTGTGTTAACCTTTAGGAACATTCAGAAAGCTAGAAACAAATACCAGTGTGAACTGTGTACTCCTACCCTGATACTGGACAACGACACCTGGAGACATTTCAGAAACATATTTCTTATTCTGCATTGGAATGTACACTACACACAGGAGGTTAACTTTTCGTAATGGTGCTTAATGTCTGCCTGTACCAAGTGTATGTGTGTTTTGGGCTTGCAAACAATGAGGGTACCAACTATAACTCGGGTTCTGCCCCCTAATGACTAGAAGCTCTCACAGCACCTCAGTGAATGAATGGGAAGAGCAGCATCACAGACCAAGGGCATGATCATGACCCTGTTAGTCACAGTAATCTACCAGTTTAGGTGGCCAGATGTGCATGGACTAAAAGATATTATTACCTTTACTTAATAGCATATGGTGGACATAATTTTAAAGAAATCCTCTTGACTCTGTAGTAGACGCAAAACATTTTCCTAGATACCATAGACTGTGTAATAATACACACCTGTTCTCCATTAACAATGAGCAATTCCACCCAACATGTTTTTCCCCTTTGGACATGATAATGTGAATGAAGTTATCTATGATAGGCCTATAATATAGATGTCAATCCCAGTTGTCCCAGTGGAGCTGAGAAAAGCAAAAAAGAGGAAAAATTTCAGGAATGTTTGCCAAACTTTTTAAGCAATGAAATGAATCCGCAATTAGATGTTGCACTTGAGGCAGAAGAATCATTACCTTGCATTGCCATCACCTCTGCTAGCAGCATCGCAGTTGGCAAAAAACATGAAGTATCACCTATAACAAACCCAGTTCGCTTCCCCTGTCCTGGGCCGACACCGACAGCGTCACCACCTGCTACAGATGCCGATTTTACCGCCATCGTCTCCCCTCTCAACCTCCCACTACCTCATTGGAATGTTGTAAGTAAAATGGTCATGCTTTCCGATGACCCAGCACTTAGGCTTTGGTGAGAAATGGTTAAAAAAAAACACTGAGGTGGCTATTTTATTCAGTTAGCACTGATTGTGTAATCTTTCTTGGAAGTAGTTGCCATTCTGCTGATTAAATACATTTAACTCTCAGTCTGTGTAGTATCTTATAGGTTTATTAATAACAACTACAGAAACCTCAGAAGGGAAGTTCTGTGAGAAATTATGCGAAATTTAAAAATAGGGCTTTAGGGTGAGGCACAGATTGACCTCCACCTGGGGCCTCAAAATCACTAAACATTCCCCTGGAAGTCAGGGCTCATTATGGTAGTTATGACATTTGACCTTTAATTTTCCACGACACCATTATTTCTCACTAAAAAAGACAACTACTTAAAACTTTGTAAGATGGACCATACATGAAGGTAGGTGCAGTTCAATGAATGTGAGTACAGTAGGTTGTTTGGCTTGTGCTGCAGTTTAGACGCTTGGATTGTGGTGCATTTGCTTACCTGAAAAATAGCACCTCATATAACTGCTTATACAGCTTTCTGATTGTGTTGTACTCTGCCTCACTTGTAAGTCGCTTTGGATAAAAGTGTCTGCCAAATGAATAAATGTAAATGCAAAAAGAATTCAGAATCAGAATCAAAGTAAAGGTTTCCTACCTTGTGAATGTTAAAAATGTAAAGATTTCTTTCATGTTGAATGAGTCCTTCTCTAGTGTCATAATTTAACAAATATTTTACTTTAGTTGTTCATGACCTCCTATCCACTTGAGAATGTAAACGGTAAGGTTGGAGGTCAGCTGTTCCTGTTAGCAATTAAATCTGAGCCCAAACCCATCTTCCAGTTACAAGTCAATTATTTCTCCAGCTAATGGACCTTTTTTGAACATTTAAACAATGTTACAGGAATGTTGTGAATGAGTCATTTCTCCTCAATGACTAAGCCCAGTGTTTGTGAGAAGCTTCAGTATTTATGATGATGCGGCAGGTCGAAACTTTTCAACAAATTGAATTGATTTTCTGCTCTCTTTATTCACTGTTTAAAGTCTCATTCAAAGCGAAGCCATCATGTCATTCCTAACCATATTTAACAACTGAAAAGAGAACATTTTCACACATGCACACCACAAGAAAGACACTGCTTCTGGCTACAGAGTTTCATCTTGCATATTTTTTTTAAATATAAGTATGTTGTCAAGTTTATCTCTTTAATAAACTTCACAAAATACCCATATTAGTTAAAGGTAGCTAAATTGTAGTTAAAATGTGGTTAAAATATGGTTGAAATGTAGTTAATCAACAGAACATATTTTTATATAGAATATATATTTTTGAAATTTTTAAATTACAACAATTATTTTTTTAATTACAACAATTACAACAACAATTAGAACAATGTTTTTATTACAACAATATATTTCTAAAGCTGTTTGTCTGCACACATATCTGTTGGAGTGTGTATCTGGGAAGTTCAAAGTCTGAACATGTTTCAGTCCAGATTTAGTTATCAGGGTGTCCTTCAAGACATCTTTCATATGTGTGGAGTGACTGTACTGACAGGGGAAAACCATGAGATTGCCAGAGCTGTTCCTGCGTCTGACACAATGCAGTGCAATCGGAATAAAGAAACTGGCATGCTTCTCAGTTCAGTCAAAAGATGGACTAGGTCTGAGTCATGATTCATCTACCTGAATAATGTGCTTTCCCTTTTAGGAACATTATGACTAACATTCTCCGGTTATGAATCATTGTGTTTTTTGTGTATGTTTTCTGCTTATGAATCATCTAGGCTAGAACAGGGTCTGAATTCTGATCTAGCAACAGTAGTTTGTATCTACTCATGGAATGACAGCTAATATTTATTTATGAATAATTGGCTGTTTTGTTTTTTTAGTAAAATTAGTTGAAAATGTTCTCTCTGTGAAAAATGGTTATTGAGACTACTTTTTGTCACATCATCAGTTGGCTTCTTTGGCTGATTTCTGCCCAGAACTTTGATCCATTTGACTGGCAAACCTGATCTAATGACTCTGTTTCTCTGAAATCAGTGCCAACACAGGCAAAATGGGAGTTTCTCTTACATTACTGGCAACCCTGAAGATGTGGAACGGTTTCAGTGAAGTGGCTCATTTCCACACTCTGTATCTGGCCGCGATCGTCATGTCTCGGTGGTTTGCTCTGCGGGTTTCAGTCATTGCTAAATGGCTCAGGAGCTGCCTGCAGTCAGGTCGCCAGCATGTGCTCCGTTGTGTTGTGGGCCACACGAAAGTAACAACACGCACTGCATGATCCTGGAGAACACCTCACTGAGAACATTACATTACATGCATTTACATTACCCGCATACATGCACAGAGCAAAGAATCAGACTATCAGTGATTAACTAGGCATGAATGCATAAACAAGAAGTGAGTGTGCAAATCAAACACACTTGCTAGCTGCAAGGTATCTGCACTGAGGATGCAGCAGTGGTGGGATGAAGGTGACCAGTTTCCACAGTTAAACCGGTGCAGGAATGATATCCACAGCAACCCACCTAGACATGTAAAACGGTCTGCCTCTTAGTTATTCACTGCATTTCTCACAGAGATACAGCACTGAGTAAACAACTGATATGATTAATCTCAGGGTAGAGGGGAAGGCTATCTGTTTATCTGCCTCTTGACAAGACACCATTTTCTTTTCTCTTTATTTCTCATTTGACTCTGGCCTTGCTTTCTGTCTGGGACTGAGTGAGGCGGCAAATTTCAACAGGGTGAATCGAATTAAATTCTCAGTCTCTGTACCTTCATACTTCTTGAAGCTTATCTGCAAGCCCAGTACTTTAAAATTAATTTTTAAATCTGGTCTCAGCCAGATTGAGGCATGGGCAGCTTCAAAGACAACTAATTTTCCATTGAATGGATGGGCTTTACTGATATTTCTATTTCCCCATTACAGCTAAGGGCTTGTGGGGTGGATTTTCCCATTGAAATTAGTTTAACATTAGGCCTACTGATCTCTATATTAGATTCCATATACCCATGGTGTATTACTATGAATTATGATCAAAAGTTCATTTTACGTTTCAGAACGTTGTACATTTATGGGCTAAGGCAGCCCAACGTTTTCATTTATCATAATTAAAAGTGCATAGATAAAAGCTAAAACTGAACACGGACGGTTTTTACATTAGCACACAAAAAGCTGTTCCTTATGTGCACGTCACTTGCAGTTAATGTGTTCTGGCCTGCTTGTCACACATGGAAATGTGGAAATATGAACTATAGAAAGAAACAACATATTAGCCTATATTTCCCATAGTCCTCTGCTGTTCAGGAATCACCTGGAAACACAGACAGCAAGTTTTTATTTGACAGGTTGAGAACAAATTGCACCTGGTTAGCGAGAGGCTAGGGTGAAAGGTCATGCAACGGCTAAACCCCAGGCAAAGGGACCGGGCCTCCTGGGTTTAGAGGCTGGAATTGGAAATTACAGAACCAGAACACATGACCTTCCTGGGGCAAGTTTTGGACAAGTGCAGGAGTGAACCAAATGAATTCCCGGGGACAGATCGCCAGGGAAGAATGCAGGAGTCTGAAATAAGAATGAGGAGAGAGAGAGTGTGTATGAAGCCATTTTAATGCCCAGTTCATGAAAGTGAAGCAGCTGTTTCACATGTGAATGAGAAGAGTGACGATTCCTCAGTAGTTACTCTAGAAGTGTCACGTCCTGACTACATTCTGGGATTGTGGGACTGAATCACAAATGGGGCGCAGTTGTGGTGTCTCTGAGAAGGAAACTATAATAGATAGAGCTGATAACAAGGAAATGAAGAGACTGCTTCAGAACGCATTACAGAGAATGTATGCAAATCGGATAAAGCATGAAATGGACTGAAAGAAGAAGAGCAAAAATATAATGGAGGATCAAATCTTAAGGAATTATTGTATTAAAAAAATCATGTGGTACTGTATACTACATCTAAGATATTCTGCACTGTATGTAAAGGCATGCCCTGATGTGACAGGTTGTTATTATAGAAGATTAGCAAAACACACAAACACTCCCCTGTAAACATGGATAAGCTGTTTTTTGGAAATCTCCTTATACGCCCCAAGCTTCAGCATATCAGATGCAGGGGCACAGATTTGCAAATGGGTCTACCTGAGTGTGCTGAGCAAATGCATGGCATTTATCATGTGACAACAAGAATAAAAAAAGGCTTTACTGTATTATAACCTATAGGAGTACAACCCTACAACTATGCCATAAAGTGTCTGGAGGAAATGTGCTTGCATTTGAATGTACTTTTGTACTACGGATCTGGAACATTTGACAGTATTTGTGCTTTACTGGATATGGTATTGCACAGTACATAGTAGGCATGTTCAGCTTGCTCATCATTGAAAATGCAATGATGCTCTTTTTACTGATGACTGATGTTACAGAATGATATTACTATGATATTATTATTACATAAAAATTGATTTAACAGTTGCAAAAACCTCTTTAACTTGATAAACTTTTCTTAAGCAAACAGACTGGAACTTCAACATGCTGTCTGCCCACTTAAGATTTGCTATCAAGAAACTAGGTAGCTAAATGTACATTCATGAAAAATTTACATGAATGTACAACTTACGTTTCAGTATAATTAGTGACTTATTCTGTTGGTCATTCTAATTGAGAGCTCATTGGTGTTTGGAATGCTGACTTGTAACTTAACTACACAAGTTCTCCTCAGTTAGACATAATTTTCAGGTATGACACTGTTTACAGCTTAGGACACTTAATGTGCTTATGATAAGTGCATGCTCTGCAGTAATAATTATTTCTGTTAATGACCAGAATTTTATCATTTATTTTTGTTTTTAATAATTATCCTATATTGCTTTAACTGTATGATATTAAGAAAAATAACAAGAACAAGAAGATATTCAGAACAATAACATGAATGGTATTTATTTTACACTTGGTCTTTTGCATAATTGATACCTGGTGCTTGCACCTATCTCAAGCACACTTTGATAAGCCTCCCCTTTACATATGTATTTGTATGTATTTTTAATGAAGGTTGCATAACTGAGGAATGGAAGGATTGGAAATTCTGCACACCTACTCTCACAAAACCAGTCCAAACCAGCAAACGAGGTATTGCATATAAACCATCCTCTAACCTCTCTTTCCTGTTGCATTAATCTCGTCATATTAATGTTAGAAAAAGGAAAAGAAATGCGTCCAGAAATAAAACTGGTTCGTTTTGAGAGGAGCATGATACAGTGAGAAAATAAAAGGACATTCTGGTCACTACCAACTTCTATATTTTTCATATCTGAGAGGATTTTTTACTCACAATAACTCCTTTAATTAAAAGAAAGTTTCCCACGAAACCATAGCCTAAAAAGGTCACAGTTCTGAGTTTTCAGTTCCTTTCTGAATACAAGGAATTCGCTTCAACAGAACCACTTTATCAGATTCATTTTTTTCCACTTTGACAAGAGCAATTATGCTATTTTTTTCTTTTGTACTGGCAGAGAAACATTTGCTAATTACATGCAAATGAATTTTATTTTGGCTCTTTATTAAAATAGTTGTGAATTCAAAAGTGCCTTACAAGTGCTTTGTTTTTCCCAGTGTCCCCTCCATTTTAACTGACTTATGCAGACTGCTCTATTACAGCTATTTTATGTTTGCTTTGACTCATTTATTCAAAATATGTTTCTTAAATGCAAAAGTGAGCTGCAAATGTCTAGCCTTAGGACATGGGATACTGCTGCAAAATGCAAAACTCTTCAAATTAATGCAGAGTGCTTGTAATAAGGTGGAGGCTTTTGTTGTCTCCTACTTGCTGTAACCTGTTGATTGGGAATGGCAGGGGTTCTCATGCAAACATAGTTCGTAGGTGTGTATTTTAAAATGTGGTTGTTATCTGGTGGTTTTGTAGGCATGTATTTTGATATGTTATTTGGTGTTTGTGTAGGTGTGCATTTTAATATGTGGAAGTTATTTAGTGGTTGTGTAGGCAGGTGTTTAAGTATGCGGTAGCTGACTGGGTCTTCTGTATCTGTGTATTTTATATCATGTGATTTGCTTGTGATTATATACTTTTCTCACTGGAAGCAGGCTTTGTGAACTCAGAGTCAAACAGAACATATAAGTGAATCTACTAGTATCCAGCTGAAAGAAATGAAAGCACTTACTGTGACACACTCGGCACATTAAATTTAAGGCTGTGGCTACCTGCGGAATGATGTCACCAGCTGTATTCTTATGCTGAGTCACATGCAGACTCTCCGCTCACCTCTGTTGTGTCTGTCTCCATGAGCTCCACAGTTGTGCTGTGAACCTCCATTCAGAAGTGAGGGGTAAATGAATCAGGCCTGTGAGGACCTCTCGCCTGGCTGGGCCACTGCAGGCTCGGGAGGCAGGGGAACATCTGGAGTATTTCACTCTGCAGTGTAAATAAAGACAAGCAAAAAAAAAGAGAAATAGGAGAAATAGGAAAAAGGGAACTAGGAAAAAAGCTATGAAAAAGGCTATGTCACTTGAGGTAATGGTTCTAATGAGAGGAAATGAAAATAGTTATAATGCATTCCAAATACAAGCAGTAGTTAGAGTTTTTGTCATTAGGAGGTAGTTTGTTTCTGCACTGTAAATTCTTAGATGGTGATCTGGAGCAGGGGTTTGGGCAGGGCGGGGCTGAGTCGCACGGGGGTGTTGGCTGGCCTGCCATGGGTGTGGCTGCTGCAGCTGCTTTCACAAGGAGGCCGCGATATCTCTCCTGCCCCAAAATTAGTCTTCCTCTTCACTCTGTCTCTCTCTGGTTTTGGTTTCTTTCATCCGTCAGCGCGGCGTTTCTCTCTGATTCACGTGCAGTGGAGGAACCCGATGCAGCCGCCCCCTGCTGCTCCGCCGGTTTCCATGGGAACGGGAGCAGCGAGCACGCAGGCTCTCCCCCTTGTCCCGCTGAAACGCGATCCGACACTCCTGTTAGGGGAAAAATAAATATAATTTCTTTCATTTCCCCCTCATCCCTCAGACTGAAAAACACACCCGTCGCTCCTGCCAAAGTTTCCAGAACCTGGACAAAAAACAGAGTCTGTGGAAAAACCTGTTAATGTGAGAGAGGGATTTGTCCTCTGTGAGGATTGGGAAGTGGGTGAGATGCAGTGAGCTCCAGATGTTTATTAATACCGCACTAGCTCAATAATATTCACACCTGTAATTATTCAACTGCTCAGTTTATGAGAGCACTAAATTTGTAGGAATTTTCACCTGGGATGTAATTTCTTCCGCTGTCTCTGTTATAACTGTTCAACATCAGAATAGGAGTACATGGAGATTTGAAAAGAATGGTTCTGCCTGTAAATGGCCCCTAAGTAAGGACAAAAATGGAGGAAAACAAGCATTAAAAATGAATAAAAATAATGGAGATAATCTTGATCGACCAAAACGCTGAGCTGAGTGGTTATGCAAAATTAGACATCTATTTTTCACAAATGCTTTTCCAGCTTGGACAGATGCTTAATTTTTTAAATGTTTGCATGGAAAAATTCCTGTGCCCTTCAAAACTGGGAATCAGACACACTACCTTGTGAAATTTAATTCTGACACGATGCGGTTTCCCCGGCCAATGTAGAGATACAGACCCAGTATGCTATGTAGGAAGCTGCCAGCACACCTGCAGAAACTGAAGTGTGATTCTGTAACGAGAGAGAGGTGCAAAAAGCATGTGTGTAAGCACTATTTGCAGTTTATTTATGGCTATGCAGAGACACTGTGGTTAAAAGCAAGACTTCCTCTTGTTCTGAGTAAATAAAAAAAAAAAATTCACAGCTTACCCTGATGGCTGCGCCCCTCTCCACTACACACTACACAGTGCTACATCATCTGCTTTATGCAACATATGTCTTACATTTATATTTATTTTACAGATGTTTTTAATAATAGGTATCTAAAGCTGACCGTGTACTGTACATGTGTCATAAGAGTCACATGCACATCAATGAATCAATACAAAAGCAACAATACAGCTGTATTGGTGTTGCATGTGAGAATCCATACATACCATTGATTGTTTTTTAATTTTTATTCATATTAGTGCAGCAGCTTGGATGAAAACAGAGTGCTTGTGACAATCCTAGTTTGAATGCACAGTGTTATTTCGATGGTATAAATGAACTAATGGTTAGATACTCTACATTTCTTTAAAAGCATACAATAATTTTGGGGTTATGTTAAATTATATTGTATCAAACATTACATAATTATATTTTATGGCATCATATCACATCTTATCAAACTGAATGCTTACATTCCAGTATGAGCGATGTTGGTATTATTGATTACGTATCAATATTGTATCATATTGTTGTTAAACCAGAGGTATACCCCCTAGGCGTGAGAGAGTGTGTGAGAGAGAGTGTGAATGAAGACTAAACAATTAAAACTTAGATTGCAGTGAGGATTTTGTTTAAATTACCAATACATCAGTATTCACCTCCTGATGTATCACTCAAATCCTCTATGTAGCAGCTGCAGTTTTCTGCAGTAGCTGTGGGTGATCTACCTTGAAAGCATTGATGTTGCTGCCATGGTGTTCAAGTAAACCTCAGTTCATTTCCTTTTTCTGACCTCAGAGTCAAAGTGGTTAATTATATAGAGAAAGAATCAATAGTTTTCATGGGTGACCTGTTTTTGAAGTGTTTATACTTAAAGCACTTATAGATTTATAGATGATCAGTGCTTAGTGCATATGACTACCCTGCCATTTTTGTTCAGTGACAGTTTTGTGGAGATATGATGCCATACAATCTGGGTGCATCATCTTTTTCACTCTTCCCACTACAGTAGCTGCTCCCCTTATTATAAAGTCCAGCCAATCAGCATCTGCTCAGCATTAATTCATATAATTAATAATTAATATAATGATAATAATAATTAATAATTAAGTGGCCACCCCCATCCAAGCCAATGACGCAACACTGACATCAGGATGCAATACCTCTAATCTCTCAGGTGAGGGCAGCAGAGACTCAGGTAACGTATTGCCCCAGCCACACCTTCCAGCAGGAGGATGAAGCAAATCTGGTTTTAAAGTTTTGACCCTGAACAGTCACTTAGTCTAACTGAGTGTGGTCCTGCTTGCTGGCAGTGTGCCCTCACTCATTTGTGTCTGTCGTCATTGGTAAAACTGGAGTGGGAGGTCCTGGCAAAGTCTCTCCGAATGCTGTAACCGTGAGCTTAGCCGTGGAATATAGGAATGAATCTCAGAACAAACAGAACACAGAGTGCGATTATTAATATTCTGAGTGGCAAAGGAGGAACCACTCTCTTCCTACTCTATTTTGTTCAGAAATTCTGGTTGCCCATCACTGTGGGTTATACAGCATGCAGAACTACTTTCCCTGATCTGTGAACAAACAGGGCTCTGTTTCCCCAGAGTTGTTGAAAATGCTTTAAGAGTGCTCATACAACACTGCTGTTCTCAGCACATATGAACATGTACCAGTCATTTTGATTGCTTGGATTCTATGTCTGGATTCTAATGGAACATTTAAGTTAATTTAATACTAGTCGTCAATGTGTGTTATCATCCATTAGAACAATATTACTGTAATAGTGGGTTGAAGGAATGCACACTATTTGGAGATATGGAAATCCAGATTAAGAATGACATTTTTTATCACTGAACACTAAAGAGAACTGACAAATCTGGAAGTATGCATTTGTGGAACAAGTTGTAGTTCAGCATAATAAATTAATTATATTTTATTGTACGTGATAAAGCATTCGTATCATGGCTCCAATCAATTGCACCTTAAGTGAAAAAGAAGCTCTTTTTATTTCCATGTGATCTCTCTGAGCACAATGATTGGCTGATTATCCTCTCCAAGAGGAAGCCCTCTGGGAATCAAACAAATACAATGACTCCATTTTGTATTATTGATTAATTTAATTGATGACAGCACCGTTGTACAATAGGATAATCAAATGCATTGTAATAAGCTTCTTATCCAAGGGTAGCTCCCAGCACCAGTCCATGGATAAGCTTTTTCCATCCCTTGCAATCAGTAACACAACATGCAACAATAGAATTATTAATAATGAGCTGAGGCTTGCTGCTAATTGGGATGCAAGTTGACCCAGGTGATCTCTAGCTCCAAGTAATGGCACTAAAGGTTGGAATTTAATGATGCAATTTCCTATTTCGTTTAGCATGTGAAAAAATGAAAAGACTTTACCTGTTTATCCTCCAACCACCTTTGGCTATTCACCTTATTGGTGAGCAATATTTCAATATTTTGAACCAGCATTATGAAGAGTTTAGAAGCATCAGGGAAGCGTATTGGTTTTATGAAAAAGGACATGCAGAGGATTGTTACAAAAAGGTGGGCATTTTCTTGAATTTCGCAGCACTACTGCTTTGAGAAACCCCTAAACAAACAATCCCCTTGCTAAACCACTAGATGAAGGTTTTAGCCAAGGTTACAAACAAGGGCGTATCTGCAAAGGCTAATCTTGTGCAGTGGAACTGTCAGTAAAGAGAAGACCTTCTTGATGGAGTTCTACACCTCTCTGTGGGCAAGGTGCTGTCACTTGTGGTCTTCCGGATCATGACCTGCTGTTGAGGGCCTGATTT
Organism: Megalops atlanticus; assembly: GCA_019176425.1. Lineage (NCBI taxonomy): Eukaryota > Metazoa > Chordata > Actinopteri > Elopiformes > Megalopidae > Megalops > Megalops atlanticus. Next base: position 14,750,643 of record CM032899.1, read on the forward strand.
AGCTGTCACATCTTACCAGGTAGGGAGCTGTGGATGTTTATGACAGACTGCAGGCAGCAGCACTTAGTCTGGCCTCCAGCACACAGGCATTTGCTTGATTTGTGTTTTTCTCTCTTGATTTTATCCAGGTTTGACATTCAACAGAATAGATCACCTTGTCGCCTGTGCCCAAGCATCTCTCTGATTAACTGAGCTGTTGTAGTCCTTATGAAATATTCAGAGCCAGATAACTATAAGGCAGATAGTCATGACTGTGTCTAACAAATTAACACCAGAAACATTTAGTAGAGACTTCTCTCTCGGTCAAGGCTTTTCACAACACCTATGGTGTGATCGGCTGATTGTAAATGCCATCAAAGTACAACACTGTTAAAGCATTGCTGTAATGTTGTTGAAACAGTGTAGTACCATTCTCACAATGCAGCACCACCGCAATGTCAGGGGCACATACATCAGCTGGAATGAAATGGGAACCAGAATCGGGGTAGTTAAGGAGATGAGGCAATAGCATGAAACGAAGTCCTTGTTTCCCCTTGCAGAGGGGTTGTGGTCAACATCAAACACAACCAGAAAGGCTTTTATCTACATTTACTGTGTGTTGCAGTGAATAATGTAATACTCTGAAGAGGCACAGCGGGAGGCCTTGGTCATGCAAACTGTGTAACTGCCTTGATATGAATGGTCTGACATGCTTTTGCTCTGCTGCTGAAAGAATTGAGCCGATGTTGCACGGGGATATAAGGCTGGGCAGACCTGCCTGTCTGAGTGCTCAAAGTAGAGCTACAGATCTTCTGCTGTTTTGAAGACTAGGAACCCTCATTTCTATTGGTGGCTGTACTGGGGAAAAGGCTAACTTGTGATGAACTCCTTCACTGTCCAGAACAGAATATGGTTCTAAAGCATCTTAAGGTTGATGAATAACTGCAGTTAAAAAACACTGAAGAGTAAATACCGGTAAGTACCTGTTCGATTCCCGCTGGGGACACTGCTGCTGTACCCTTGGGCAAGGTACTTAACCCACAATTGCCTCAGTAAATATCCAGCTGTATAAATGGATAACATTGTAAGCAACGGTAACCTATGTAAGTCGCTTTGGATAAAAGCGTCTGCCAAATGAATAAATGTAAATGTAAATAAAACTTGACCATGTCCCATTTCTTCAGCTTTTAAAAAAAATGAAAATGGCCCCCAAGTGGCTTGGCTGGCAAGGCACTGTTCTTGAACACAGGCTGAGCCCTGCGGCCAGAGTTTAAACCTGCCCATGTTACCTACCAAGAACAAATTGCCTTTGGTCCTCTGGAGATAGGGGTAGGTGGGTCACTGCTCTCAGGTACCCAGTCAGTAGCACAGATGATGTCAGTGGAGTTGCACCTGTACTCTGGTTGGCACCCTAACTGCAGCGGTGCCCTTTGTGGCTTGTGGTGTGATAAATGAGGAGAGCAACCATCTACATTTACATATACATTTATTCATTTGGCAGACGCTTTCATCCAAAGTGACTTACAAGTGAGGCAGAGTACAACACAAGCAAAAAACCATGAGGAGTCAACAATATTAGAAGCGCTGCATGACCAGGTTTCAGTGGTTGGCCAGGCAAGGTATGAGCTAGCTGGTAGAGATAACAAGCGCATTAAACCATTAGATTACATTTTCTTCCTTTATTTTTTAAATAGTTTAATAGGAAACTGTTTTGAGACATGAGAAAATCCAAATCTCATATCAGAGCTTTTGGATGAGTGCAGAGGGTGTCACAGAGATGAGTCTGATGTTCAGCTGGCAGATCCAAAAGAACTGCATACAGGGGGAAAGCATTAAGAACTAATGATGATCCCATGTTGTTATTATTCTTTCAGATTTGGATTTACCTACAGTACCAGTCACTCCTTTGGACACACCTGATTGAATGCATGCTTCTCATTATCTTAAAGACATTATCGTAAAGAAACGCTTGAAATTTGTTTCTTAGAGAAATATAACTAGTGAAGCTGATGCCTGTATTTCTTTCCAAAACAAAAAAGTCTAAACTCTTATATTTTAGATTTTTTTTTTAATTAACACTTTTTTACCACTGCCTAATTCCATTTGTGTTTTTTCATAGTTCTGATTCCTTTACTATTATTCTAAAATGTGGAAAATAGTAAAAATAAAGAAGACCCTTCTATGAGGTGTGTTCAAACTTTGAACCGGTACTGTACTTTTGACTTTGATAAAATAATCCAATAAATATTACGTAGACATCAAGAGCTAATTATTAATCATTTTAAATGGATTCACTATGAAGGTTACCACAGACTTAATTACAATGAAACTTTGAATGTGCTTGGCTTTTTCAGTGACTACAGTGCCACCTGCAGGATATAAAAGTGCTTTAAAGTCTCATTTTACCAATCCTTTCACCTTCTGAGAACACCTGGCCATTTTCAGTATTAACATATACCTGAAACACAGCAAAACAGATATCTGAGATGCACTTGCATGTGGAAGTATATGTACTGCCATATTATTTAAAGGGATGCACTTTGCATTGTGTGTAATCATTCTATCAGCGCATGCATATATCTATGTGTGTGTAGGATAGCAATTTGCTTCTCGCTTTTGGGAGATATCTTTGACTAATCATGATACAACACAAAATGTCTATTGTGAGAGCATTGCATGGGAAACTACCCAGATACTAGACTGTAGAAACTGAGATGTACTGGATGATGTGTGCCAATTACCAGTTGTCTTCTTCACTGAGAAAAGCAGAATCACAGTGGAGGTGAGTTGTGATACACTTTTTGGTTATGGTATCAGGAGGTGTATCAGGGTGGGTTCACACAAAAGGGGGGTGTGAATGTTCCTGATGATTTAGATGATTTTTTGATGATTTAGACATGCATTGCGTGCTTTGTTCCTTTTTCGTTTTTCTTTCTTCCCATCCAGAAACAAATTGAGCTATACAAAATAGTATGAGTTATCGCCATCGTACTTATTTGCCAATGCTAATCAATCACACTTCTTGTTCTTTTATGTATTTATTTTCTAAACTGGGGGCCTTGTGTTTTTTTGGGGGGTGGGGGCATCACCATCACTCTGGATCAGATAAATGGATAGTAAACTCTTCATTTGTCCATCTTGCATCACTATTGCACTTTTAACACTCAAAACAGGATTTTTATGTAACTATAAAATGTGATTTTCTTTGGCAACCTGGCAAGCAGAAGTGCACTGCTGCCTTTGCAAAGTAGAAAGTTTCAAAATCCTGTGAGCAGCGAGCAAGTTTCATCAGCCTTGGCTTTGTCCTCTTGGGGGCAGCCTGTCATTTCACTTCACTGAGAGAGAACCCTCTTTCAGCGAGTGCATTTGACACAGAGATGGTGCAGACCGTCTTTGCCAGTTTTACCTGGCTGAGGTAAATTTGACTGGATCCCAGATGAGTCTTGCAGGCTTCAGTCCACTGTACCCATGGAGTGTTGCCATATAGGGTTTTAAAATGTTTGAGAGACATCCATTTTGACAGACCGCTGTGCAGTGAAATGGGTAGCAAGCTGGCTGGTGTAAAAAATATGTGAAAGCCTGTGGTTTTCAGTGTGTTGCAAGAGGGTGCTGTGTGCTGACAGCAAGGAGAAAGGGACCAACTTCTGAGGGTTATTGGAAGATCCCTTGCAGCCAATGAAAAGACTGCATTTACAACCACCGGTAATTTCAATTTCATTTTCATTTTCTTTATTTTTATAGCACCTTTCATACTGTAAAGTAACACAAAGTGCTTTACAGGCATAATAAAATAAATAAATAAATGGGATAGAACAAACAGAAAAACTGAAACAAAGACAGCTTATGAAATTAAAATTAACAAGATGTATGCAAAAGGACAGAAACCAGAGTAATGTCCATAGAATATTAGGAATAATAAATAAGTGATAAATAATAACAAATAAGTGAAAGGAAAATAAGCAGCATCACTGGAATGCCATGCTACTAAAGTGTGTTTTAAAAACTAACTGAGGAGGAGTCTCTGATAACATGCAAAAGTGTATTAGAGTTTGGGGGCATAAAACTAAAGGCAGCCTGTTTCCTATTCTGGAAACAGATGTCTGGAACATATAGGAGTCCAGCAGTGCTACTTCTGGTTTATATGGTAGAAGCATGTCCTTTGTGTAGTCAGGTGCCATCTCTTTTTTTACTTTTAAAAGCCAAGCAATACTGAAACTAATAGTTTCAATTTTTCTTGAGATTAGGTGAGAAATGCTTCACATCTAGCAGAAGAGTGGTAACTTGTAAATTGAGATTACTGAGCTAGATTTAATAGACTGTCAATAGCAGAGAATATAACCCTTGAATTGTGTTTATTATCCTCAAAAATCTGAGAAAGCATAGTTATATCTTGCAACTGAAATGGATTTATTGTAAATAGTAAAAAAACTTAAACATCTCATAATGTACCTGTATCTTTGTAGTTCTCTATTTTTGTTCTGCTTTTCTACAGTTATGTTTTAATTCACAGGTTGTTTCATTGTTGCAGTGTTCTACGCTTGACAGCAACCCTTTTCGTTTTAAACTGAGCGATGATATTTAGAGCTGTTTTTACACGGCAGTTGAAATCATACACCAGCTCATCTATTGCGAATCGGTTTGGAGAGCTCTTAGCAGATTCAGGCCTAGTCATGTAATTTGAAAACTTTGCTGCTACTGTTTTTCAGACAGTGCTTCTTTGTTGTTGCAGTCACGCTTTTATTCATTAAAGGTGCAATCGCATAAAAAAGATACAAAAAATGGTCTGATACGGTATGACCTTTGATGTGTGTAGGCCCTGATACATGTTGAATGAAATCAAGACTCCAGCAACCCAAGAATGTCCCCAGTTAAGAATCTGACACATTACCAAAATGCAGATTAAAGTCACCAAAAATCAGGGTCCTGTCATACTTCAACACTATCCTAGCCATAAATTCAGAGAATTTTGACAGAAATGATTGGTAAGGATAAAAGACTAAGGCACAGAACATAGGAAAGTGCTCAGAAGGAGAGAACATCAGCTGCTTAAAAGATGAAAAGTCATGTAGAAAAACAGGATTATACTGGATTGTATTTCTATACATAACAGCTTAGTCCCCCCTCCCCCACCCCCATCATTTGTTCTAGGCTTTTGAAACTGGTTGTAGTCAGAAGCACAAGCCTTTATCATAAAGAGGAGCATATTCATATTCTCTGTATTTCTTTTCTCAATAATCACTAAACAGTCTAGGCTATGTGATGTAATCAAGTCATTAATGATGAGACTTGTTTGAAACTAAACTTGTTTAACTTGTCAACAAGTTGAACTTGTCAACATTCCAGACAGAGGGTGGTTTCAGAGGGACATAGGTCAGATATTTAACAATTATGCGTTACTGAGGATATTCTGGTTTTAATTTTCAAAGTTGCATTAGGTTCAAATATCCAACTGTAGAAGCCTGCCATTGATATAAGTCATTCTGGCTAAGAGTGTCTGCTAAATGCCAATAATGTAATGTAATGTTCAATGTGACATGTTTGTAAAAACAGGCTAAAATAAGAAAAAAATCCTGACATTTAATTTCGGTAGGGGAGCGGTAGGAGAGCTAGCGTAGACTAGTGGTCTATAGCAGTACATGGCCTCACCTTCTGGCCTGCATGACACAGCTGCCATTTTCTACCAGCTGATGGACAGAGTGCTCTGCCCCCGTGCCCGACGCACTGCCGCCTACCTCGGTGACATCATCATCTGACTGCCACTGACACGGGGTACATGCAGGTGCCGGAGTCCCCGAGAGTGGGTCTGATCGCCAGCCCAAAGAACAGCTGTCAGCTGGCTCTCACAGAGATGTGACATCTTGGGTTCTTGATTAGAAGTGCTAACTTAAAACCCCAGGAAAAGAAAGCCTGTCTGCCTTTCGGAGTCAGCCCAAACCGGTCACTAAGGAACAAGTAGGGGTTATTCCTGGGGCTGGCCAGCTATTACTGCCTCTTCATCCCTTATTTATCCACCTTAGCTTTTCCCCTGACAAACATCACTAAGGACCAGGCACCAACTGGTTACACCTCATTGGTGGAGACAGCCTTCCAGACTGTAAAAGGAAGCTCTCTGCACTCACTCTGTCCCAATGACTCCTCTTTTCTGGAGGGAATCCCTTGTGTGCATGGATGCGTCACAGACTAGTCTGGGGGTAGTGATATTTCATGTGGTCATGGGGAAGATGCACACCCTGTCAATGTACCAATGTACCAGTGTTCCCTAGCTTCTAGATTAGACAACATTCATTAGATTATCACATCATAGTAATTTTGTTGAATTACTGTTGGTGTACATTTCCACATTTTAAATATACATACCATTAGTGTCAACGTGCTGTGGTGTGGGTAGGTTATATGGAAGTCTGAGTGTTTCCATCCATGATATAGGTGTAAAAATGTTCACTACAGTAATATTAAAGGGTAATGTTATTAGGTAACAACGGGAATATTTCGACCTAGTCGGTGTTTGTTCTCTTTCCAAAAACTCTCATGATTCCTACATCCTGAAAAATAAAACATGGATTCATAACAGTGCACTGGTCAAGCAAAATTAAAACTGTAACTCTATCTACGGACACAGGGGGCAGCAGCCTTTTTGATTTTCCAAAGCAGACCCATTAGCGTAAAAACGTTTCATACAATCAGATTTCACGAACTAAATTTCGGCATTTTTACAGACAAGTTTCACTTTTGGGATATATGAGTCAGACATCTTTTAGCGTATGTCGCTATTTTTCCATGATGGTATTCATTGATAATGTGCACAAACTTGAATTACCTACTTCTATAATGCTTTTATCAGGTAGGAACAAACACAAATGCAAACCTTTTACACATCTAAAATAATTTAAAACGCAGAAGTTAAAGACCGTATATATTTAACTGGAAGCTATCTGTGGTCCTTTCTCAGACGTTACATAATGCCATATCATAAAAGCAGTCAAGAAATATCTTACAACAATTCACTACAAAGAAATCCATTTCGTGTTCCTGTGTGATGCTCAATGAAGGGTCACTTAATAACTGAAGTTAAGTCATACATTAACAAATTACATACAGATGGATTGTCTTGATGCACAATTACTACCATCGGATCTGACAATTTTTAAAAAGCTCGATTCAAAACCTCAGATGAGAGAAACTAAAAAAAAAAATGAATAAATAAATTACCTTGCAATGTCATGCCGCCGGTGCGCCGAAATCGCATTTAATAATTTAAAATAAATACAAAACACAGTTATGTCGAAATACTGTGAAGAGGTGGATATAAATACTAGTGTATGGTTACTTGACTAATGAGCATTAAGTCAGAGACAAGTGTTAAGTGTGTGAAATACCGTCTTTTTCCCCTCACTTCTTGTGTGGGTGTAAATATCGCTCTCTGTAAGGAAAGAGGATGCTGGTGTTGAGGCGATATTTTCCAGTGGAAAAACAGACTTTGAATGTATTTTTAAAATATCAAACGGAACTGAAAGCCATTCTCCCACTCCATGCTATTTGTGCTGTGATTATGATTTGCGTGGTAAATAAAACGAACGGATTAAACACGTTGGTTTAAAAGGTTTTCGCGTTTGCATGATTTGAACGTATGATTCAAGAAAAAACTGAATGTGCGAAGCTCTAACTTTATTTATTTGTATGCGTTTTTACTTTTGATGTAATTTGTACATATGCAGCGTCTCAACATTGCAAATACGTTTCTTTACGAGTATGCGTTCGCCTGCGTTTTCACAGAATAAGAAGTAGTTCTAAATTGTAAGTAGTGCTATCTGACGACTCCTGAAAGATGTCGCCAATGAATTGCGAAGAGGGGCGTGGCGGAACTCGCCGAGCCCCCTACGCACAGGCCGCTTTTTACAACCAGTTGAGCTTTGAGAGAAAGTAGTTTAACAGTCCATTGCTACTGTAGTATCGCATGAGCTGGTGAAACAGACCGTTTTTTTACTACATGTTAAACGACCGTGTTGTTCGTTTTTTCCCCTAATCAGGTTTAAGGTAAGACTTGATTTTATTATTTTTACCGTTGAAAATTTGTTCTTGTCTTTTTAAATAAATGGCATTTTTCGTAACATTGAATATTGATCATACTACATTTTAGCATGTTTAGTCCTTTAATTCAGATGTTCACATGTCTAGTCCTTTAATTTAGATGTAGTCATTTATATTAACAAATTGTGCAGTGTATTTAAAGTAAAGTATTTATTTAAAGAATAATACCCATAAATATATTTGCCTGATTACACTTTAGACATGGATTCATGTCAACACAGCGAAATGGAACCAAGTCCTCTTTTTGGTCAAGTATTGACTTGTCCAAGAATGAACTTAATTGCTCCTGGAAATAGAGCGGGTGCCTGCCGTGCTCGTGAGTGTTAGAGCCTTAGATTAAATGTCACGTAACGCTTACTGGACGTAAAGCAATTGCGCAAGGCTCAATTTGGCCGTACGTTGCAAAGCAGATTCGTGTGATGTGTCAGAGTTTTAGCATATCGCTGTGATTTGAGTGTGTCGAAACCTAAATCCAGATTACCCTTTTAAAGTGGTGTTTATAGACCGCTTTAACACTTGATCGCTGTAATTAAACTGTGCTGTGTACTGGCTAAGGGCTGTAGTGCGACCAACAGCGTGTTTCATGAGCGCACAAGTGTTTGTATACACGCGTGAATTGTAGTATTTATTCATATATTTACTTATTACACCATTGCCATATTGGAAATTACTTAAAAAGCTGTTTTGGTCGAACAAACCCTCGGGTTCAGGGTCCAGTGAAATAACCGCCTCAAACTGCAGCTTAATCCAGCCCCGAATTCTACAGCATAACTGTCAGTTTTTCCTTGACGTATGTATTACAATGAATAATACTACACACAGAGCCTTTTGTTGTGAGCTTTGTTTGGTCGTATGCAAATGCGCGTATATGTGGAACAGTTTGGTGATTAACAGATTATATATTTGAATGTGATTTTTTTTAATGCAATCGTACAAACTTTTGTTAATGATAAACAAGACTAGCATGAAGGGGAAATTTGCAGCCGGTGAAAAATGACATGGAAAAAGAGAACAAAAAACTAAAAATACTGGCCTTCTGTTAAAACATGGACTGGATTAAAAATTCTGAATTCAGTCCTCTCTTTCATGCTGTTGGGGGTTATGTGCAATGTGGATGGCAAGGCACATATATCCATCATTCATGCACTTGTAGGAAGTGAAAACACAGATTTAGCACCTGATACCACTCACTTAAGTAGCTTGATGAATGCTATTCATGTTTATGTTGTTAATGAATGTTTCCATGTGTACACCTGTTGAGCTGTATTTGAGTCTTTAACAACTTCAGCTGTCTTGTTCATAGGTATCTCTTCAAAGCAGGCAATCCACAGCATACAGATCCACTGATCATTATATTATCTACAGTATGTATCTCTGTATAACTTATTGTTGATTATTAAGTTGATGAATCTCTTTGGTATAAAGGTTACTGAGTCTATGCAGTGCCTGCTCTGAATGCCAGCTCTTTTTTCATATTTTTTGGGTCAATGTTGCATATATGTATTATAGATTCTCCGATCTCCATTGCATGCAGATCAGCTAAAATGGTAGGTTCAATGAACAGGACATGGCATCCGGATGATTTAAAGATCAGCGAATCTGTACAGAACCTTTTCCAAAAAAATAAGCCTGATGCGTGTGAACAAGCAGCTGATCTCTGCCCCCGCGAGAGGGAAAATGAGTCAGAGGACTGACAATCATGTTAGATGAGTTAACTAGCTACTGTGTACAGCTCAGCCCTGCAGGGGGCGACCCCTCTGTCCCTACATCCTCACAGGCCTCCTGTGTGTGTTCAGGGTTCTATTTGAAGCATATGTTCCCTCTTTCTGTTAAGGTCTGGAGATCCAAATAAAAGCATGGCACATCCATGCTTACACGTGTTTCACACATGCTTTACGCAACGTATTTTGCCACAGCTTATTCCACACTCACTAGTGCCAGCAGGATGTGGGACCAGACTTGATGTGTAGGGTGTGGTGTTGATCTCAGCCTGGTCATGGTTTCTTTGCAATGCCACACCCCCGTATTCATACTGAAAATCACATTGCTGGTGTCGGGCATGCTACTGCCCATTTGTCATGACTTGCGTTTCAGTGGAGCCGGGTTCCTGTAGCTGCTGACTGGGATGTGACCTGAAGAGTTGGAGCAGCAGTAGGGAAAACTTGTGAGGGCAGCATATTAAGATCAGAGGGTTGTGGGTTCCAAGCACAATTTATTTTATATGTCACTTGCTTTAGCAAAATTCAACTGTATATTCCCACTGCAGAGCATAAACAACAAAATGGAGTCAGAACGGGGTGTTATAGCCCCACAATAAAAAGATCTAATGATTCAGTCTGGCACCAGTACTTCAGTAGGAGAGGGGTCCTGTATGCTCAGCCAGCCTAGTTCCAGGTCTGTAGTGGAAAAGGGGTAATGTGCCACTCTGGTTCCAGCTCTACAGTGGGAAAGGGGTATACTGAGCCAGCCCATTTGTAGCTCTGCAGTGAAAGCAGGTTATAAATTCATTTGCATATTAATAAATTAGTGTTTCCTTATCTCACCTGGAAGTTTCCTCGCTGACCTCGTGAAAGGTAAAATGTATTGCTAGTTAGGTAACTAAGGTGTGATTGCACCAAGAAAAATTGGCACTTGTGTGTTTCATTTTTGAAATAGCTTGAAAGAGGAGAAAATGAAGCTGTCATATACATTAGCTTCAGTGTTCTGCCAAAATTCAGCTTGTTACTCTGTGTCAGGAGCTTTAACAGGCTAGATTAGAAAGGACAGGACATTTAACGTGCCTCACTCCAAACCCACTCTCACCACATACACATGCATACACAAACACACATGCACGCACGCACATGCACATGCGCACACACACACACAACCATGAATATGCATGCATACATGCACACATATGCACACACAGACACAGATAGCACACACATACATACTTACACACGCAATGTAATCCCTTTGTTTGCTTTGACTGGGTAAGGTGTAGCTGAAGCTGCAGCAGTGGAGAACCCCCGGTCACCCCCCCCACCGTTACCAACACCAAAGGTGGAGCCCTCCGTGGGCTCACCCACAGCCCACTGCAGAACAACAAAGAAAATCCGTTTCGGGAGACCTTTGGGCACGGCCCTTTAAATGTTGGGAAAGGTCAGCGCTGACGACGGGCAGGGTTTGACCTTCAGCCCGGACCCTGTTGGACCCTCGGTGGGGGAATGAAAGGGTCGATACGCGTTTGTACTCCTCGCTCTCTGCAGTAAGCCCTGCGACACAGGGAGAGACGGGACCAGGTGACGTCAGTGGGGCCAGTATTGAAAATCACTGATACTTATTATTTATTTGCTTAGCGAGCACCCTCATCGAGGGCAGTTTGCATGCCTAACACTTTACATAATATCAGCTTATACAGCAGCATATTTACTGAGGCAATTCAGGTTAAAAACCTTGATCAAGGGTGGCCCACCCGGGAATTGAACCTGCAGCATTCTGGTTACAAAGCCAGTTTCTGCACTGTAGCACAGAGCATCTCCCTCAGTGCTCTCCATAATATGTTACTGGGTTATTGCTTTTTCAGTAGTTCACAGGGTTGCTTTAAATTGCATAGTTGCTTGGCGTACACTCTTGTTCAGAATGACTCACATAGTTTACTCATCTGTTTATGCAACTGAACATTTACTGAAGCAGTGAAGGTTAGTGAGGTTGTTGGAAATGTTATGAGGCCTACTCCCTTACCACTAATCCGTGCCGCTGCACAGGGTGTTTGATGGCCGTTCTTAGCATGCTTGACACCCTAACAGTTCATAGATCAGAATGAGAATCTCGTGTGTCACTGCAGGCTTGACACATACTACCTACTGTGTGTGATTAACTGTGTTGGTGAAATCTGTGATTAATAGTTAGATAAGTTGGTGAAATTGGTGATCAACAGCTGCAAGGTGTTGGTGAATTTTTTTGAGTAACGATTGTGATGTGTTGCTGAAATTGGTAAGTAACAGTTCGAACATGTTGGTGAAATCGGTGATTGACGGGTGGAATGTGTCCTTGAGATTGGTAATTAACGGTTGGAACGTGTTGGTTAGATTGGTGATTAACGGTTAGAGCTGTGTTGACACTGTGCAGGGAAAGATCCACCTGTGAGACTTTTCAAAAGTAAACAGAGGCACAGGAAGTGTGGTTCACAAGCTGTCACTCAACAGCGACAGGAAGTGCTGGGTAAAGAACAGCTTATCTAAAAATCGTAACCAAGTACCTTGTTCATATCTGTTGAAACGTAACAGGAGTGAAGCATTGTAGGAACCGTACCAGAAATATATTTTTACTCACATTTGGACAGCAACACTTGAGGTATGGTGCTGGAAAGAATCATGTTTTTTATATGCATGTGTTTGTGTGTGCGTGTATGTGTGTGTGTGTTTTGGTACTTTAAGAATTAACTCTAATCACAACCTCAAACTGCAGAGGTCTGTAGGTATTTTGGTCCTCTGTTGTCACTCAGCTGTGATGTAGGTCACCTGTGTCAGTATCTACACTGAGATTGAATTGCCTCTAAAAATGTTGAGGTTTTCTTGCCTGCACTGTGGCAGGGGAAGCTAGTTCAGAAAGAGAAACAGTTTTATTTACACAGTCGCGGGGGGTTGTGTGGGGAGGGGATTTGTAAGAGGGAAATGGTGGGGGGAAAGAAAGGATGTAGGGAAAGGAGATGAGCTGTTGTGTAAACTCGGGCATCTGAAAACAGACCGTTGCAGTTGGTGTAGCAACAAGAGCCTCTGGCACTAATGGGGCATTTCTGACTCTCATCTCCCTAAAAAGTACCGCACTCAAAGAGACGTTTCAATGGCTGCTGTTTCTGTGGTTCATTCACCGATTGTTTATGTCATGTTCTCTCTTTTAACATCATCAGCGAACACATTGACTGTGTGAAGGCAGGGTTTCTAACTGTGGTGTTTCGGTTTAAGTGCCGGCATCTTGTTTTCGTCTGTAGTCTTTCAGGTGAAACAGATGAAGAAAGCAGCATGTGTGTTTCGAGTGTAATATTAACTGTCGCATGCGAGTCTGCTTTGATCTCATCACAATCCTGACTGCAAAAATCATGACAAATACAACAATTGCTCAACTAGTCTTTCAGTCACTGGAATGATGGCAGCACTTCTGCCTGTTGTTACCATCGATGGGAGCATTTCACAGCTCTGCTTTGATGTTGTGCTTCTTTGGACAGATGTGTCTATCCATAGCCTTATAAAGGCTCAGATCAGACTGGGAGTGATTGACAGGGATGGGATCTGCATGTCACAACTTCAGAGTTTCTATTATGTGAGAAAATATGTAAATTGTTCTGGTTTATGGTTAACCCTCACTGTATGTGTGTGTGTGTGTGTGTGTGTGCCTGTTAGTGTGTGTGTGTTTGTGTTAGTGTGTGTGTGTGTGTGTTAGTGTGTGTGTGTGTGCTAGTGTGTATGTGTGTGTGTGTTAGTGTGTGTGGGCATGCGCGTGTGGGCTTAGGGGGGTCGCGCTGCATGGATTCCTGATGCAGAGTTTAATGTTACATCTATTAATAGTCTCCTCTATTCCTGCTGACACACAGACGCCCTCGTCCAAACGTCAGGTCACCGCTTTCATACAAACAGAAGAGAAAACAGTGCTGAGCATGGGGGACTCTGAGCTCGTGACATTGCGTTCAGGGCGGGATGGTGTCATAGCTTCTGTTGCCTCGTGTCCGTCTGAATCACAGGGTGTCTTTGGCTGCTGAATGGTGGCTCTTCCTCCAGAGACTGCAGGGTGAGCACAGCGCACACACAGAGCAGCAGGCAGACACGGGCGGACCCCCCCGACCTCCGACAGGAGGGGCTCTGCACAGGGTGAGCTCTCCTATTGCACCCCACCCTTCTCCAGGGGATCTCTTTCACTTCCTTTCCTTTTTCTCTCTGTCTCTCATTCATTCCTTCTCATGCTTCTCTCTCCCTGTCTCCCTCTCTTTCTCCTCCATTTTTGCATCTCTTTTTTTTCTCTTGTGCTCCTCTTTTTCTCCCTCTGTCTCCTCCATCTTTCTCCATCTCTCTTCACTTGCCCTCCTCTCTCACCCCCCCCATACTCCCTCTTTTTCTCTCCCTGTCTGGCTTGCTTTCTCTTTGTCTGTCTGTCTGCCTACTTCTCTCTCTTTCTTCATTTTTGAGAGGAAAATTCATATTAATTAATTAATCTCAGCTCATTTCACTAAAGGGCTCATAATTAACCAGTCTTCTTCTCCCGCTCCCCTGTCTGTCTCATAAAGAACAACATTTCGCTCTGCACTCGGCTGCCCAGGTCTTAGTTCCCCAGGCACCGGGACGACGTCGGCGCCACCATGTCACCCTTCCTGAGAATCGGGTTCTCGAACTTCGAGATGGACCCGGGACTGGCGTACCACGAGGAGGTGCTGAACCCGTACTGCGCCGTCTACATGAAGGAGGCGGTGGAGACAGGTGGGCTGGCCGACACTCTCCCATTTCTCTTTCGGAACCGGCTACCTCTGCCACGGTGCAGGCAAGGGGAGTGATGCTTTATTAACATCCCATAATCACACCATCTTTAATGAGTCTGGCACCAGTTACCAGGGTGCACACATTTACACACACGGTAAAATACTTTTTAATCACGTGTAGTGCAGCTTCTTGTTGCAGACTGGTGTTAAATGTCACATTGCGGCTATCGACAGGCTGAATCACAGGGGGCTTTCGCTCTTTGTCATTAATCATTAAAAGTCATCCGGGTTCTTAGGCTTGTGGTGTATAGGTTTCAGGCTGAGAGTGTAATTCAGTCTGTGAAGTGTGCCTCCTTAATATTGACGTTATTGTATTGATCTAACAAATAAAACCTTTTACTTACGCACGCACACACTAACCCTCTCTCGGCAGGATATTTCTCTGGTGGCTAAAATGAATGAAAAAAGTTGTTTGAGTGTTTAAAAGAGGCGGCGGCTAGTGTGAAGTTCAGGGTGAATCACGCACTGCATTTAGGAAGAGAAACCTGCAGCAGCTCTGGTGAGATCACTGTGGAAACCCGGAGACACAAGCCTCCAGCTCATTACTTTAAGCCTGAATCATCGGCTTTGTCTGCGTGCGGGGTGAGGACTTGCGGTCACCTGTTACCGTGAGCAGAAGCTCACCCTTGATGCAGCGCGACTCCGCCTCTAATCTGAATTTCAGTGACTTTCAGTAGCGGTTCTGAAACCTCTGTTTGGCTCTGTGTCACTGAAGCGAAACAGCAGGAACCAGACCGTTCCATACAGTTCCTCTCAGAGTTCTTGACCAATCAGAGTCAGGACAGCGGCAGTGCTGTCTGGCTCCTCCTCTCCTCCAGGGGAAGAATATCATGATATATGATTATATGTTATTAATCATAGTAAATAAGATTATGTATTTATTTGCACTGTTTGACTTTTTCACCCAACCTTGTGTAATGTCCAGTTGTACGCCAGGCTCTTCTTATGACTACAGCCTTTGCACAAGCACAGGGCATGGTGAATGCAATCCTCTGATACACACACGCCAGCTGTGGCTATTTTTCACACCAGCCCCTCAGTGCACCAGGAAGTTTCCTCATCTGGTAGAGCAACACATCGTCTGCATGCGAGAGAATAGCTGTCTAGCGGTTTTGAGTTGAGAGGGGAGAGCACAGCTCAGAGATTGTGAAACAGGGAAACTGTCCATCTAAGCAAAGTGGAGACAGCTTGCTAGAGATGGGCTACAGGTACTTTGTGAAAGCAAAAAATAGTTTTCATTAGAATGCTCCAGAGAGCTGTGCTCTTGTTTGGTGAACTTCCTCTTACAGTACCACTCAAAAATTTGGACACACCTACTCACAGAAGGGATTTTCTTTATTTTTACTATTCTCCATATTTTAGAATAATAGTAAAGACATCAAAGCTATGAAATAACACAAACAGAACTGTGCAATGACCAAGAAAGTGTTAAACAAATCAAAACTCTTAAAAAATATTATTTTTTAGATTCTTCAAAGTAGCAAAATAGTTTTTTAAAAATAACATTTTTTTTGGAAAGAAATTCATGCATAGGCATCAACTTCACTATTTATATTTGTCTGAGAAACCGATTTCAAGCATTTAAGCATAAGTCTTTAGATCAAAATGTCTTTGAACGCATGTTTCCCGTTACCTTAGTCAGGTGTGTCCGGACGTTTGACTGGTACGGTAAGTGTGGATGACCTGAAGTGGTGGTGCCTGCTATAACGCCCGGGGGGTCGTTTTTCCGCCCTTCCTTCCCGTGCAGAGAAGGGGCAGGTGTACAGGCAGAAGAAACCCACCATGTACCCGCCCTGGAGCTCCACCTTCGACGCCCACATCCACCGGGGCCGCGTCATGCACGTGGTGGTGAAGGACAAGACGGCCGACCTGAAGACGGAGGCCACTGTGCAGCTGGACACCCTGGCCACCCGCTGCAAGAAGGAGAACGGCAAGCTGGAGATCTGGGTGAGGGGAGCGGGGCGACCCGGGTGAAGGGGGGGTGGGGGTGGGGGGCGGGGGGATGGGGTGTGGGGAGCTGGTGTCAAGGGTGCAGAGGTGGGGGTTGGGGGCGATGAGAGTGTGAGGTGTCAGGATATGTGGTGTACCTCGGGTTGTTGTTGTAGATTAGATAGCTGATATGTTGTTATCTGGTGTGTATGTTATGATAAGGGCTGATTGAAAAGGCTTTTAGCATGAGCGGGAAAAAGAGTGCGTTTGTGTTATTCCTGTGTGTACAGTAAATACAGTGTGGCGGTGTGTTTTCGTGCTTTCTGCATGTAAATACAGTGTGTTTGTGTGCATCCTGTCGGTAAATGCAGTGTGTTTGTGTGCGTCTTGTCTTTAAATACAGTTGGTTTGTGTGCATTCTGTCTGTAAATACAGTGTGTGTATGTGCATCATGAGAGTAAATATAGTGTGTTTGTGTGCGTTCTGTGTGTAAATACAGTATGTTTGTGTTTTTTATGTGTTCCTCAGGTGGAGTTGAAGCCTCAGGGTCGCTTGCTGATGGAGGCCAGGTACTTCCTGGAAAAGAGTGGTGAGTCTGAAAGAGAGTGACTTTTTCTTGGGTTGTACGTTTGATTGGATTGCATGTGGTGCAGTGTTTGGCTGCAGCGAATGTGATCATGGACTCTTTAAAGGCACCTGACCTTTCTGCAATGGGGTAGCGATCTTTCACAAGTTATACTGGGCCTCACTATATTTAATTTTCTGTTTTCTCTATTGTAATTCGATTATGTGCAATTAAAATTATTAGATTATCTGATGAATTTCAGGTCATGTAATCCATTTTCTCTTGAGTACGCACACAGCCACACACACACACACACACACACACACACACACACACACACACACACACACACACACACACACACACACACACACACACACACAGAGGCATTGTCTGGGACACAGTGCTGTTAGTGCAGCTGCCAGTGAAGGGATAGTGAAGGCTTTTCGGGTTTCAGGCTCTTGGGGAATCACCATGTGGGAATGTCCAACAGCTGTGACTGAATGGAAACATTGCCAGTGTGTTTTTAAAAGTTGTTCCCGTTTGTCATGCTGTTTCACAAGTTACAGCGTGTGTGTGGGTGTGCACTTGTGTGAGATTAAGTGTATTCATTTGTGTGTGTGTGTGTGTGTGTGTGTGTGTGTGTGTGTGTGCGCGCATGTGCACGTGTAGGTGACAGTCCTCCCCTATCATAACCTCAGCCTATTCATCACATTCACTCGTCCCAGCGGAGCAAAGGATTCTGAACAAATACGACAATTGAATATTGATGTCTGTTTTACATTGCCGTACGGGAGGGCTGTACTACTTTACAGTACTAAAGCGCTGTCTTGCATCACAGTCCTAAAGGGCTGTGCTACATTATAGTACTAAATGGTGGCACTTCATAACAGTACTATCGCTGAAGCACCAGCTGCTTTGCTATACTAAATGACTGTTCTAAACTACTGTGTATTGCTTGTTAGATCTGTGGGGTTGTATTACACCACACTCCTGAGGGACTGCGGAAGAGCGGTATTCCAATTGGTTTACGAGGGGTTTTGCTGCATTCCAGAGCTGAACAGTAGGGCTCCACTAAAACACTGCACTGTTTACCACATTGCAGTACAGTACCATTTACTATACCAAACTGCAGTTCTATACAATTTGCTGCACTACAGCACTGTATTACAGTACATTACATTACATTCGTGTAGCAGACTTCCAGCACAAAAGAACAGAAGTGTATCCATTCAAGTTAAATGAGCAACAGTGTCAGACCAGGCTGGCAACACTCCCAGACCAGTGAGTGTAAGGATAGTGGTATCCAAACCCTACCACACGTTAACTTGTGCAACCTTGCTAGACAGCTTTGTTTAGCTGTACAGCAGTACTGAACAGAGGTATGGGGTAAATGACAGCGTTTCTCCGTGCCCGTGTGTCCCGGCCCAGACGCGACGGGACAGAGTGACGGGGAGGGAGACGGGGAGAGGGAGGGCCTCTCCGCTCTGCACCAGCGCCGCGGCGCCATCAAGCAGGCCAAGGTCCACGTGGTGAAGTGCCACGAGTTCACCGCCACCTTCTTCCCCCAGCCTACCTTCTGCTCCGTCTGCAAAGAGTTCGTCTGGTGCGTCTCTCAATGCAACTTTATTTAAAACACCCTCCGTTACATTCCGTACAGTACCAGTCTAAAGTTTGGACGCGCCTGATTAAGATTATGGGAAACATGCATTCGAAAATACTACTTTGATTTAAATGCTTAAAATTTGTTTCGTAGGCAAATATAAATTGTGAAGTTGATGCCTATGTATGAATTTCTTTACAAAAAAACTTTAATTTCAAACATTTTTTGGCTACTTTAAGAATCTAAAACTTAAGATTTTATTTAGATTTTTATAAGATGTAAAATTTTTGATTTTTTTTTAGTTTTGATGTGACACATTTTTTTGGTCACTGCATAATTCCATTTGAGTTATTTCATAGTTTTGATGTCTTTACTATTATTCTAAAATGTGGAGAAATAAAGAAAAAGCCTTCTATGAGTAGGTGTGCCAAACCTTTGACTGGTACTGTATGTCTCTAACTGCTGTAGATACACTTGCGCCTTGAGTTTTTCCAGTCTGTTTGGATTCAATCTCTGTGCTTCTCAGACATAGGTTCACACGGTCTGTTTCTAGGTCTTGAGTCTAGTTTCGTATGCTGTGAAAAGTATCAGAGAATTCAGATTCTTGCATTACAGGCAAAACTGAGTGTGAATTAGTCAAAGTCTACAGTGAATGTTTAGAAGGCTGCGAGTGTAAACCCTTGATTTAATAAAACATATATGAGGCAGACATACATTGACAATTAAAATGTACATTTACACAATTTAAGGACATAAAAAGTAACATCAAGCAGAAGTTCATGATGTATGTAAAACCTCATTCTTATTAACCCTTCCAATAATTAGAAATGTAATACCAAGCCCAGCACTAGTGTTAGATCCACCCCTAATCCTAAAACCACTTTCAGATCTAACACTTTCTAATTACACAAGTGACTCTTTACAGCGGTTATTATTTAATTACATAATTACAATGTGCGCACTACACGCCTAATGCAAATTATCATCTGTGCTCCAAACGGCTTTGTGGTTTTCTACTTGAAGTAACGCTTTTATTTTGTTTGGTGTTTCTCCCTTAGGGGTCTCAACAAACAAGGGTACCAGTGCAGACGTGAGTGCCCTCAAACGTTTCCAACTTCTGACCTTTTGGTGTGTGACTGCTTTTAACGTAGCCCCCCCCAAAGCTCCAGTGTGACACCCCCTCTCCCTCCATTACAGAGTGCAACGCCGCCATCCACAAGAAGTGCATCGACAAAGTGATCGCCAAGTGCACGGGCTCGGCCGTCAACAGCAAGGAGACCATGGTGAGGACGAGGAGGAGGCCGGCGTTAGCGAGGAGACTACACACCCACACCTCTAATCTGTAACATTCTCTTGTTTAAAAATGTCTCCACACTTACTTTTATCAACTCTCAAGAGCCATGTTTGCTAAAGGCTAAAGGGACGGATAGCCGTTGTGTCTTTTTTTTAATTATTGAAGTTCCAAATGAAGACTTTGGAGCTGAATTTTCAGATGGCCCCTACACAGTTAATCAAGCCGAGACAAACCGACCCCATCCACATCTGAGAAAAGTCCCGCTTCCTTTCTGTCACCTGTTCATGGCATCCTTCCTCCACCTCATCTTCCCTCTTTCTTCTCCCTGTTTATGATGTCAAACGGAGGGTCTAGAACTGTGCCAGTGGCCAGGTGTAATCCCCTCATCCGACCCCAAGCCAAATACATGTACCACTGTACCCACATCAATAGCAACCTGTACGCTTTCATTGTACATAAAGTCATATCTACCAAAGAGCTTTACGTTGTAAAATTGTTACTGTTGTAGTCTGCTACCCTGAGGAAGAAGAAAGCCAATATGGTAATGATACTTTCTGAGAGGTTTCACTTTACAGAAAAAAACACTATCATGCATGCCCTACATCACAGTTAGACAGCAGGGCGAAGGGGAATGACTTTGTGGTTTTGAGACAGTAAACACTACAGCATTGTCTTTTTCCAGACGCCCAACTCTTTTTTTAGTGAACAGGGAAGCGTTGCTTTACTTTAAAACAGTGTTTTTTTTAACGTTAATGTCAGCGTGGTTTAGGGTGGTATACCAGTCCCCTTGTTTCCTGTAGTTGCCTGCTAAGTTTGTCGCAGCCAGAGTGATGGTGTTTTTGTATATTTGATGAGGAGAATTCTTATCATTTTAAGACAGAAATGACTCAGACTTCCTGGAATGGCCGTCTGTTTTCTGTAACGGTGTACCACGATTGGCTGGGTGACATTTGTGCACTCTGCCTATGGAGCTGGAGCATAGAGAAGAAAGACGAGGTTGTAGTCATTACGGAGAGAGAGAAATTGAATATGACTTCCTGTAACTGCAGCTGATGGGTGCCCCTGCCAGAAATGCCACTCCCCCCCAGCCTTGATCCTTGCACTCTGCAAGAGCTAACAAGAATTTCTTACACACTGCGAACTGATAACCCACTCTGATATCTTGCATATCAAAGCAACATTTTTATTATGAGACTAAGTGTGAAGTCTTAGAAATGACTGATATGAGTGAATTGCAAATAATAGTTCTATTATTGTAAATGGCTGATATAACTGATTATAAATGATAGATTTCCTAAAAAAAATGTGCAGTGTGAGTAGACTGGTTCAATCTACTCAGAACGAAACCCATCAAATATACAGTACCAGTCAAAAGCATGGACAGACCTGATTAAGATAATGGGAAACATGCGTTCAAAGACATTTTTATCTAAAGACTTATGCTTAAATGCTGGAAATGTGTTTCTTAGACAAATATAAATAGTGAAGTTGATGCCTATGCATGAATTTCTTTTGAAAAAATCTTTAATTTTAAAAAATATTTTTGGTTATTCTGAAGAATCTAAAATAAGATAGCTTTAAGTTGTTTATAACACTTTTTTGGTCACTGCATATTTCCATTTGTGTTATTTCATGGCTTTCTATTCTAAAATGTAGAAAATAGTAATAACAAAGAAAGAAAAGTGTGTCCAAGCTTTTGATTGGTACGGTAATGCATTGAAATGAGTACATTAAAAAGGCTGGACAAACTGGGCACTGCATTTGGGCCATGATTTTATTCAGTGGGACAATGTTTCCCAGGTACCCTGTTTCCCAATGACAGAATAATACACTGTGATCCTGTCTGTTTATTATATTGAATACAATCCTGTGTGTCTCCTCCCTCCCAGATCCATAAGGAGAGGTTCAAGATTGACATGCCGCACCGGTTTAAAGTGTATAACTACAAGAGCCCGACTTTCTGTGAACACTGTGGGACTCTGCTCTGGGGCCTGGCCAAGCAGGGCCTCAAGTGTGAGGGTGAGTGCGTGATATGACACAGTGTCACGTGACCTCATCCCATGACTTCTCCTTTTGGGGGTTGACAGACGTTGGTGTTACTCATCTCCCTTCACCACCTGTTGATGCCAAAGGTTTTGATGGTACTGTACTTTGTATTAGAACTTTGGAAAATGCTTTGGGCAAGAGCATCTAAATGACAAAAAGACCTTCTAGTAAGGTCTGTAAGGCTCTGACTTGGTCTGGTTGTGGGTATGGCTCTTATACACTGCTACTGTGTGCCTGTCTGTGGTGTGGCCCAAATCTTCATCTGTAGATTACATTACTTTCATTACAGAAAAACACATTCTGTTCCCCTGCTTTACCATAGCCAGAATGCTCACCTTCCTTTCTCTCAGTTAGGCCAGGTTCATTCCTCACATACACCTCTGTCTCAGATTAGGCCACATTCATTCCTCACATACATCTCTGTCTCAGATTAGGCCAGGTTCATTCCTCATATACATCTCTGTCTCAGATTAGGCCAGGTTCATTCCTCACATACATCTCTGTCTCAGATTAGGCCAGGTTCATTCCTCATATACATCTCTGTCTCAGATTAGGCCAGGTTCATTCCTCATATACACCTCTGTCTCAGATTAGGTCAGGTTCATTCCTCATATACATCTCTGTCTCAGTTAGGCCAGGTTCATTCCTCATATACACCTCTGTCTCAGGTTAGGCCAGGTTCATTCCTCATATAGACCTCTGTCTGAGATTAGGCCAGGTTCATTCCTCATATACACCTCTGTCTGAGATTAGGCCAGGTTCATTCCTTGTACACACCTCCATCTCAGATGTCCCCTCTCACAGGATGGTAAAGCTGGGCTGTGCATTCCACTGACAGGGGGCAGTGTTGGTACAGAGTCTGTGTCTTTCTCTTGAAGAGTGCAGCATGAATGTCCATCACAAATGCCAGAAGAAAGTAGCCAACCTGTGTGGGGTCAACCAGAAGCTGATGGCTGAGGCGCTGGCCATGATCGAGAGCACCCAGCAGGTGAGGGCTCCGGGAGTTATCAACCGTACCAGATATGATTGTGGTCATTATCAGCAGTACCCAACGGGGTTATAGTCATGATTGAGGTCATCCAGCCCTACAGGACTGTGGTCATTGCAAACATTACTCAGTATGGTTATGGTCATTACCAGCAGCACCCAACTTGATTACAGTGATGATGAAGATCACCCAGCAGGTCAGGGTTCCAGTTAATATCATACAGTAGTAGAATCATATATCAGATATGGTCAGCCTATAGGTGTTGAAGGGCAAAGTCTACTGTAAGTTGCTCCTGTGAGTGTATATGGTGTTTCAACTCTGCAGGCCCGAAGTTCACGAGACAACGACATCATCACCCGGGAAGGCCCGGTGGGCATCGGCCAGCCTGGAGTGGTCCGAGAGCCGTCAGGGTGTGTCCCATGTGTCCCCCCCGCCCCCTCTGCGGGGCGGAAAGGTACCTAACTTCACAATGAGATCTAGTGTTTGTTACCATGACAAAAAGACACACGTTTTTGTTATTTTTGGTGAGTCTCAGTCACATCGAATCTGCCTGGTCCTGTAGTGTTCTTACAGTGAGGTTGCGCTGATAATCTGGTTTTCTGAAGGCTTGCTCGCAGTTCACGTTTAAGAGTGGTAATTGGCAATGATCTTTGTGAATTGGACATGCCATGTAATCAGCTTGATGTATGTACACACAAATCATTTGAGTGCTGAAACGCAAATGGATAACAAATTAGTTATTCATGAATACCAATAGCACATTGTCTGTGGATTCAGCCTCTGTGGGTGGTTTGTGAATAGCACTTTTTTTATCTGGCCCTGTTAAAGCTTTACAAATGCAAAATCTGTGCACTTCTTATATGAATTCACCCCTGTGTACTTTGTGCTGGAAGTGCTGGAATTGTATGAAAAAATGTAGCAAAACTATCCATTTAAAAGGTAAACCATGCATATTTCTCCACATATTTCAGTAAGCTATTTTAATCTGTTAATGTTTTTGTGCTGCCTCTCCCATGATGCCTCTGTGATTTTGTGTGTCATCCAAATCAATTTGATTGCTGCAATGCTCTGGCAAATTATGTTTTTATGTGGAAGTCTCATACCAAAATGATTAATGGTACATATTTGCTGTGGTTTGTCCTGCTCTCTCTCCCAGAGCTGCAGGGGATCTCATGGGACAGTCCTATTGATGAGGACCGGCCTGCCCCCGCTGTCCCGGAACCCACCTACGCCGTTCCTAGGAAGGAGGTGCACAAGTTCACCATCGACAATTTCATCCTGCACAAGATGCTGGGGAAAGGCAGCTTCGGCAAGGTCAGGGGACACGCCGCACAGCGTACGGGGTCAAAGGTCAGGGTTCACACCACACATCGCAGGAGACGTGGGACACACAAAGCCAATTTCAGACAGCAGTGCTTTCATTCACACGTAAGCCTGCTACTTTTCCAAATGGTCAAATCATCATTGGGTTCAAACCTGCAACTCTCCGGACACATCCACTGGCATTTGTCCTTTGTGACTCTTCTCTACTGCGTCCTGGTGCAGGCAGTGCATTTGAACACTCGA
The DNA here is from genome assembly GCA_019176425.1 of Megalops atlanticus. Lineage (NCBI taxonomy): Eukaryota > Metazoa > Chordata > Actinopteri > Elopiformes > Megalopidae > Megalops > Megalops atlanticus. The sequence goes on from CM032899.1 coordinate 14,775,212, forward strand.
ACTCGCCCTTACGGTGCTGTAATGAGACGGAAAGTGATGTGAAAAGAGTGCACTCGAACGTTACGTATGAGAGAACCGACTGTGCCGCTCCTCGGGTTTCCTCCGCAGGTGTTCCTGGCAGAACTCAAGGGCACGGGTCAGTTCTTTGCGGTGAAAGCTCTGAAGAAGGACGTGGTTCTGATGGATGATGACGTGGAGTGCACCATGGTGGAGAGGAGAGTCCTGTCTTTAGCCTGGGAGCATCCCTTCCTCACACACCTGTACTGCACCTTCCAAACCAAGGTAATGTGTAAAACTCCACCCCCTCACGCACCTACACTGCACCTTCCAAACCAAGGTAATGTGTAAAACTCCACCCCCTCACACACCTAAACTGCACCTTCCAAACCAAGGTAATGTGTAAAACTCCACCCCCTCACACACCTACACTGCACCTTCCAAACCAAGGCACTCTAATACACACAGCAATGTCTGTCGGTGCAGGCTCTTTGTTCACGTCAATGCATATAAATGTTAAGAACTGCAATTACAGTCCTCTCACCAGAACTGGTTCTTTTGCTTTGACAGGAAAACCTCTTCTTCGTAATGGAGTACCTGAACGGGGGTGATCTCATGTTCCACATACAGAACTGTCACAAGTTCGACACGCAGAGATCAACGTGAGAGACCTTCATTTTCATCTCGACGCGCACACGGAATGAGTTTTTAATTTACGTTGAAGGTTGTGAGCTCAGGTTCACGGCGCTGTCCTGACACTTTGCTGATCTTTCATCCCAGGTTTTATGCTGCTGAAATTATCTGTGGCCTCCAGTTCCTCCATTCTAAAGGCATCATATACAGGTAAATACACAGGTAACAGAGAAAGCCTTTCACACAGGTAAATGCTCTGCCTACCTCTGCTGTCCAAGCAGAAAAGTATAGTTAAAGGTTGGTAAAAGGTATACTTGAAGGGCAGACTGCCTTATTTGAGTGCGTTTTTGCAGATTGCTTAATTCTTAAAAGCAGGCGTTTTTAAACAGCGTTGACCTGAGAATGATTTTCTCACAGTGTTTTTTTGATAAGTATATGCAGTTGATGTGCATATGTGACTAATTCTTATAATTGGAGTACCTTATGGTAGCCCACATGCAAAAAGGGTGGTTTTTAGCAGCCCCTGTGACATTTAGAATCCAGCAGCAGTCTTTAACGTAAAAGCATTTAGTAACTTACTCCAGCAATGTAAAGTTTCATGTATGTTAAGAAAAATTCAAATGTGCCAAATGTTTTTCCTACTGTGAGGCAACTATTAGTTGAAATACATTTTACCAATTTGTTGTAAAAATGATGCCATTGATAATAACATTAGTATAGTATATACATTTATACGGGTCACAGTTCTCGAATAATACAATAATTCTGTTTAAAAATACACACAATTTTTGAATGTATCCTTTTTGCTCCTTTTTTGTTTGGTGCCAGTATTGGAAATGTACATTTTTTAATGTTGTGACTTTGTCCTTCAGGGCCACTGAAGGTAAAAATGTGAGTCATTCTTAGTTTTGATTATATTCTGGCAGATTTTACAGACTGTGTAAAAAAATCCTTTTTCGCTGCTGTTTAACCCAGGGACCTGAAGCTGGACAACATCCTTCTGGACATAGATGGACACATCAAGATTGCGGATTTCGGGATGTGCAAGGAGAACATGCTAGGAGACACGAGGACGTCCACCTTCTGCGGGACTCCGGACTACATCGCCCCCGAGGTACCTCCATTTCCATTCAAGGCCTTTATCAATACGGATCACAGCAGATAAAATGGCCACACGTGTTGATTACATCAGGAGTTCAAATCAGAATGTTAAATGTTCCCCCCAGACCCATTCACCCACTGTGTTAGTGAAAATGACCTTGCGGTGTGGGAGGGGAAAACATGGCGTGGGAAGGAAGTGACATCAGGATGTGTTGGTTTGGCTGTGCAGATCCTGCTGGGGCAGAAGTATGGATGCTCGGTGGACTGGTGGTCCTTCGGGGTGCTGCTGTACGAGATGCTGATTGGCCAGTCTCCCTTCCACGGGCACGACGAAGAGGAGCTCTTCCAGTCCATCCGCACGGACGACCCCTTCTACCCCCGCTGGCTGCCCAAGGACCCGCGCGACATCCTGGTCAAAGTGCGTCCCCCCCGGCCCCACTGTCACAGCATGTCACATCACGGTCACATGACAGCACAATTACACCACAGCATGTCATATCATTACATTACATTATTACCATTTAGCAGACGCTCTTATCCAGAGCAACTTACATATTTTACAGTTTTACACGTTATCTGTTTATACAGCCGGATATTTGTGGGTTAAGCACCTTGCCCAACAGTACAGCAACAGTGTTGCAGCGGGGAATCGAACCAGCAACCTTTTGGTTACACGTCCTGCTCCTTTCCACTGTGCTACACAGCCTCCCATATCAAAACAATAAAAAAAATTGTGACCTATGTAAGTCGTTCTGGATAAGAGTGTCTGCTAAATGACAATAATGTAATGTAATGGAATGCGTAGGCTGAGAAGTGAGTTTTACCAAAGTTATGGCATGGACTATGTCCCAGCCATATGCCTGTATAATTACCAGCACTCATCTCAATATTAATCTAATGCATACTGCTGGGAACCCATTGTGGACATCTTGTTCTTATATACAGAAACTCATCACCTAATGGATTGGATTGCAAAGCAGTAAGTAAGGGGAAGAGGGTTGTTCTAGAGTTGCACATGAAACACAATCTGCACCATGCGACCCTGTTTTTCCCTGAACTTTGTGTAGTGTGTGAGACAGTAGTGAGCATTGTGTCATGTGTTAGAGAGCAGCGATCATCATTGTGGGCATTGTGTTGTGTGTTGGGTAATAGTGGCAATTGCCTTGTGTGATGTGTAAGGTAAAAGGAGGGAAAGGGCACTGTTCACTTTCGCTTCATCCAGTAGGAGATGACAGGGGCAAATGCACATGTAGTGGCTCTCTCTTAACTAGTTCACCCACTTGCGTGAAACCACAGCGACCCAGAAAGCAATAGCACTGACCCTGCCAGTAACTGAAGTCTCTTTGTCAGTCCCTGGTTTATCTCCTTTTCCCATTCTGATGCTAAGGCAGGGCCTGCCTCTGTAGCTCCCAAATGGCAAAACTAAATGAGCAGCATTTAAGCATTTAAATTGTCCTTATTGTTCCTGTCATGGACGATTGTACAAGAACATACGCTGTAATGTTGTACTGTACTGTTAAACAAGTATGAAACCTTTCTGAAACCTTTCTTGATGAAGACAAAGTTAATTCTGACAAAGCAGTGGATCTCTTAGTGGAGTATTTTCGCTCAAGTACAAACATTGAATATGAGGTTTTTCACCAATCTAAACAGCAACCTGGGAAAGCAGCTGTTGCTTCTCATACCAGGCTGACAGTTCAGTGCTTATCCAAGCCATTCTCGCTCTGACCATAGTCAAAGCCTTGTGTATTTTAAAGACAGTTCTAAGATACAACATGAGATTGTGATCTGCCCTTTTGCGGTGTGCTTTGTAGACCACTGTGGAAAGCCCTGAAGTAGGTTTATCTCTTTCCTCCCTGCGTGTTTGCTGCACTGCCTGTATGTAGCAGTACCTTGGCTGCTGTGAAGAGAGAAATGGCAGGTGTTTTCCAGCCCTGATGCATGCCATGATTGCTTGAAAGAGGAGCAGTGGGTGTTGGCCAACTCTGATCATTTGCTATGATTGGCTGACAGAGGAATGGGGGGGTGTTTCCCTGTTCTGATCGTTTGCTATGATTGGCTGAAACAGGAGTGGTGTGTGTTGACCCGCTTTGATGACGTGCTGTGGTTGGTTGCAGCTCTTCGTTCGAGAGCCGGAGAAGAGGCTCGGGGTGAAAGGGAACATCCGACAGCATCCCTTCTTCCGGGAAGTGGACTGGGTCGCCCTGGAGAACCGGCAGGTTGAGCCGCCCTTCCGACCCACAGTGGTGAGCGACTTTATCCTGCGTTACTAAACATCAGCATCAACGTAGATGCAAAAGCAGCAAAAGCAGCCCTGTCCAACTGCATTTCTATGACCTGTCCATTACTGAAGGGAACTGCACACAAACATACTGAAGTGAAAGTGAAAGTAAATGGATGTCAGTCAGATTTAGAAGGGCCTTCCTGCCCAGCTTTATAGCCCAGGTCATATACATTCGTTCATTTGACCCTTTTATTGGGATGCATGTCACTGAATGGACATGACCAGATAATATGAAAATATAAAAATAGAAATGGAAATGAAGAAATGCTTACGTCATTACTATAGGTGTATCCATTATTATAGGTGTATCCTTACGTCATTATTGTAGGTGACTCATTGTGCTACATACATTAAGGTACGTGTGTACTGAAAATCTGAGACACCTTAACTCGAACTGAACTGCATCATCCTGCATGTTTGTTAACTTATGCAGAGGAGATACTTTACTGAAGGAAATCTCAATGTTACCGCCCCATTTTTTCACCCTAGATAGAAACTGACAGATCTTAACCACAGCTTTGCTTAACCACAGCTCTGAGGCCAACAGTATGAGGTGCCAGAGTTTCCTTGAGATGGGGTCATCACTCCCAGAAAAGATATAATAATATACTGATGATATACAATAGTACACTCTAAAATAATACACTGGTGCACCACAAAAGGTTCTTAGAATATATAAGGGTTAAACCACTGTGCTATGTGCAACAAAGTGTTTGTTCTCCTAGGGAAACTAAAATTTCACATGCTGTTTTTGTGAGTCTCATTCGTGATCTTCATAAGACTTTGGAGTCAAAAGAAATGCAAAGGCACCATCCTAAATTCAGAGATTCAAAATCCAGAGACCCCCTAGTAGTGCGTGCAGCCTACCCATACAAAAAAAATATATAGATAATCTATTTAAGAGGATATGTATTTAGCTCAAGATTTGAAGCATGTAAATGATTTGGTACATTACTATGTATTTGTTGTATTTCTATATGTTTTCTATATATTTCTGTTTTCCATTATATATATATATATATATATATATATATATATATATATATATATATATATATATATATATATATATATATATATATATTTCCATTATATATACATATATATATTTTAATTTTTGGGCCTGATAATATATTGTAAATACAACATATTTCTAAATATATTGAGATATTTCATATCCACATGAGTATGAGGCTAGTGTATTTCAACCCTGGGTTAATGCCCGTGGAGTCTAATCCTCCTTTGATTTAAAGTGTGCAGCAGTTAGTCTGCCTTGCAGTGTGTTTGAACATCTGCCGTCCCTTTGCAGAAATCTCCAAGCGACTGCAGTAACTTCGATAAGGAGTTCATCAATGAGAAGCCCAGACTGTCGTGCGCCGACCGCACCCTGATCAACAGTGTGGACCAAACCATGTTCAACAACTTCTCCTTCGTCAACCCCAGGATGGACCGTATAAAGAACATCTGATGCTCTCAGCCAACATCACAGACATTTCAACAACTAATAGTCAAGCACTGGATAGTCTCAGCATTGTTATTATAGACATTCAATAATTATCATCAATTACCGGGACACATGATCAACCCCTGAGAGGGGGAACTGATTAATCAGTAATCAATCACTTGATTTCCACGGACTTTGACCCCAGGATGCCCAAAGGATAAGCCCTGGATGCTGTGAGCTTCAGAACAGATATTCAGTGCTGAATCGGTAATCCGTCTTTGACTGGACCATGTCTTTGGTGGTGCTCAAGTGTCTACCTTTCAAATACATTGAACGTGAGGACGTTCAGACAGATTAGGGCATTTCCCAGCTGTTGTTAACAGGAGTGTCTCCGCCTTGGCAGCAGCTCAAACCTGCTCACCAGCGCAGAGGAGATGTGAGTTACATACATAGTTACATAGTGTGGTCGTGTTTCTTTCACAGAGACTGATGTCACAGTCAGCGCTGGGCTAGGCCACATGTTACTCCAGCCGTTACGTGACGGGGGAAACGAGGACACAAACCAGCTGAGGTGCAGCCTCCGCACAGGACCAATACAAGCCCCCTCCTACCCTCCCACCTTCAAAACTCCCCATGACAAGTCATGCAACAGAGAATGGAGCAGTTGCCTAATTCACAAAAAAGAACAGAGGTCATAGTTTACCTCAATGCCCTGACACCCTCAACGTAACATGTGCATTAAAATTGCTGTGAGTCATGTAATTGTTATCTTATAATATTATTATATGTATGACGGTTCAGCTGTATTTACAGAAACCTCGTATCTGCTATGGGATGTGTTTTTTTTTCAGTTTAACCTGACAGACCTGAATAAACTGTGTTGATGTGCATGTTGTTCTTATATATGCCTCTGTATGAGCTCTGTGTTGTTGTAGTAAAAGCAGCAGGTAACCTCACCCTTTGTGTGTGGAATCTTCAAAGCCCAGGAAGAGTGGCAGGAAATGATGCGATGATGCAACGCCGCCAGGGCCGGGAACCCAGCCCACGCTATCTGCTGTGAGCACGTTGCATTAACGGATCGGCAACGTAATGGAAATGTTGCGCGGTGGCTGGGAGGAACGGCGGCCCCGCGTGGGTCTGTCTTGGGGATGCAAGTGATGCTTTCACTGGAGAAGGAAATGCATCTACGATGTCAGTATTAACAATGTTAATGGTGTTAGCGGTAGAGGTTCAGTTCACTACATCAAACGTAAGGTAATTCACCTAACACAGTAATTCACCCCCGTGGCTCTGTGGCTGCATGGTAGCTTATCAATGCTATGATGTTGAAAATACTGTTCCAGTTCAGGCCCACCTGATGAAGAGAAATAAGACAGAGGGAAAAACGAGTTTTTTCCACTGGCAGAATTCCCTTTATCACTTGGAGGCGTTCCCTATCCTGACAGTCAGAGCTTCCTCTTGACTGTTTCTTTAGTGAGTGCCACACCTCACTACAGAAACAGTAGATAGCCCATTGCAATGCCCTTAGTGGTAGCTTATGGTTCCTTTGAGCAGGTGTGGGCTAAAGCCCAGACTCTCCTCCTGTCTTAACAAGAACAGGCTTCCTACCCATGCAGGTAGCACTGCCCCAATGTCTCTTAATAACTAGCCTGTGGTCGCACCAGTTTTATAAATCAGATTATAAAAGGTGGTATGATACTTGAGGCATAAACACAGCCTTGTGTGGGAATGAGGGGTAAAGCCACTGGCTGGTGCATGATTCCATATAACATTTCCTTTAAAATACTACTTCTAGCTGCAAGCAATAATAGTGCTCTGTTTGCATTAGAAGTTGTGACAAAGAAATCTGAGACCCTTCCCTCTGGTGCATTCTATGTCTAAAATGAAAACAACGCCTCCTAAAGGGGAACCTTGGTAAAACACTTCTTGTGACTGATTTGGATATTGAAGCCTGGAATACAAGAAACTTTTTTTATTAAATATTAGTATACAGGTATACAGCCATGAATGAGAATGTAATGCACTGATGCTCTGTGACATACTGACTTTAGTTTACATTTATTTGCTTTCTCTCAAATCGTGGTTTTAAAGTATAGGGCATTCAAAATTGGATATAATCTCAATGTACTTGATATTGTGTCATTGTTTTAGTTTATGCATCAATCTGTTAGTAATTGTGTGCGGTATTTTCCTGAATATTTAATTTCTGAACAAAATCCAGACTCTAGTGCCATACTATTTTTGTAATTGTATTATTTTTTTTATTTGTATAATCTGTGTTTGTGTTAAGAGAGACATTCTGTGTGAACTGTAAAAGACTAAAGTGAGTTTATAACATATACTGTCTATACAGAAAGTTCCATAAATGTAAATGAAGCCATTGAGCATTGTGAGTGAGTATCTCTAAACACACACGAAAGTCGCATTTGTTTTTTCCCCGTATATTAAATATGAATGTAATAAGTGTTTATCACTTTGGCTGTCGTGCTTGGTTGTCTGGTAGAGGCAGGGAGGATTCTGTTGAAGCACTGCTGAGTTTTATAACACCAAACCACCATCTTCCTGCCATACCCGACTGCCTCATCCTCTCTCTGTCTCAGATGCTGGTGTGTTGCCTTCCTGTGACAAATCTGTCTCCTGCGTGGCCTCTTGCGGCCCTCACTGTGAGAAGCCGAAACAACAAAAATTTGTATCAACGTTTTAGGTACAGTTCCAGCACTACCAATCAAGATTTAATCGGACAATAGGCCTGTTTCTGTTCAAAGGGAAATGGAGGATAGAGACTGAGAATTTTGTGCATTATCCAGTGTTATTGAGTGGAGAGGTGTACCCTATGGGTAAACAGCATAGCACCTGAAAGTGGACCCCTGCATATTGCCACTGCACTTCAGTGCTGGGTACAGGTGCCATCTGCTGAATCCCCATGACTTTTCCAATATGGTGCATTTACCCTTGTTATCCACTAGAGGGCATAGAGTGGAGCCCCAAGCGGGTGCAAAGTTCAAGCAGCCAGCCTGCAGTTTTCCCTCTACTCGCTCATCTCAGCTTTGCCTGTCAGGGGCTGTTCCAGTGAACATTTCACAGTCATTCTGTAGCCTTTGAGTGGATCATTAGCCTGAGGGAAATGCTCTAAATTTACTGGCTGAGGTGTCTCAGATGAGACCCAAATACCCAAACTATGCAGTAGTAAGCTAGTGACCTTGCTGTGTAGTGACACACTCATGTTCTATGAGGTGAGCAAGTCAGACATGTCAGGCACTTCTAGTCAGCATGAGACATCACAGAGGCAGTTAACTGGATTGTAGTTGCTGTAGAAACATAGTACGGGTCACGCTAACAGTCAAGCGTTCTCAAACAGGAGAAAATGGAGAGGTTCCCTGTCCATTGCACAGTAGTGCCGGGAGCCTCGACGGCTGTCTCTTTCAGTTCAGAGGCTTTCCCTGCAGCAGGGATGGGCCTCAGAATGCTTTCAGTCTTTTTCATAAGTAGGCTGCCAGTAGCTGCTTGTGGCATGCCGTTGGTGACATCACAGGCGGGTGGTAGTTTCCTGTGGCATACAGGGTGCGAGGAGAAGCGAGTAAAACCAGAGCGACGCCATGGGCTGTCTGAGAATGCCCCCCCACCCGCCCCTCCCCCTGCAGACACACTGTGTGAATTCCTGTCAAGTCCACCTCTGTTAGCTCGCTCCCTCAGCTTGAACTTTATTCATCTAGGAACCTGAAATTCTCAGAGACAAGCTGGAGGAATTTACGTGAGGAGGAAATTGTGTAGCCCGTTAACTGTAGGGGGGAATGAATCGATGGCCAGATTGAGAGAGCCAGTTTGACAAGGACACCAGGGTTAACGCCCATACCTTTGTGAGAAGTGTCATAGGATCTTTAATGGCCACTGTGAGTCATGACCTCTGTTTAGTGTCTCCTCTGAAGGACGGCACCTTCTGCTGCAGGGAATCCCCATCACCGCATGGGGACATGGGATTCATCTGGTCCACATGGAAGACCGCCCCCTGCTGGCCTAACAGTGCTGGCAGCAGCCTGGTTGTCACAGGTCCTGCCCCTGCACTAACCAAAGCCAGCTACACACTTCAGCCAGTTGGGTCAAGAAAACTGTCATAAAGCGCTTTTAGACTTTCAAAGCAAATCCTCTGAAATAATAGGCTTTTTGTAAAATACTGCCAAAAATTCTGTAATACTTTCTAATACTTTGTCTTTACTTCAAATTTTCATGTCTCAGACTTTGATTATTTTTAGGCATTTTGAGAAGCATTTTCATTTTTAGACTCAAAACCTTTAAAGCTGTTTATCTGTAAACATTCCTGTGGTATTCCTAAATCATGGCTTATCCTCTTCAGTGCAGCCAGAGGGAGTCAGCTCAGTCAGCCAATCATACCTCAGTCAGTTATAATTCATTCCTGTGTTGATCACTCATTAGCAAACTCATCAGTAACTCATTAGTTAATGTACTTCATTATTTGACAACACTCATTAGCTAATATAAAACCTGAGCAGGAGAGGAAATACACATGTTCAGTGTGCATATCAAAATAAGAGACCCAGTGACTACAACTTTCTGGAGCAGGTTCATTTATACTTTGTGTATCGGTACAGCTGGATGAAACAGGAGCAGGGACATCTCCAGAATGAGTCAAACAGAAGTCAACCAGGCAGGAGACCCACCACACACCCACAGGGCTCACGTCTTTCTTCCAGTAGTGGTATAAATTGCTTTACTGGAAGTAGAGACTGGATAACAGTTTGACCGTTCCAGGTGTCATTATTTGGTGAAAAATGTCTCAGCCCTCAGGCACCAGAAGGGGACTCCAGTCCAGTCCAGTCTCTCGCTGTGTTATGTTGGATGTTAAAAGCTGCATGGAGACTAACAAATGCTTTACAAGCCTCTCTTCAGGACATGCTTCAGGGCTGCAGTGGCACATTGTAAATCTCACCGTGAATGAAGGAGACCTGTGACTCAGGAGCTGCTGGGGTCAGGGGTGGGGCGTTCATTGAGATCAGTTTCACTGCGGTCAGTCCTCGTGTCTCCACAAGGAAGAGGTACCGGGCAGGAGCAGATTACCCGAAGCTGATCACACAGCCTTGTTAAACAGCACTCGCCGCCCCTGATGAAGCGGGGCTCCGAAATACCACCCAAGTCTGAGATCTAAATACGGCTGGCCCCTGTGCTGAACCCGCTGGCCCCAGAGGATACTGGGACACCGGTCTTCTCAGGAAATCTGAGCCGCGTCACACCGCAAATCCCATTACAGAAAGAACCCCCTTCCTCGCGCTGGCCAGAGCTGCATCACCTTGGCAACGGCAGGTCAAGATCAAGGCTTGAACACTGGAGGATTAGCATGCTGTATATAGGCCCTGAATGAGCTGGCCAAGGAGACACTGGAACATTCACACAGCATTGAGGGTGTGTTTTTTTCCAAAGGCAATAGCTGACAGCAAAAAAAGGTTTTAAATATCAGATTTCTTCCTTATCCTTTATTAAGTATGATTTGTGAATGTGGAATTTAGGCGGAGGAGTCAAACTGAATTCCAGTGAGGAAATGGGATGAGTGCAGAATGCACACCATCCTGTTAGGAGGGGGATCCAACCAGTGGTGTGAAGCCCATATGAGTTTAGGAAGTGCTTCATTTAAGACCGTTGCTAATTTTTGGTCCCACTGAATTGTGGCACCAGCTCTTTATGAATAAACTTCATCAACATTAAACTTGAGCTTCAGGATCTTTATTGTATTTATTGTATTTATAACCTATGACCGCTAGAGGGAGATGTTTGCCTACAAATTCTTTCTTAAAGCTAAAGGGAAAGTGAATTGCTATTGTTTTATCGCTATTCAGTGAGTCACCTTCTGAGTGTAAGTGATGCAATAAGAGTATTTTTAAAGCATTGTATTTTGCATAATCACGGAATTCGCTGTAAAGGAAGTAGTTTATCTGCTGTGGTTTTGCCTTTCTTTGGAAAGTCATTCCCCAAGGCAGTGAATTCAGTAACATTATGAGCAATGTGGAAATCATCTCCTGGTTAATTTACAGCCATTTTAAAGCCTATTCCATTGTTTCCTAGTGCAGAGTGTGACAGAGGTGAGGATCCAATCAGATCCCTGCTCAGTCCTCTGACTGACAGAGAGGGAGAGAGAGAACACGCTCATCTCCCTGACAGAGGAAAGTAGGACAGCAAACAGGTAAGCCGTCACCTCCAGACAGCCGCAGACTGATGTGCTGACAAAGTGAGTCTCTGTCTCGCTCTCCTGCCCCTGTTAGAGAGATTTCCTCTGAAGGCAGGATGGCACCCTGTCCAGCCCTCGTCCCTCCAGGTGGCCCTACCTGTGCGGCCCCAGAGCAGAGTGATGAGAACGACCATGCTACTCATGAAAAAGGCTGCATGCTTTGACTGTACTGCATGGCCATTAAAAATGTAAGACACTTTGACCAAGCTGGTCATTAAAAAGGCTGGACTCTTTTACTGTACTGGTCTACAGTCTAAGCTGGACACTTAGACTGTATTGGTCATCAAAAAGCTGGACACTTTGACTATACTGGTCATTAAAAACTGGATGCTTTGACTATATTAACTGTATTTATTACAAAGGGCCTTTTTATGTTAATCTTGCATAGAGCAAATAACCTTAAATCATTTGCTTAGCAGACACCCTCATCCAGAGTGACTTACAAAGCTACATGACATTCATTTATACAGGGTATTTACTAAAAACGATCTTTGTTAAATACCTTGCCAAACTGACCACCTTTGGGTTATGGGCACTGCTCCTTACAGCTATGCTACACTGCCAGGTATTGAACATGCAATGAAGCATGCAAAAGTAACTTTTAATATGTGTCTGGGGCCTTCCACTGATCCCAAAGTGAGACATATCTGCATAATACCAGTGAAACCATGGACCCCAATGGTAATCTGTCTGAGGTGCTACACTCTACACCAGTGTTTCTCAACCCTGCTCCTCGCAGCACCCTGTCCTGCATATCTTCTATCTATCCTTGCTCTACCTACCTGACTGAACTCACCAATGGCACATTTTATTAGCTGAGCACACCTGATTTAATCAAGCAGCAAGGATAGATAGAAGCTATGCAGGACAGGGTGCTGCGAGGTGCAGGGTTGAGAAACACTGCTCTGCACTATAGCCTACACCAGCGTTTCTCAAACCTCTCCTGGAGGACCCCTTGTCCTGCATGTTTTAGATCTCTCCCTGCTCCAACACAGCTGATTCAAATGATCAACTCATTATGAACTCCTGAAGCTGCAAGGAGCTTGCCTGAAACAAACTGATCATTTGAATCAGCTGTTTTGGAGCAGGGAGAGATCTAAAACATGCAGGACAAGAAGTCCTCCAGGAGAGGATTGGGAAACACTGGTCTACACCATTGGCAGCAGCATCAGTTCAGAGGGCGTTTGATGCAGACGTTATAAATGGATCAGGAGTGTGACTGACCCACAGAGGCAGACCTGCCACCTGTTGCCTGCAGTTGCGCGAGAGTCCTGGAAAGGCCTGGCACAGACAGCTACAGCAGCACTGCAAGGTGCTGCACCGCACAGCACCGGTGCGGACGGCCCGCCAGAGTCCAAGGGGCTTAGGGTTACCTAACAGCAGGACTAAAGCCCTCCAGTGTTGGGGGTGGGGGGGGGGCTTAAGGTTACTTAACAGCAGGACTATAACGGTCCACGCCGCGAACAGCTCTGGAAGATCATGCAGTCGGGCCCTGGCGTGTGGCACACACCAGGACTTGGGTCACAGCAGGGCACAGAGAATGCAGGGCTGCGCCAGCAGGACGGGGTTACGGGAATAGGGATAAGCCCCCATTGCTCGGCAGCCACGGGGTTACACACCGAGAGGCAACACGGGTCCAGAATGCTTCGCTTCTACTACTTAAGGGTTTCATTAAGGTTTCTGCAAGCAGCGTGATTTAAAACCATCAATGAGGGAGTGGAGGTCTTCCTTTCGGATCTGTTGGGGTAGTAGGGTCAAGGTCGGTGTGAGGATGGGGTACTCTTCCAGATACGGACAGATAGCTTTTAAATTACAAAACTGAACTCTTAGTGTGTCATAGCTCTCAAGTTTTATGCACCTGACATGAGACTCATGCATTTTGACCTTGTCTTACTCTCGCTCGCTGAAGGTAGTAAAATTTTATGCATTCAGTTTGAATATGTGAGCTTTTACTATGAAGGAGGGTACAGACGTGGTACAGATTGAGACCTGAGAGATAGAGTACCAATGTTTGGGTGTTTGGGGCCCTGTATCAAATGTTTACAATCCTTGCAATATAAGCTTTTGTCAGCAGTTTTGCCTTTGTCAGTTTGGAAGCATGAGAATGCACGTGAATAACTGCACAGGCATTGGATAATTGGTTAAATGCTTGATTGATTAGCCACGCCCACCATGTGATATAAATGAAAGGTGGGTTTTTCAGGGGGAAAAAAAAAGAGTACAAAGAGAAAGGGCATAGCTGGGTGCCCTTTGAATTTTTTTTTGTCCTTTTACATAGGCCTGTTTCAACCTGTTTTATTTATAATTCACACATTTTTAAACATCTCCTTTAAAACCTTTTTTCCCTATGACAGCAATCAGCCAGCTTTCTCAGTCTGATTGTACATAGGGTTGGGGGTAGGGCCACATTGTATGAATACCTTTATAGAAAGGCCCAACGGGATGAATGAGAGCTGAGTCGGATTTAGAGTTGCATGATGGGATAGGGCCAGGTCTTGCCGCAGATAGGTGGGGGAGGAGCCGGTGGGATATAAATGTCATGGCTAATAGAGACAGGGTTAATGAGATCAGAACGGGGTCAGTTACACGGAAGGAAAGCTGCTTAGATGAGGCAGCCGGTAATGACGTGAAAGGAAGGCATCTTCGACCAGTTCATCCAATATCACCAATCCAAACGCATACAGCTTCAGTCTGTGGTTAAAAAAAGTGTCAATTAAATGACAACTAAAGTGGTCATTGAGTTCAAATACAACATTCAATTCCCTGCTGGATCATAGATTAGATTTAAAGGCCAACCTCAAGGCCAAATGACAACTGAAAATGTCATTGAGTTCAAGTACAACTTTTGACTCCCTGCTGCATCATAGATTAGGTTTAAAGGCCAACTTTAGAGACAATTTAACATTTTGATCTGTGTTGGGTGCTCTTTGGGACACTTGGGTATATCCAGCTAAGTATGTCATGGGGTTAGTATTGTTGGGGAAGTGAAGATTTAATAAAAATTCAATGGTCTGAACCCAGCGGTCTTGTAAATTAACGCCCTTGTTTATCATCCAGCACTCTGAATACCGAACACAAATGACGCCAATTACTAAAACTCCTCAGTTAACCAACATGTAAAATAATAAAAAAATGATTTAATTTAATAACTATTATCAAAGATAATTAATATCAATTAAATTACCAAATTCTTTGATAGGAGATGAGCAGTCTGGTGGATCAACCTTTGCCAGAAATATAGAATCGCAACTGGAATAAATTAAAAAGGTTTATTAAGCAGTTACACTAAGACAAGACAAAATTCAAAGACTGGGCTACAGACCTGGTCCACTACCTTAACAGACACTAAATTACAGAAAGACATTAACAAGACAAGAACATGGATGGATCACAGAATGGTGAATGAATGCGTGCAGAGAAAATTACCCGAGCCAATTGTTTACTTCTCCCGAGGAAGAACACAGGAACCACTCACGATAGCAGCAAAACTCCAAAAGGAAAAATGCAAAAAGTTGAAAGGTAAACTGAGCCACGGACTGGATGACTGAACGGATGACTGAGCGTCTATCTGAGCTGAGGCAAAAACTGAGCGGGCCCAAAACTGAGTGAGCAAAAACTGAGCCAAGGCAAAACTGAGCAACGAGGCCTGTTCTAGGCCTGACTTAAGAAGAAGCTCTCTCCACCTCCCTGACCCACGCATAATCAATTTTATGGTGGGGGAGTGCCTGGAAGTTTCTACAGGACTTAATTTTGTGCTTTAGATGCAAACGTCTGGAAATATCAGATATATTTTTTGAGATTCTCATTTTTATATTCAGCTCTTCATGAGCATCGCAATGACACCAAACATTAATAGGCATGGGTTGAGAGGAGAGAGTTGGCTGAGAGGAACTGGTAAAATGGTGGTTTTGCTGCTATATTGAGAAATACATGTGTTATCACACAACATTGGGTTTTCCACATTTCTCCCATGACATGAGAGTACAATTACTGTGGGGTATAAAAGGGTAAGTGATCCGAACGTATAGGTACACACAAAGAAACACAGACACACACACATACACACACACACACACACACACACGCTGATTGTGCTCAGGAAGGGGAGAAAGGGGGAGAGAAGGGGGGGAGAGAAGGCAACCCCCTGCAGTTGTTGTCTATCAGGATGTTACAGTTTAAGTAACTTAGATTGGCTAAAAAGGCAGAGTTCTTTAAGATTATATTAGAAGTATTTGGCGCCTAAACCTCTTTCAGATTAAACCAAACCTGACTGTAGCCACTGTTTAGCCAAGGATTCTACATCTGAGGGGCAGATTCATGCTTACCAGTAAACAAAGCGGGTGTATCACGCCCTACTTCTGCTTTTATCTGGCAAAATCAAATGTGAATCCAAACACTGACTTCTTGCAATCTTAAAGTGATGGCTGCTTATTTTAAGTAGGTATGTGACCTGTGGTCACTGATTTTGGGGTATTTATGGTGGTAGACCATTTGCCCTCTTGCCTGCTATGTGTGTGTATTTGTTGACTTACCTTATCTGCGCTTGTTCTGGTCCTGAGTAGGGAAAGGAATCCTAAAAACCCAGACCAGGGCAAATAACCATAAAATGCATGGTACTCTCCCGACAGTTTATTTTGGGAAAATGAATAAAATGGAATTAAATGCACGTCTTTCAGAGGGCAGTCTAAGCTTATTTCCAAGAATCAAGAGGGTGCAGCCCTTCTTTGCACTGTACACAAATGAAGCACTCAGGACAACGTGCTGCTTATTGTGTTGTCTCCAACAAGGAGTTTTTCATACTTTTTCACTGCAGCTAGCGATTCCCTAGCCAAGACTAAAATGTCTCTGCAAGGCAGACTCTGAGACTGATGTATGCAGTGCATATATATGAGAGGCCACTGCTTTCGCATTTGCTGAGCAGATGTATGATCTTATCCAGAGCAACTTGCACAGCTTACATTTTTATATACTGTCTGCTTACACAATTGCATTACAAATTGCATTACTGAATTACTGAGGAAATTCGAGGTAAGCACATTGCGCAAATGTGCAGTAGCAGTTCCCCACCAAGGAATCAAACTCATCGTTCCACGCCCTGCTCCTTACCCCCGGTCACAGATCCACTTAGTCATGAAAATGTGGACCTCAGCACCACTGACGAGTTCCTTTAGCTTTAATCATATAGCCAGCAGCAGAACATGCCATTCTGAAGCATCTCTCATTTCATGAGTAGCCACAGACTCTGTCTGCAATCATCACATTTTTTTAAAAAATATTATCCACCATGTATTACCTTAAATAAAGCTTAGTCACTGAGAGCCGTTTATAACATAGGCATAGTTGGGCTCAATGCTTAAGGTATGAACAGAAAGATGGCTAAAGCACTTTTACAATTATCTGACAATTTTTAACACAATTTAATATAATGTTGATGCTGATAATTTCCCCTGAAGAAGCTAAATCACTCAGCAGATTGGGAGGTCAGGGTGTTAAAAATGCATGTGCAGAGACTAAGAAAAACAGAGAAGCCATATTTACTGGTGAGGGAGAAAGTAAGTCCTTCTCTGGGCCTGTCCTAAAGGTCAAGCAGGAATATCTATCACATTTCTATTTTTCATTCTCAGATAATACACATTGTGTTACATTTTAAATTGGTGGTTATCTGAAAACATTTTTGCATTAAATATTTTCATAACCAGCATGATTTGCCAAAGGTTTAATTTCAGTTTTTCCTTTTTTACTATCAGTTGCCATGTTATTGGTGAAATGACCTCTGGATTCAGAACACTTGTTATTTAAGTAATGAATATTTGAATGTTTGACACTTTGACTGCTGGTATCATAGCCCTGAAGGCTATAAGCCAGGAGTCAAAAACTTTTTAAAAGGTTTCATTTGGCCTGCAATTTATTTATTAATTGGCCTGATTTTATCAGTAAGAGCATATTAATTATTTTGAAATAAACATGGTTGCAATATATTGAACAAAAAATGGTCAAAATTTATTTAATTCTGTTCTGGAGTGATGTTGAAATGTCGTTTTTTTTTTTAATTGGGCTACATGATGAGACATTTAAAGGATGGTGGCATTGGAGGAGAATGCAGAAAATTAACTTTTTTGGGATGTTTTAGGACAGAGTCCTAATTTGTGATTGGACTTCCCTTCGGTGTGTGTGATTGCACCAGGGGTTTGACCTGTGTGGTTTGACTAGGCATTCATTGTGTGCAATTGGACCAGTGGTCTATTGTTTGTTTTTGCAGCAATGATCTGATGTGTGTGAGAGCAGAGAAAGGAGTTGTTGACATTGCGGTTAAAGGCGTAATCATGAGGAAAGATAAACAAGAAGATCAGCTGCATCACATCAGTTGCGAAATTTTGACATTACTGTGAGCGCTTCCCCACAAGGCTCTGATGGCACTGCACAGTGGTACTTAGAGGAAGTAAAAATGAACCCAGCCTATAACTCTAATCTTACAATAACATTGCCCAGCACTGAATTCTGATGCAGTGCAATTTCAGTGGTTCCCTGTAAAGTACCCAGATGCAGTGCTATTTCAGATGTGCACAGTGCTATGTCAGACATGCCTGGCACAGTACCCTAGTAGAGCACAGTACATACATGCTGTTCTCAGCATCCCTTCCAATCAGAGCGCTACAGTACAATCAGTTTTGAGACATCAGAGCTATGGTGCCATTCTCTTATAAGGGCACCGTAAGCACTCGTTTCATTTGTTCTGCTGACTGTTGCCAAGTCAATTTTGACCCAGGTACGTGCCTTCCCAGGACAATGTGTACAGAGGCCTTGAGCTGACCTGATGATTTACGGTGAAAAAGGTCAAAGTATCATAGAGCGCCTTGCTTGCCTGAATGAGAAGCAGACCAATGAAAATACTGCTCTTGTGTGCACTGCTCAATTAATTGTGTATTTGTGCAACTGTTCAAGTATTATCCCTCTCCTGGAACAAAGACACAACGTCATAATTTTTATACGCACAAACATATCCAAAACATAGATGTTAATATGCGGCCATCCATTCAGCACTGCAGACATAGAAATTTAATGCTAATAGGTTTACGTAAGGCTGCTCTAAACGGCATCTCATTAACCACACCGCGTGTGACACGGTTGGCCGGCTGCCTGCATCCTGTGGGGGTGACATAACAGCGTTTAATTATCGGCCATAGGCTCAGCTCAAGACCTCTCCTCCGGGTCCTGATGTCTCGTCTTCTCTCCTGGTGTTATTTGTCCAGAATGATCTCATCTAGCTCGATGGAAATATTATTCCGGATGTTTACTGGGATCTGTGGTCGTTTCCCAGGCAAACAATATTTTTGGTACCTATGCTGCTGCCCCACCTCTCTCTCCACTCCTCTTCTCTCTCTGCTTCCCTCTGTACTCTCTCTCTCTCCTCTACTTTCCCAGATTTCTCCTTAGTAGCCACCCCACCCCCTGCTCTGCTCTCAGTGTGTGTGTGAGAGTGTGAGACAGTGCATGTGTATCCACTCTATCACACAGTACAGGTCTTTCAACACCACTGTTTAGGTGTGAGATATTCAAGGAACTAAAAGCCTCTTTCAGTCACTGGATTGACACCGTGTGAATGTCTCATTGCCTATTTAAAACATACCAACCTGTGGCAGGACACTGGGCTCTGTGAGTGTGTTCTCAGAGGACAGGTGAGCGTGCAGGCAGGTACGGAGAGGGGACACAGCAGGTGACAAGGAAGGGTGTGTCAAAGTCCCCAACGTCACCATGCTGCTGGAGTGGACACTCGAGCTCCAGGAAGAACGACTCAGCTGTGTCAGTGCTGCTCACACGCCAGCTGCTGTTACTTCCCTTTTCCCCGATGCTGCGCTTTATAGTTCCTGCAAGATGCGGAACGCATACGACCTCTGTCCTCCCTTTTGAGCAACAGCGTTGTGCATCACAGGAAATCAGGAGGGAAGTGGTTACCTCACTTCGCAAAAAAGCATCCTCCCAACAACAGCATGCCCCTCAGTGCTGCAGGTTCTCTCATAAAGGGAAATGTAAACACTCACCATTTTACACATTCATTCGTGCATCTTGATAAATGCTGAAGCAGTTTTTATTAAGTACCTGCCTTTATGGATCACCAGAAGTGCAACTCAGAGGATTTGAACTCACAACCTGCTGGTAGCAGGTCTGGCTCCTCAAACTCTCCACCTGGTAACCATTGTTCAGCTTTGAACCTGTGTTTCCCACAGTAATGACACAAATGCAGTACTCTGTCATCACTGGCCAGTCACAAAGCCTCACTCATTCTGCTCAGGATGATCTCATTTGGTCCGTGTCTCAACCCACTGAGTGAGGATTTTCTCCATGCCTTACACAAATACTGACTCATCCACCAATGCACAGAGGCTGGAGTGATTCATTAGCTCAAATTGCACCAAACGCAGACATGTTCACCTGGAAAATAAAGGCCATAAATGGAGTCCTTATTGTGCACCTGGGGATTCAAATGTCAACACAGAACAAAGAACAAAAGGGAAGTTTAAACTCCCATGGTGCAGCACCGCTGCTTCAAGAGTCAAGCGTGAGGAAGCACTCGTCAGCCACCAAACCCACTGTGATTGCATGTTGGTTGGTCACATGACTTTCCTCTATGCAGCGTATGGGCCACATGCAACATTTTTTTTTAAAAGATGAACACAGGATTTGAAATCTTGTTGAACACAGTCAACATTCTAACTGTATATTCATTTAAACAGATTATTGTGCATAATCGCTGAAATGAAGGATTGAGATGTATCAGGTGAGCATCAGGAGCTGTCTGTTACTGGAACCTCTTCACACAGGGAATGAGGGACACAGAGGCAATCTTGTTATCACAGGTCACCCATCTCATCTCCATAATACTATTAGGTCTGTGCAGATACCAAAGCCTCTGGATCAGAGGGGACACGGGTCTGTGCAGAAACCAAAGCGTCTGCATCAGAGAGGACACAGGTCTGCGCTGCTGCTGCAGAGTTTGGAGTTAAGCCCATGCAACCAACGTGAAGAAACTCACGTCCACCGCTCCTGCCCCTCCCTTTCTCCACCCTCTCTCTCTCTCGCTCTCTCTCTCTCGCTCTCTCTCTCTCTCTCCTTCTTTTCTCTCTATGAATAGGGTGAAGTGGTGCTGGTATTTCAGTGAGCTTGATCCCAGCCCTGTCCCAGATTCCGTCAGGCCACACTGTCAGTCCATGACAGTGCTGAATACCTTTCAATTAATCAGCCTTACTTTATCTATTAGTCACATAATGTGCAGCATCACTTTATCTATTAGTCACTTTCAGCATTACTCTGCATTACCTCTGTCACATATAGCATTACTCTACATTCCCTTAGTCATATATAGCATTACTCTGCATTCCCTTAGTCATATATAGCATTACTCTACATTTCCATTGTCACCTTCAGCATTATTCTACATTCCCTCTGTCACATCCATTACATCACATTCATGCTGTATAGTCATATACATTACGTAGTTGTAATGTAACGTAATGTTACATAGTTATATACATACATTCATGCTTGCATTCAGTGTTACTCTACATTTCCCCAGCCACATACAGCATTGCACTCCATACTCTGTGTGCGCGGTGAGTCAGATTCTAGGAGACTGGTTGGATGAGCTCCCTGGTCCTAGCAGCAGGTACAGAGGAGCATAGACATGATTCACCCCCCCAGAATAAACAGCTGAGAAGGTCTGGGGCTGCCCCCCCCTCAGGAGCTGGAGTGAGACGTGAGGCTCTCCACATTCACTGCTCAATTATTCAGCAGAGGGGAGGATGCCAAGGGCTTGTAGACAGACGGAGAGAAAGAGGGAGAGATTGAGAAAAAGAGAGAGAGAAGGAAAGAGAGAAGGGGGAAGGGGGAGAGAGGGAGGACAGGGATGATTAGAGATACTTTTAAATAGACAAAGATTGTGGGCTTCAAAAAAAGCTTGCATCTCAGAAAAGCAGGTACTGATTCAGGCACCACCACCTCAGAATATACATGTTCAAACACATTCGTTTTACACTTGATTACCTTGGGAAATTGGTGTGTCAGGGAGCTTTGCTTTGGCAACGTATTGAAAGGAAAAGCCTCAAAGATACACGTGCACGCACACACAGACACACACATGCAGACAAGTGCACAAGTGCAAAAACACACATGTACATACACACACGTGCGTACACACACGCCAGCAGCCACCAGCTCAGACAGCCGTGATAAAAAAAATCCTCTTTCCATAATCCCAGTGTTCTTATGAAGATAGAGGTGCTGTTAATGATGTGTCCATGTCAGTACGCGGATGCAGTGTATCTACTGGAAATGCTTCTCCCAGAAAATTTCGAATTGTTAGACTGATTTTAAATCAGTCCCACAGTAATCTCCGTTCAAGTGGTCCCGGCATCTCCTCCCGTGTCAAATGCATGTCCAGTCTGTATCCTGAGTGCACATATTGTTTGAATACTGGATAGTACCACATGACTGTGTATCACAAACTAAAAAAAATCTTTTTCTTGTTGGGTATCTAGTTATTTATCTAAGCGAGATGCATTTAAAGATGTTTAATAGTTACACTCATCCTTGGTGTTCCTTTAGGTGGCAGCGTATTGAAATATTTGAATGATTAAATGAAAATTGAAACAGTGTGAAAACCACATTGAGAGTTGCAAGTCATTCTTGAGTAAATTAAATATACATGGGAAGTAACCTCTGTGTGGACTCTCATGTGCTCATCTCTTCTAGGAAGAGGCTTACATGGGAAAATGCTTAGACTTCAAAAGCGAACAAGTACAGACTTTCAGTTGACTGCATCCACCAAAGAATTTGTTGAAAAAGAAAGATCAGGCATTCACTGTAAAACTCCTAAAAAGGTTTCTTTTTTTATTGCACGTAAGTAAATGGAATGACAATACAGCACACACCAACATGGGCTACCACTGAACAGTATATAAGAATACTAATAGTTAATAAGTGGTATATATTCACTGCACTGAAGTTTCATACCAAACAAACATTTTTTTCAATGATTAGGCTTGTTATTGGTAGGTTTTATCAAGTTGACTGATCCTCAATAGGTCAAATTTAAAAAACTTGCTGTGGAGTGGTAGAACATGGATCTTGACAGCTTTTTGTGAATGAAGTCATGAGGAACCCGGTAATTTCTCAGCAGTGGAAAATATCATTCCGGAAAACATGTATGATCAGGAGCTCAAGACGCGGTCAGACTGTGGTCAGACCATGATCAGGCAGCGGTCAGGTACAATGGGGGCAAAGGATCAGGGTCTTAGTGACCATAACCCCGCTGACATGACCCAGTATGTGGCGCCGTTCCCTGACGCTCCGCCACCGGGAGCATTGAGAGCTAATCTAGTGTGTAATGGGAAAAGTCAATACTGGATATCTGATAAATCCCTCATCGCTCTCCTTTTCTGTCTCTCTGCGACGGTAAGGCTCAGGGAACTTAACCCGTTACGCCAAGCAGTGAAGCGTGCCAGTCGCTCACGCGCCCAGACGCATTCCTCCACGTCTGGCTGGCACGTACCCCGCTGCACCTCTGCCCCGCCCGGCCACGCCCAGTCCGACAGGGGCCCTCCACCCGTCCACATCTACCACTGGACCTGAACACACCTGCTGTAATGAGACACCCTACCTGGAACACCTCTGGCCTGCAATGCCACGCCCACATTTCACCTGGCCACACCTGTACCAGCAGGAAACCCCACCCTGCCAAACCTCTGTCCTGCAAAGCCACACCCATACCGGAAGGAGTCCCTGTCCTGTTACACCTGTACCTCACTCATTGATCCCTAAACTTCTCTTGCCTCACCATGAAGGTACTTCCATTCTGGTCATGAATGTGAACATGAATGGGGAAAGTCATCCTGTCAGCCTATTTTGATGCTGTGATTCCCCCTGGACTGACAGGCGGTGCACTTCCATCTACATTACATTACATTATTGGCATTTAGCAGACGCTCTTATCCAGAGCGACTTACATTGGTTGCAATATGAGTCCTGCTCCTTAACCACTATTCTATACTGCCTCCCACATCTAACTCTGTGCAGCCTGATTTCAACTGCTGACTAAGAGCAAAGTCCCATTCTCTCACACTGTCCTTGCACTTATCCTGCCTTACTGCCCACTTAATTTGCAATTTTCCAAATGGAGCTAAGCCTGGCTTCAATCCACTTTCCTCCGACACCTACACTGAACTGAGGATACAGAGCCGACACTAAGCGTACGTGGGCAGGATACAATGTCATTATCTAAGCTCTGAATGACATGCTCGTACAGGGTCACTGGAGCTTATTGGGAGAGGTGCCTACCAATGTCACCTTCTGGTTTTGATCTAAAGCAATTTTATCATGCTACATTTTTGAAGAAAATGCATTTTCAGTGTGGAGTAGGCAACAGTGTACCATACTAGTAAGGAGCAGGGCTTGTAACTGAAGGTTTTCTGGTTGGAATCCCCACTGGGTCACTGCTGCTGTACCCTTGGGCAAGGAACTTAACCCAGAATTGCCTCTCATTTCCTCAGTAAACATCCAGCTGTTTAAATGGTTAACATGTAAAAACTGTAACCTGTGTAAGTCGGTCTGGATGAGAGCATCTGCGAAATGACAGTAATGTAATGTTTGTTTATTGTTAGAAATTCAGAGCACAATTAGATATAGGCCTGATTACTGTCACAATGTCCTCATAGTGTGTGTGTGTGTGTGTGTGTGTGTGTGTGTGTGTGTGTGTGTGTGTGTGTGTGTGTGTGTGTGTGTGTGTGTGTGAGATGATGGTTTCACCTGCTCTTACAACATGGTCATACACTTGCATATCATTTGCATGATTTAGATTTTGCATTTCACAACGATGCAAATCAACACAGATTTGTGTGGCCTGGCCTTCACCTTTACAAATGAACCTGTCACTGGGGCAAAATCGAAGTGTTACTGGAGCCATTTCCTCTGATGAAGGAGTGAGGGGTACAGTTGTATTATCTTTAAAATCTCTCTCTCTCCCCTTTTCTCTCGCTTCCTTTGAATTCATTGGTGCTCTATTGGCAGGGCAAAAGCAGTCTCAGCAATGGCATAAACAACATTTTTTGAAATGTGGGAGTATGATGTGATATTTAAACGAGTACTTCCATTGCTGGGGAGTATTTGCCACATTGTAAAAAGGGTGACATCTGTCTCAACCTCTCATTTCGCAGTGATCACGGAGCCTGTGCTCGCTGACTTGCCAGGTTTGCCTGTACTGACCTTTTCACGAAGGCCAGACCCTGACCGCTCAGCTCATATTTGGTTAGGATCTGCCTCTGCTTTGCATGCCACTTGCACTGTATTTTGCTCTGTGTTTTTGTATGTTTCCGGATGTTCCAGACAAGAATGTCTGTGGTCTTTTTATAATTTGATTTACTTGCAATTACACACCTCACTGCCAGAAAGGGAAATTGACAGAATGATATTTTGGAAAATGTTTAGTCAAATTTTTATTGGTGGGTTTAAATTTCAAAGCCTCTATTTTTAATATCAAAAAAAGATCCCTTGCAGGCTTTAAGTAGTTGTCTTCAGGGATAGGTTGTGTTATCTATATGGATAAAACTTCCTAAATGCATGGATATTTATCTACCTGATTAGCACTAGGCGATTTGAGGGGGGATGAGGGGGGATGCTATCCCCCTTGTTAGCAAAATGACCACAATGCATCCCCCTTGTTAACCTGCCATCCCCCCCTCTCCATCCCCTAGTTAGTTACAGAGAGAGTGCTGCATATGCACCTGCCATCCCCCCTGTTAAAAATTAACAAATCATCTACTGCTGATTAGCGATACAATAATTACCTAGCTGGCTGTAGCTAATAACCTAATTTAGAATAGGACCTAGCTATGACAACTAGTTGGTTAATTAACCAGCTTATAGCTTTATCGTGGGTAAAACTGATTTTTTATCAGCTTATGTGAAACTTATGATTGACTGCTTGCCTTATCTCTGCCCCACCGGTTTCCTGTCACAGAGAGGTGAAAGTAGGATATGTTTGCATGCCTTACACAACACTCATCTGACAATGCTTCCCAGTATAGCACTATATTACATCTATGGCAATAATGATTGAGTATCTATGTGGCTATATGCCTAACAGGGCTGAATGCACATTTTGTACATTTTTGCCATATGAATGAATGTGAATGTCCAGCAGTCTGCTGGTGTGTGTGATTAAGACTATAGCCCCCTTACAGCCAATGACATGAGATGAGTCACCTGGTGTTTTTATTAAGGTACAAGAACAGCCATGAGGTGAGTTTGTTTGTTTATCAGCATTAGTGACGGCAGATCCATCGTGTTCTGTTTAAGTGGTCCTTTGGGAGCTGATCTGCTGGCACCAAGGATGACTTCCTGTGAAAACAAACTCTGTGTTTCCACAGATTAGAGAGAGCGAGAGGAATGGGGGGGGGGGAGCCAGAGAGAGACAGTGTGTTTGTGTTCGTGTTCGTAAGAGTGTGAAACTGGACTTAGCGTGTGCCCAGTCAATGCCGCTCACCAAATCCCTCATCTGTATTAAGATTCTATTTGTGGACGTTGGCCTGGCACGACTGTGTGGACCTCAGCTGACGAGGTGTTTATGGACTTCGTCTGTCTCGGATGCACCACATTTACTATGAGAAAATGAAACCAGTCGATAGATAAATAAACAGCAGGGCTTCGTCGGAACTGATTTCAGTTGCTGTGTAATGGCTGGGCATTTGAGCTCATTAGAAAAACCTTTCTGCCTGTCTGCCAGGGTAAAAGAAGAGCTGGCACAAAACGCATGTCTTTAGCTGCTAGAACTTCTGAAAGGGTGGATTTTTTTGAAAGCAAGCAGAAGGGCTTTAACAAGCAACAGGAAATGGAAAACCACAGAGCACCCCCGCCAGGCGGCATGCCAAGGATGAGTACGTGACCTGAGGTGACCTTGCCCCCGCCACCATGGCATCGCGAGGGGCCCACCGGTGGCAGCCACGCCCACCAGCCCGCCCCTTCAGAGTCCGAGCTTCCGTGGTCACGTGACACAAAGGGAGTAGGTGTGGCGGGGCGTACATGACAGCGGTCACATAGGCACACGGGGACAGTAGGGGAGCGGTTGGGGCCGAGGTTCCAAACCCTGAGTCAGACCCCAAAGCCGGCCAGGCCTGGAAGGAGGCTTAAGCCGAATGTTTTCCAAGCGACTCTACAGACGCGCAGCATGCCCAGAGCAGGAAGACTGCCTCATCTCTGTCCTTACCACCAGAGGGCCAGGCAAATCTGCTCTCCGTCACACAGATGGACACATGGAAAAGTCTTAAGCATGACAAACAAAATGCATTTGCTCACATCCTCAGGATGTTTGTCCTCTGTCCTCTGTCTGCTTTTCCATCCCTGGACATATCCTAGAGGTTTATTATTGAGTCTGTGGAATTTGCTCCTGGTTGACTGTTATTGATGTTTACAGCAAAGTCAAGGAATGAAATAACACTGACTCTTATAGTGATCTTGGGCGTTTGATTTCCTCATCAACTGGAAATGCTTAGTCACCAGGAAACAGCTATGTGAAGCTGAGAAGGGCTGATGTCATGTGACGCAGTTTCCACTTTGTCCGTTTACAGAGAGTGATGCCTATGCCCATGTCAAGAAAATAAAAAGTTGTCCACAAATCTCAGTTCAAGGAAGACCAGTCAAAAGTCTTCTCTGACACCACGGTGCAGGCAGCAGGATTAAAGTGTAATTACCTGTGAAACCGGGCCATGACACAGAATCAAACACAGACCTGACACCAGTCACATAGTCCATTTCCCATGATGCCCTGCACTCAACCCTACCAGGACTGGTGTAGCCACTTCCTGTACTTCTGCACTTTCTGCAGCTGAGTCACAGTAAAAGTTTTTTATTCTAAATGACCAGTGTTAGGAATGGAGGTGACCAAGCCGATTAGAGATCACCATATTATCTCTGTCCCTTAAGGAAGAAGACTTGCTTTCTGTTGGTGTTGTCAGGAACGTAAGCACAATAGTATAGGTGGATGAAGTCAAAGGCTTGCAACTCCAAACATTTATTCCCCAAGAGAAACACTTATATCTCCTCTTGTATTGAGCAACAGCACGTGTTAACAATCAAATGCCCAGGTGCTCAAGCCAATGTAAATATCAATCCATTCTTCTTATCAGTCCCCAAATGTCACTTGTAGCAACAGCTGCTCTAGGGAGGATCAAATAATAAAGCTCAAGCTTTAAAAGTCTTTGTCATGTAGGTGTCATTCAGCAATGCAGAGGTATTTACATTGAACCACCAAACCTCCATTAGTCTCTGCAATACAGAGTCCTGGAAATTGAACCTTGAGCTGCATTATAAAAGCCAGCTTCCTGGTTGCCGTAGTTCCAGTAAATTGGCTGAAGCAAGAAAAAAGAAACTTGCTTAGTTCTCGTTTCCTTCCCCTTCACACAATAGACAAAAGGGTTCTTGCAACGGGCCCTGCCCGCCCAAGGTGGATACAAGAATTTAAGGATTAGCCCAGGGGCTCAGCTCACCGCTCCACAACCAAGCATTGCACCCATTATTGCACACCCATCCCCGTGTTGTCTTAGGTGTGGCAGAGGAAGTCTCTCCCCTGCTCATACTATATGTATTGTATGCAATACAGCTTGAACAAGAAATTCTGCTTTTGTCAAAGTTGGTCATGTTGCCCCTGAAAATAACTAAGCACAGACTTACCCCGGAGGAACTGTATTGTTTATATCATTCCAAAGACCCAGTGAGGTATACAATGGAACATTACATTTAGAGTTGCAACAATCACAATCATATGCTCTAATGTTTGAGAACATCAGAACATTTATTTGCTTTTGTCCTATTTATTTTTTGGAAGAAATGGAACTATTGCACAGAGCATAGCATCCTCTAGGGACAAAGGAATTTAAGACGGGCTTCTCTGCTTTCCCATGGTTCTGTACCTTACTCAAAGCACATTGTGAGCAGACATTCTCTATAGAAAGGTTAACCAACCCATAATACACCATGTCAAAATGCCTTAATCCCTTCTCCTGTATGCAGCTGATTTTTATTGGATGGTAACAGAACATACAAGCTGCAAAGGTCTGAGGTCAACTGGTGCAAAGCTAGATGTGGGGCAGACACATCCTCATCATGTCTAGACAGGGAACAGGGGCAGCAAAGAGGAAGCTGATCCACCAGTCAAAATCTGGGGCACCAGACCCTCTCAATCAATCACAGTTTGATCCACCTGGTGGAATGGCACAGCTGTGACATACGTGCAGGACTGCAGGGAGCAGGAGTGATGGGGATGACAGAGTGGGATACAGCAGGATAATACAGCAGGACTTTGTGGACAGAATAGCAATGGTAAACCACAAATAAATATTTCCTTTATTTAACAGAGATAATGCACTGTGCTGCACTTAGGTCTAAATGATGAAATGGTTCGATTCCCTGCTGGTGCACTGCTGCTGTACCCTTCGGCAAGGTACTGTAACTGATGTAAGTTGCTCTGGATAAGAGCGTTGGCTAAATGCTAATAATGTAGTGTAAATGAACCTTTGAAAGAACCACCAACAAAACGTCAAATACACAGGACACCACACAAGTTGCTTCTTTCGTTGAAATTATTTATTGGTCCAGCAACTGCAAAATACACAGATATTTGAAAGGCATACCCTGTAATACTGCGTCATGTTCTCTCTCTTCAGACATGCACAAAAAAACAAACAAATACGTTCACACACCACCCAAAATATGTCATCCATGTCCACATGCAAATAAATAGTTCAACCCAAACTCGCAACAAGACAAAATTCAAGTATCAGAAGCAAACAATGAAAAGTTGCTTCTCTATTTTGATGATACCATTTAATGAAGACAAGACACCTGCGAAGTCATGTGACCAGACCCTGAAATGCCATTTGCCCTTCATAAACACGGCTTCAGCCAATCTGGTGCGCAGTATTTCATACTTCTCATCAAAACCAATGCTAGTATTCTTATCTCACCTCAATATTGTTACATTGATCATATTTTACTATTGTGCAACAGCTTTCTTGAACTTTTCTTAGCTTGATGCCCTTACATCTTTATGTACATGGCTTTTTACGTTAAACTCAGTTACGAAAGAAATACCAGTAAAATTACCTGTAAAAATAGCTGATTGCCATTGATTATATTAGACTAAAGTGTAAGTACATGCAAGACTCTGTCACCTCCTCTGGATTACAACAGCATTGTATAATACAAAAAACTGACAGCAATCCAATGACAAAGAGCATATTATAGTAGGAAATAAAATTTCAAAAAATAAAACGCACTGCATGAAGATATGTTGAACTGGAGTACAGAGCGTGTTGAACAGAGACGGACAGTCAGGGCAGTCTACGAGCAGCATATACTTGCAGCTGTTTGCTTCCTGCTGTCTTTAAGTGTTGGGCGCTCATTACTGTAGCAGCACAACAAGCACTAGGCACTGAGGGTATATCAGGTCGCTAAAGTTTGCATGTAAAGACAAAAAAAATGAAGGAGACCTACACACACATCACTGTCAGTTGCTAATGCATCATCATAATGACTTTGACAACACAAACAGATCATGCATAAAAAAACATATTTTTGCTTTTTTCCATCATTTCTTACAAGCATCAGTTACATAATTTTATGTAATGTATAATGCACTATTGCTCAATTAAGTCTGTAATAATGTGCTGTAAAAATATAGTAATCAGTGATTATTGCTGTCTGAAACATATTGCCAAATATATACATGTAAAAATATGTTTTTGACAAGATGAAAAATAGAATAATTCTCAGAACTATCAGAATGGTTAACTACTGATGATTTCACCTGCATTATAACCAACACACCTGTCAATATTCGTATAAAACTAATGAATTCAGATTAAAACAAATCCAGTAAAAATAATCATCTTTTGGTTGTGAGTTTACAAATTGATTAAATTTACATTCATTTGTCATTTTGCAATTAGCTTTTAGAGACCTGAAGTTCTGATATGTTCTCTTTGTACTGTGATTTTGGAACTAAAAGAGACTGAAAAGTGGAAAAAAAGGTGCACCTCATAAAATTATAAAACCAATGGATATGACACACACTATTCATACGTGTGCAAGCACATCAATCAGTGGAACCGGTTCTATCTGCTTCATTCTGGAACAAACCGGTTGGGAGACAATGAAACGTTCCATACTGTAATGCCATGTAGCTGCTACTATTGTGAGCACCACCAATATGGAATTTGGGTTCGCCCAAACATGTTGAGTTAATGCTGTGAAAATATGACAAAATGGCATGAATCACATAAATGAAATGAATGGCAAGGATTTAGCTTTTAAACAGCTAACCAGATCTGCTGTTAACATCATTAGAGCCTTTGAAAGCGTGTTTAACCTTAACCTTAAAAAACACATCTCTGTTTTTACAGTGGCAAACTGCACACATGCTACAACATGTTATATTCAGTGAAGTACTGAGCTTATCAGCGCCTATGACAAACTCTTGAATAAAGCCACTTTACAAGATTTACCTTTTAAAAAACAGTATTGAGCCTTTCAACTTCACTTCAGGGGTTCTTTTTCTTTTTTCTACACAAAATAATCCACCTCCACCACATTCACTTTACATAAACTTTACACTATTTACAGAGACTTTTTGAATCATGTATTTACAGAAGAAGAACGTGTGTACTATAAGCACTTACAGATAACAGTGCAGGGACATTCACTGACACGGCTGTGAAATTCAACTGAGACTGACATTGCTCAAAGCAGCTACTTGTCCCCACAAGATCTCCAAGAGATAAAGCCATGCCGGCCAAACAGGAAGGATCAATGTCCCCTCTATGACATCACTTCCTGGGTGCAAGATGAGGCGATATTTTGATGCAGTCTCATTGGCAGAGCTGCAGAAGTTCAGGGAGGTCAGGAGGGCATCTCTTCAAGTTCTGGAAAGACATACAGAAACACAGTGGTCACCCAGACATGGAATACATTATGTTCAACAATCAAAGAGTCAGGCGGAGATCAGAGCATGTACACGTACTGTATAAACTCTAGAGATCATCTACATATCTATACAGGCATCTATATAGGCATTGTGATCCTGTCATTGTCCCCATCCTTATTCATATGAGACCAAATCACTTTTGTCCAGCTCTCCCACACCACTTAATGTTAGGGTAATTGTTTCCTTTCCATTTGTTCCTGATATTGATTGATTTCAAAATGGAAGTTGGCTGTCAGGTACCACACCTCTGCAGGTGCAATTTAGATAAGCACCCGACGTCGGTGTCCAACAGTGGCTGGAAGCAGCTCTAAGAGTGAGTCAAGAGAGGACTTTGAGCCTGCCTGGGTTTTAATTTGATCACCACACTTGCGCTCAAGTTCCCACTCCTCACTTCAACTCCAGAAAGTTCCCACGCAGGGAACTTCCTGACACACCAACCACAAGCATCCTGGGACTGATGGCTGTGCGTCTAAACCCACCAACAGACTGTTCTAGAACAAGGGAGAGGACAGGATCTTCATAGGGGTAAACCCCACTGATCTCTTCAGATTTATACCACAGTAAATCTAGCTAAACAGCACACAACACAAAGACTAGAGGCCTATGGCAACACAGAGCATCTGTCTTTATCTATCAGACTAAACTACAGGACTGCTTTACAAGCAGAAAGCCAGTTCTCAGCAGGTCTTTTACCTCTGTAACAAAAGCACAACAATTTTCAGATAATGGAAAAACGTGCGTCTTCAGGCCAAACAAGGGAAACGGGAAGGAGAAACAAACCCAAACTGTTAATAAATATTAGATTTTCTATGCCTCCTGGCCTGGCGTATGCGTAACAGGAAAAGCTAAGGGGAAATGTTACCAATAGGTCAGACTGTTGTGTAACCGTGACATCAGGGAGTAAGCATGAGAAACAATGAGGGTGATGCACAGACGTGTAGCATTGTTGTGCAACTACAGAATTCCATCAAATTGTAGCTACAAGAGAGTTTTGTTCATACCAGACACAAGGATGTGACTGTACATGAAATGTGAAGGGAGCTAAACACTACCACGCAACACGGACTACACCCTCAGTGTGCCTAATGGGTAGTCTGACACCGCTTCTGGTGGGAGGGATGGGACAGTCAGTGGTACTTACAGAGAAGCTGTGCCAAGCCAGAGCTGTGAAGTGAAGAACAGAAAGAAGGGGCAGATGAAGGAGCAGCTCAAAGATGAGGTGACATGCAAGAGGAAAATAGGCTCTAATTAAAGCCATATGAAAAACACGCCCTCAAGGAGCAGACAGAAACAAAGAGGCAACCAGGCTCTATGTAAGATGAGAGACGTCGGGGGTTTTGGGGGAATCCCCTGGGTGTTGATTGTAGGGTGTGCTAACTCACCTGTCCTGACAGGTGAGCGGGGAGGGGCGCGGAGCGGCACTGGCACAAGGGGCCAGAAGGGCTCTCTGGGATAGCATGGTCCTCCAGGCCATCTAAGCGGGGCTTCTTTGTGGGTTCGTGGCTGGTCAGGGGTGTCACACTGTTCCTCCTGATGAGCACACCAGGAGCCCTCTTCACCTGCTGCTCACAAAGAGAGAGGGGTCAGTGGTCAGGGGTCAGGGGTCAGGCCATCCCAGCATGCAACACCCGAGGTCACAGACAAACAGATGGATGGGCAGACGGGAAGGCTACATACCTCAGGTCTGTCCCTGTGTGTGTTCACCGCTTCAACGTTCAATGAGATGGATTCAACCTTGCACCCTACGCATATGAAAAATAACACCAGTGAACAGGGCGACACAGAGACAAAGACAGGAAACGAGAAGGTCTGATGGGCTCTGCGTTTCTCACCATAAGCGACTGGAGTGAGCTTCAGCACTGTGTGCAGCGGACACTTCAGGTAGGGCATCTCATCTAGAACAAGGAGGTCAAAGGTCACAAAGAGAAAAGCCCAACCTTACAGCAAGGTGCAAAAATCATTCTGTGAATATTCATCTGTTAAGCCCTGTAACCAGGAGGAAACTCAATTGAGTAACACTACTAATGACAGCTGAAATCCTGAAGCTCTGTGGAGCGTGCATACATACACCTATTGGTCTCTGGAATTTAACAAAAGCCACACCTGCTGGGAGCGGGGGAGGGGGTTGTCTGGGAAAGTGAAATAAGTGTGGGAAACAGAGCAGGGGCTGATGGGATAGCGGCTCACCTGCACTCTTGTCCAGGAAGTAGGCCAGCAGGCAGCGCATGACGGCCTGGTGGCAGACGACGAGGACGTTCTCCTGCCTCTCCAGCTCCATGATGACGGGCTCCACCCGCTGGACCAGGTCCTGGTAGGACTGCAGAGAGACACACAGGCAGACGGACACCGGGTCACGCCAACTTCCAAACCCACAGAACGCAGGAAAGCTCTATTTCTGGGGAAAAACATATTTTAGCGTGACTGCAGCTGCCTGCCGTGTGGGAGGCGGGGTTGGATCAATTATCTGCAATAACAAAATGCCGACTCCAGAACGCGAAAAAGGCTGCGGTCGCTGACTCCAGGGCCTGCGTGTGGAGAACTGAGCGGGCTGCCTAATGACTCAATTACACCCACCGACATTTTTGACTGATTTGCCATCCTACACTTGCAGTGAGTAATCGGCCCATTCCAGCCTCGGGCTCTTTAGAGGAGAAAGCGAGAGAGAGAAACCGGCCCAGCTACCTGTACACGCCTGCCCTGCCTGCTGTCTCTCCACAGACAGCAGGGAAGGTGACTTTACTGAGGGCATTGTAAAGTAAGGCTCAT
The DNA here is from genome assembly GCA_019176425.1 of Megalops atlanticus. Taxonomy (NCBI): domain Eukaryota; kingdom Metazoa; phylum Chordata; class Actinopteri; order Elopiformes; family Megalopidae; genus Megalops; species Megalops atlanticus. The sequence continues at coordinate 14,809,698 of CM032899.1, forward strand.
GTCCCTGCAGGTGTTTTGCGATCTCCCCCCTGGGCACTGTAAGCCTGTACTCCATGTAGTGCACCTCAGGGATCACCGTGGCAACAGCGCAGAGGTGGTGATGACATACCTCGCCCGTGGGGTAGCGGTAGTAGTACTTGTCCTGGTCTCTCAGGGCAAACTCTTCAGGGTACCTCTCCCTGACCTCGTCGTAGGTCATTTCCTCACATACGCCCTGCAGCCATAGAGACACACGTTATTAGAGAGAGATCACAGCCTTCAGAAAAGAGGAGATGTACGGGCGCGGGCACACGCACACACACACACACACACACACACACACACACACACACACACGCGCGCGCGAGGGCGTGTGCTGGCACTCACAGCGTCGATCTCATTGAGCGCCTTCCACTGCTCATACGGCAGGCCCAGTGCCTCGGCCGTCTGGATGCTTCTGCGCAGCTGACTGGTCCAAACTCTCAGGCCCTTCAGGTTCTGCTCCTCCACAAATTTGGACAGAGCCCCGGCGAACTGGAAGGAGCCAAAAAGAACTGTGTGAGCATGTTTGCCACGTGTCACAGTGTAGTCTCCTGCGTCTCAGTATAGCTGTAGTATATATAAGTGTATATAGATATAATTCTGTTCTTTTGTGCTGGAAGTCGCTGTGGATAAGAGCATCTGATAAATGAATGTAATGTAATATAGTATGGTCTCCTGTGTCTCAGTATGGTCTCCTGTGTCTATGTACCTTTCTACCCCGGACAGACAGGCCTGAGTCTCCTCCCAGTCTGCCCTGCAGGTTGTCCTCACTCTCGCCATGGCGACACAGGTAGATGGTGCGGGGCTGCACGTGGATATTCATCAGGTAGTACACGATCTTGCTCTGGATGTGGTCCTGGATTCGGTTCACCAGGAACCTCCGGCCCACGTCGATCACCTTGATAAAGGACAGGTTCCTGGGGACACCAGGGAGGAGAGATTAAACAGTGACCGCTGATAGGCAGAACTGCCTATGCTACAGGGATCTTTGAGCTGCTTCATATGCTACTGTCCTGTGGTAGGATGGGTGAGTACCTGTCGTACTGATCTGGGTCCAGAGGCTGGTACGACACCCGGTAGCACTCGATTCGCTTCTGAAAGTCCTCCATGGCTTCTGCCTTGTTGCAGTCCTGATAGTCTGGACAGGACACTTTCACTTCCTGTTACAAAGAGGAAGTAGAGACAGGCGACACAATGAATAGAGCAGAATCGGTCTGTTGCACTAAACCCCAGTTATACTGTGATGTTACCACATCAACACGTTGCTACCACAACATCACGTCAATGTTATGAGAACGATGCCAGTTGTCTGGGACTTTAACTGCAGGTCATAGACAACATTATGCTCTTCCACATTCAACACATGGCTTTTAGGATGACTAAATCAATTATATTTCTGTAGCACAGACAGGAGAAAGGGGAAGAGAAACCGAAAGTTCTTACTCACCAGTATATTTGCGGCAATGACGTCTGGGTCATCACACACTGACTCGATGAAGAAGATCTGCCAACCAGAGGCGGCACCCCGAGTGTTAATCACACATTACTATGCCAAAAAAAATGCACTTTACTGATTCAACTGCACAGTAAGTGCATTGGTATGATGCTGTTATTTCTTAGTATTACAGGTCTGTAGATGTCCTCACCTTGAATCCGTTCTCACTGCCAAAGGTAAGGATCATGTCTCTTCTCTCCCTTGTGGTGTTGGTGGCATCAAAGACCTGTGGGATGAGAATTTAACAGTGACCAAAGTGCACTTTATCAACAAAGGATGAGTGTCTACAGCAGGTCCTACATTATTACCTCTGAGTGACTGAATCGAATTATACACAGCCATCCATTACATTACATTATTTCCATTTGGCAGATGCTCTTCTCCAGAATGACTTACATAGGTTACAGGTTTTACATATTATTCATTTATACAGCTCGATATTTACAACTCTGGGCTAAGTACCTTGCCCAAGGGTACAGCAGCAGTGCCCCAGCGGGGAATCAAACTGGCAACCCTTCAGTTACGAGTCCTGCTCTTTAGCAATATGCTACACTCCCGTCCCTCTCGTAGCCTGTCGCTGTGTGTATTGGGGGGTTGGGGTGGGGGTGGCACTGTACTCACAGCGATCTGACCTCCCTCCTCCGTCAGGTACGTCCTGACGTCTCTCAGGGCGGCTAAGGCACACTGCCTGTGGGGAAAGAAGACCAGACGCACAGATTAGCATCGCTGCTTCACGCCCTGCACGGGTTTAACAGTGGGCTAAAAATCCACCAGATCACTCACTGTCTTATTTTCACCGCATCCTGGTTGTCGGGTTTGAAGAAGTCGAGGCTGTAGTGCTTGACCGCTTCCCGCCGATACTCTCCCACATTGAAAACTGGAACCAAATCGGCATTAAACAAACAGCAATGATAAGAAACAATGGGATAAGATAAGAGAGGCAGCCCCACAAACAGATGTTTAACACAGAAAACGGAATGTTCTGCAGCAAAAGAGTCACCGTAAGACAAAAGACTGTTTTATGTTCTAGTGGCCAACTAAAACAGCAGGGGGGAGTTTGCTGCTTTTTTGGAGGGGGGGAGGGTGGAGAGCAAAAAATAAACCAAACAACACTGTACTGTGGTCAAAGGCTCTTCCGCCACTCATATCTAACATTCAATCAAGATATTCGACATTCAGCATTGTTGCAGCAACAGTGAGCGTTAACTGGCACCAGTTGACCGTGCTCTCCTCTGGAACTTACCAATCTCCTGCAGTGGGGTGTGTGGGATAACTAAAGTCAGAGAGCAGATTCCTGGCACTGGCAGGTACCTTTAGTGGGCAGTCCGATCCAGTTGAGGTAGCGGGTCAGCTTCTTTGACATGTAGGTTTTCCCTCGAGCGGGCAGGCCCACCATCACGATGACAGTGGGGGGGTTGGCGAGGTGGGGGCCACCCCCTGCTGGGTGAGAGAAAGAGAGAGAGAGAGAAAAAGAGAGAGAGAATTTTAAAATAAGACTTCGCTTCCAGCATTTAAACTGGTCTCACGCAATGTAGGAAGACACTCATGTCTGCAAACTAAATGCAGCTTCACTGAGTTTTCAGTCAGACAGCTCAGCTTCACTGAGTTCTAAATCAGACAATAACTACATGAATTCAGATTATACATCCCCAATCAGACACACACAGTTTCAGAGTCTAAATGTGACAGTTCAAGTCATGAGAAGCGCAGAGAATTTAGACACTCACACTAATGAAATATCACATGTGAGAGCTGCACTCAAAGACTGAGAGGCAGACAGAAGCTCTGTCTAGTCCAGCGTAAAGCGGAATATTCGCAGATCACTGACATAGAAGGTGAAAACTGATAACTGAGTGTGGATTTCCCTTGGTAACTATGTGCCATGTCACTCTCTTAGACATGGAAACGCACAAAGCGATTTCCAGCAGCTCTAAAAATAACCCCATGGATTGGCGGAACAACCCCCCGCCCCAGGGCATGAGGAGGCTGACGGAATTGGGTCAGTCCCATCCGTGACTGTGCATGCAGGATGAAGTGGCCCCCCTCGCCCCCCCACTCTGCCACTAAACCCCCCATGTGCGTGGCTCTCACGTGGAGCTCCCGTGTACACTTCACTGCCCCCGCTTTACGCTCTTTTACACTTGCACATGCATACACACACATACATATGCACACACATGCACATACACACGCACATATGCACGCGCACACACACACACACGCACATATGTACGCGCACACACACACACACACACACACACACACACACAGAGGATCCTACAGGAATATCGATCACGCCATCCAGTGCCATGCAGACTTTCCATTCTATCTCAGCCTACAGACTCAAGCTGGCACTTAAATAAAGCTGATCTTGTAAAGATAGTATATTTCACCGAGACCTTTCACCGCTTACAATTTAGATTCATAGCAGGTGTAAATCAAACCGTGATCTATGGGATCACTCTGGAAGCATACACGGGCATACACTGCACAGTGATTTTGGCACTTAATCATTCACAGTGTGGTCTCTGCAGGATGTACTGCAGTTATTTCATGGAGTGTCATATTTCTTATTTTGTCGTGTCAGCGGTTATGCATATTCATCTTTTGTAGCTGTGGGTGGAATGTGTGCGGTGATCTCCGGTAATCTATCTCAGTAACGGGCATCTCCTGTGGAAAAACGTCTTAGAGGGAGTCAGTCAGCAAAGCAGGCAATCTGATTAAAACCACCTGAGTCACGTCCGCACTGCTGAACGGTCCCACAGGCTCCAGGTAAACAAAACACCCTGACGTAAAGGGCCACCTGAAACACCTGTGCTGTGCAGTGTATGAAGTCTGCAGCAGTGTGGACTAGTGGAGGGTTTGGATTTCAGAACTTTCAGAACATCAAATGTGTAAAATGTATTACCGTGGCATGGTTATGCCAGTAAATGATAAAACGATTTAAAAAATTCCTTATGAATATCGGCAGCGATCAGGGACCATATTATCACTTCATGCAAAAAAATTCGGGACATGAAGACAAGGCTCTGGTGAAAGAGACCCCTAAATCACTGACGTCATTTGATCAGCAGCAACTATTCAAGCTCGAGCTGATGACTTCGCGCTTTGCGCCGGTTAGCCTCGCGCCACACCGACGCATGCCGGTAATCCAATCACAACGCAGCGTCTTTCCATTTTGAACATGCCCCCAACCCCCCGAATCCCACCCCAGCTGGACCTCTGCCAACGCCCTAAACCGATCCATTCAGCTCTCAGAGGCGAGCGCTGTGCCGGCTCGCGAGAGGGATGTGGTCTTCTGTTGCTATAGAAACGTCGACTCCATCACGCCATATATGAAAGTCCACGTTACGTGCGGGACAAAAGTGCTTGACTCGGCTCCTTTTTAAAAAAAAAAAAAGTATACCGTGTCCACCTGTTTGAGATAAACCTTACATTTCTGGGGCTTAAACACAAACTCAAAGGTCACCACTAAACTGAGGTATGCGAATGGTGTTTTGCAAATATTTCATTCTGTTCAGGTTAGATTAAATTCAGTCTGACTTGACTTAAATTAAGTCTGTCCAAGCGATTAAGTCAATATTAAGTCACCCGTTCAAAATCTCATATGCAAACACGAGAAAACCATTTATTTGGTAAAAAAAAAAACATTACTGCAGGTTGGAACTTTGCGCCACGTCCAATTAAACTATATGTAGGCTACACGAATTCACAAAATGGTCACAAAAATCCCCCACATATTGCAAAGGATTGCATCAAGAATAGATTGTTGTGCAGTAACTGCAGTAAGATATTCGCGTATCACCGGCATCCGCGACCGGCCAGAATTCCACAGTTCTGCAACAACGCGCTGCATACTTAGACCATCATTGTCCTGAGTATGCAGCGAAGTACCGACCCGCACGCAAAACAGGATCGTCCACAAAATACGGGGTGGACGCCGTACGTTCTGCAACATGCCTACTTTTATAAGTGCAATGGTGTGTATGTCGTAGTCACTTCTTTATTCTACTGTGGTTTCTGCAACCCATATAACATTGTGCATTGTGCACCAAAGAGTTGTTTGGGAATTACAAAGCGGGGAACCTATTTTAATTTTAGAAGTAGCTCTAAATGACGTATTTGTTAAGCGGATATATATCCTGTAAGTAAACAATAACTTCTGCATTTTAACAGTGAAGTCTGATACAACGTAGCTTCTGATGTGGCGAGTGTAGCAGAATGCATTCCAATGCTTTCAGTGTGCAACGAATCGAACGTGACTGCAATGTAAATTAATATTTCTTTGCAGTTTTTACATGCCATCTACCCGGGTTACCTTCAGCCATCAAAGTATTTATATTTGTAGTTTCACATCATTATTGAAAGACAAACACAGACATTAGACATATTCCAACAGCTGAACAATCACATAGGACCGCTACGAGACACTATACAGGTAGACATACTGAACTTACGTCTCCGCGGTAGCGCTGGTTTGTCATCCCTAAAAGGAATCCAGATTTTTTGGATCCTTGTCTGCGTGAGCTCTCTTGGCATTCCTTATTGAGTGATGAATAAAAGAGACGAATTTGGGCAATCGGAATTAAATTAGTCCTGCCAGAGCCAGAAGTGCCTTCGAACTCGTCAAGCCAGACGCCGAAGGCACATCTTTCGATTACAAAAAAATATAGATGGTCCACTTCTTTTTAGAATGCGCTCTTTGTTTTCCTACTGGTGGATCCGTATATCCGAATCAACTTCCAGGTGAAAAACTGCTCCTTAATAACGTAAAGGGTTCTCCTACTTACTGCTGTCTACAACGTAGCCAGTGTACTGTCTGAACCGGCCAAATAATCCACTGTGCGTCCTAGATCTCTATATAAACGCAGGGCCAACGTGACAACCGTGACGCCGGGGATAGGCGTGGATCTAGCCGGCAGTTTCAGTGCAATTCATTTTACGCCCCCGTGTGGACAGAAGTAGTATTTTAGATTTATATTATAGGTAATTTGTTTTAATCCTAGTGTAACAGCAATTTAAAATTGTAAACTGTACTCTGAAAACCATGTTGCAACCATATAATTTGTACGTATGTATTTCTGAAATGCTTAAACGTTTAGTTTTAGGACGTCCGGAAGGTACTTGATTTTATTACACGAGATCCAATACAATGTTAACAATAGCTAAAAGTTATACCTGAATGCACAAAGTAAACAATCTTTAAAAACGAAGAAAAAAAGTCGGGATAGGGAGGTGTCTGGTCCGAGGTGCACGTACATCATGCATTCCGTCTGGGTCGTGAGTCACTCATTCTGAAGGGATCCTTTTAAAAATTCCTCCTAGCAGAATGGGCATCCCTGGTGCACGTGCAGATTCAGACATCAGCATGGAACCCTCCTTCTGGGTGTGGGGGTTGGGGGTCAAAAGAAAAAAAATCCATCATGAAAGGCGCACACGCCACAGATGTTCTTTTTTCGTCGTTTTTACTGTAGCGTTTGTACTGTTGTACTTGTACTGCAACTGTACGCTTTTACTTAGACATAAAACGGCAAACATAACCAGAATATTGTCTACAATAATCGGACAATTAGCAGATTCCGGGACGTTTAAAGATGTAATGTGGTATGTGGTGCCAAAACTTGTTAAAGTGTATGTTGAATGCATGAAAACAGAGTCTTTAGTATTGTTTCAAAACATAATTGTGCAAATGTTAACGTGCAATAAAACAATGTAGTTAGATGGTTTAGGATATTCTGAGCGAAGGTTCCATGAAGGTTCCGTTTCATTGTTCGCGATTCCTAAACGGGACGGGGTCGAAATGACTTCACTGGTCTTGCTTCGCTCTCTGAGAAACCTTTCCAAGAACAATGCCGTAATTGAGTGGCGAGTCGTTTCAAAACTGCTAGGGGTCTGCACCGCCGCCGGCCCTCGGAGGAACAGCCGGGGAGTATCGTTGCCTACTCTGGGCGTGGTTCCTCTCCGTGGAGCATCATCCGCGCTTCTCTGCAGTACAGGGCCTCTCTTTAAATAAATGTACTGTTTGAACCTCTCATGCGATCATAATTGTAAACGTACAGATGTGGCAAATGTCGCCTTTAAGACATACAAATAAAACAAAAAGTTTTTAAAGTAAGAAGGGTTATAAAGTCACGGAGTTTTTGTAGTCGCCATAGGAAAAAAAAACAAGAATAGTGTCTATTCCTACTTTAAAATAATCACGTGGGGATTTTTGTCCACGTCCATTATTAAGATAAAAACACCCCTCAGCGCAATTCAAAATACTGAAACGACAGCGACTGTTTTACGGTCGCCTGATGTTTTGGAATGGTGAGAATGTAAGACCCGTGTCACTGTGGGGTGACAAAGCTCGAGGCCGCTTGTTCGCTGTGGCCACAACACACGCATCTGCTCCTGCCAATGAGGCAGTGGCCCCCGCGGCGGAAATGTTTTTTAATGTGTTGGCCTCAGTCAACAGCATAATGCCCCGCAGGGACAGAAAACAAACACTTTTTGTAACCCGGTTTGCCGCTGCCCGGAGAGCTGGCAATGCCATTGTTTACAGCGCGGTGGCCAAATCTGCCGTCGCCTAGCACTTAGGTCTACAGTATTTGCAGACCTAAACCCCAGATACCTGTGTCATAGATGAGAGGTCAGTGACCTCAGGAGCTGTCTGAGCAGTAGTTGTGCATGTCCTATTATTGCTTAAAAAAAAAAAAAGAATCACCAGCAACATGGCCGTATTTTTCCCCTCCAGGGGATACTGGCAGGCAAGCTGGCTCATGTTAACATTAACCCGCCCTTGATGTGGTATGGCAGAAACCAGCAACAAAACCTGCAGTGGAGTGTTCTTTATTGTTCATTTAAAATGTACCCAGTGCCTCAAGTCTGCGCCCTCTGGTGACAAAATAACTTTGTGTGATGGCCTCATCTGCTGACATGGGACAGGATGAAAAGGGTGTGCTCTGACCATGTGCCTGGGGAACTCTTACTGCCTAAACTAAAGGGATTCCAAACAACACATCAAGAACCATTAAAAACACTTGTGAACAGAAACAAAAACTGTAAATAAAATCAAACACAGCTAAACTTTCAATGATACCATGTATAAGGTTCTGCGTTCTCAGCAGATAGAGTTGAGCTGACATGTTGCCCACTGATAGAAGTGTAATTCTTTGTACAGCGATATGGACATACGTGTGTGTGCCCTGAAATCATAGGATTGCTAGTGCAAGGGTACAAACTGTCTGGAACCCCCCTTAGTTTTAGAGGACATGTTGTGTCCACTCATGTCTGTGAAAGCAGAATTGTAACATGGCACACCAAAACAACACACACAGTGCTCAGAACAAGATCCATGGGCATCAAGGTTTACGTTTATCAGTAAAGCCTGACTGAACAGAGCGTGTGCATCACTTAACTCCTGATTTTTCTCTCATGACTCTTAACCCACTTATGATAGTTCTCACTGCACTTTGTGGTGTAGACACAACAGCAGGTTCCTGGACTTATTCTGTTTACCCACAATCCCTCTCACCATGGATACAAATTCAATCATGTAGGACACAGTCCTTCACCCACTATGGGGTCCAAGTGAAAAGCTACAACAATGTCGGAAAAATCAAATACATTTGAAGGAATAAAAGTGTTAAGCACTTCTTTTTGTGTGTTCAGGTCTGGACGTAGCAAAAATGTAGAAATATAAATACAATTTTATTTGACCTTTTATGGCATTTTTGATATTGATATGAATTAAAATTTTTCTGTCAGAATCTTTGTACTTGAAACATACGCTTTCAGTCTTTCACCTTGCATTTGGTTTGGCTGAGTTTGACTTTGCTTCATTGGAAGTGGTTCACCTAATCTGAGTCAGTTTGTGTGGGGACTGTAAGGATAAGGATATTTTTATAAGATGTAGATTATTACCAAAACACTGACCCTAGATCAGATTCCGATATATTTTTTTAATGTAATGATTGGCATAAAAGTTATGTTGGGACGGGCTGGTTCTGGATCAGCTGTTGAGGGCAAAGGCCACCTGGTCAGTGCATAAAGCCAGTAAAGTAGCAAACTCAGCAGTTTCTCTTTAGACCCTGGATCAGATCTCACTTGCCCCAATAACCTAGTTTTCCATGCCCCACCCAGCTGACCCAGTTCTGTGGTCCTCCCCCAGAACCTTACATAGACAGCGGCGGGGTGGCAAATACCAGCAGCGCCTCGCTGTCATAAGTGTTACAGCTTCACATTACGTCCTTCTTTTCTCTGATAGACCACCTTATCCTGGATCAGTTGTAGCTGCACCTGGGTTCATTAGTAGAGATCCAACAGCAGTGTGTCAGCTGGGAATCAAACCCACTACCTTCAGGTTGTAAGCCTCAATCCCTGTGCTGGCATGGTTCTTTGGCTCTGTCGTGTCTGTGACAGGTATTCAGGCTGTAGGGGAATGGGATGCCAGGGTCAGGTAATGGGGAAGGGGGAAGGGGGGTGAGAGGCTTCCCCCTTCAATGGATGTAAATTTCTGGTCTAACTGCTGATCACACTCTCAAGTTACACCCATCAGACTGGACAGCTGTTTGGAAGCAGGTCTGGCTAAAAATGCAACCTCGTCAGGGTGACCCAGAGCAGGGATGGGACGTTCTGCTAGCTGGGCTCTAATTTCGGTTAGGATGAGGGCTGAGGTTGGGGTTGAGAGGGGCATCGACTCTACACGCAAGGTTAATCTGGAGGAACCTCCTGTTTAGATTGTTCTGACTGTCTGTAGCTAGGTAAAGCTGTCACAGTGGTGCTGAAATGTTATCTGAATGTTAAGTGTTCCTTTCTGATTCCGAGGAGAAATTCTGGCTGCTTTTTACGTGGTTGAGGAATTCTGGTCCTGGAACACTTGGCTCAGTAACAGAGGAAATGGATTTGTCAGTGCAGAAGGAGATTGAGAGGAATGTCTTGTTACTACTTCAGCACCTCTAAGACTGATAGGAGCTCATGACCTTAGTGATTTAGCAGAGGGAAGCAAACTGATACAGGTACTTTGCTTTGTCTAAAAAGCCATGTTTGGGGGACACAGTGGGTGTTTTTGAACTGAAAGGAAAACTGAAAGTACAGTGCCTTCTCTGGTCGTAACTCTGATGGGAGAGTGTCTTTTCCAGTAACTCCGATGTCAGCCAATTGTCAGAGCATGGAGGTGTCATGTGCACAGGCTCACAGCTGCAAGTGCGTCCATTGTAGGGCAAGGAGCTGCAAGGAGGCTGTAAGCACTCCTGCCCTTCAACACCATCATCATCATCACTATCATCATGTTGATCATCACCATCTACTGGAAGCCATACACTGAAAACAGCCCTTTACTTTTATAGGTGCAATGCACACTGGCTAGAGCGGAGACTGAAATAACCCATCGTTTAAACTTGGTGTGCAATGAATTTAATTTGTCTGCTTTAGAGAGCACAGTGAACTGTGTGTATGTGCTCTATACGTCTATGGGGTGTCAGTCCTGTGTAAATATCACCGCTCACTCCCTGCTTGTGTTATTGACTCTTCTTACCCCTCCTCCCTGTTTAGAAATAGGACTCCATCCCTAAAGGGAGGCATGAGCACATCTTCAACACGATGTGATCACTCCCTGAACATGGGCAAGATGCATGGCCTTGTGTTTACAACACCGCAGCAAAAATCCCTCCCCCTGTATTGAGTTAACAGGTTCCTGTTTATCCTTCCTGACCGGTCCTCTCTCAGGAATGCCTTGTTCAGCCAGCGTAACATACATCTGATGACAAATCATGTGCTTTACTGAGATAATTATGCACAGGCCGCCCCTAATTGCCCTTTTGCCCCTCTGGTAATTAGAAATGCCTTGCGTGCTCCGATTGAGCAGCTGCATCTGTGGTTTTAGATTGCTCAGCCTTTGACATTATCTTGGTCTGGAGCACACACCCTGCTAGCACAGGCTACTTCCTTCTCAGCGCTAACACACACGCTCAGGCACACAGTGGAGTGGATCTACATCTGCAAGTTGCAGGACATGGGACAGGCTGAAGATTCCCTGGTGCTGCCAGCAAGCAAAGGGACGGCAACAGACTCTACCTTTCTGATACCCATCTTACGCTACGGAGCTGGGACAAGCCTGGCTTATTATAGCCTGTTTTCCAGACTGGCTCATTATACCCCCTGCATTATCATTGTCCTTGTGCTGACATGGGCTAGCTCAGCCTGCTAGCATTACAGATTCTGTACTACTTAGTGAGTGAGCTGTGGGCTACGCATAGAAGCCCCACACTGATCATATTTTGGGGGCTTTGAGCCCTAAGTGTTTCTGTTACCTGTGTGACTTCATTTCAGTGCAATTCCACAGTTGCAAGTGTTTAGCAAGCCATTCAGGGCCTGTATTTATTTCTGCAATGTCAAGGTCTCCCTCTTATTTGAAAAACACTCACACCACCACCTCTTCTGTTTGCAGCTACATCGAAGATAAAGATGAACTTTTAATAAAAAGACTCCTGCACATGTGTCTCTGTCTTTCCCTCGTTCCTTCCTTCTGAAAGAAGTGGTATAGTTCAGTTACGTCCTCAGTGTTCCTAGTTCTATTCAGCGTGAACAGTATGTCCTGCTGGGATTTTCGATGTTCTGCCGCCCTCAACGTCACACAGTCGCACATGACCGCCCCTCCACAGCTGAGACTACCTATGCCTCACTGATATTCTCATCGTAATCTCCCTGGCAATGGCCCATTATCCTGTTCTCTACGTGTATTTTAAGAATGAGGATGGGTGATGCCTCATTCTCATGTGTCACATGCAGGAAGTATATGCTCCCATGATGCACACTGTCTGAGGTAATTTTTATAACACAAACTGACCATCTGTAAAAACAAAGTCACATTCAAAATCAAATGGAGGAAAGGTTTTTATCGTGGGGTACAATAGCTGAAAGCAGTTGCTTTTTGAAAAATGAACATCACATTTTGAGAAATTAATAGGAGGCAAACACATGAATTACAGCAATTACAAAATAATAGAAATAAAACAAAAATAATTTACCATCACATTTACATTTATGAGCTAATTTGTCCTAAACCATGACCCATACAAACAATACAGACAGCGAAGTATCCACAATGCAGCACAGAGGCAGCTGAGCATTCAAAAAGCATTTCATGACAGTGAGTAGACAGGCATAGGCACACACACACACGCGCACACACACACACACACACACACACACACACACACACACACACACACACACACACCTGAACTTACCACTGAAACCCTGAGAGAAATGATGTAATTGCAGTTGACAGTACTGTATTGTGCCATATGGCACTGTGCGTGGCTGAAAAAAGTACACCTCATTTATTTGAATTACATGTTGTCCTCTTGAACAGAACAAAAAAAAAAACTGTACAAGTACAGCTGCTAGTGCTGAAAATGTACACTAAGCGACAGGTACTGATACAGCTATCATACTCAGGGAGAGATAGATGGACAGATAAGCTTGTGTGCTCTCAAGCTTGGAGAGCTGTTTTCAAGAATAAAAATGAACTGGTCAAATGGATGTATCTAATACTCCACATGGCTGTGTCTGTCCTGTGTCTCATGCCTGTCTCACATGTTTCATGCTTGTCTCATGTGTGTATCACTCCTGTCTCAGCCCTGTCTCATACCTGTTCCCCTTGCTCCAGTTCTCATTACCTCAGGATTAAGAAATAGGCCTTCACTACCCATCATCTGAAGTTTCTTTCGTTCATGCTGTGGAAGGCTGAGTCAACCTTTAGCAACACCTAAAGCGCTGATTTTAACTAACTCAGGATCTGGAAGTTTAGAATTCAGGTTGATGCAGTCATTTATAAAACAGATGACACCAAATTCTCCCCATGAAACAAACTGGGGGAAAAAACACATCCCAGTTATAGATCAAAATATCTGAGAAGGCATATGGCGTGGACAGTCATTCTGTCATAGATACTATATCTCTGCTGGAATCAAACAGAGCTCTCATAAACACAGCGTGCTGTCATAATAACACGGTAGCAGCAAATCGCTGAGGAAATGCACAAGGTTGAACCCCTTCGCTCGGCTTGCACAGTCTAAGTGTAGATGTAGCTGGGAATTTGCAGCCTCTTAAAAGGATGGACATTTGAACAGTTTGTGTTGAGGGTGTGCTTTTTTCACAGGTGTGGTCATGCTATGCTCTTGGAGTGGTGGCGAGAGGCCATGATGCTCGGCCTGAGGGAGGCAGCCGGACAGCATGGTGGCTCTGAACTGGGCTTAGGCTCACCTGCTACATCCCTGTCATTCAGCACAACCTGTTCCAGCCAGAGGGAGCATCCAAAGACACTAAGAATAGAGTGCCGGTATGAGTGAAAGGGAGCTGTGAGAGAAGCGAGTGTGTGTGTGTGTGTGTGTGTGTGTGTGTGTGTGTGTGTGTGATTGAATGTGTGTGTGTTGGGGGCTCTGATATACAGACTGGTGGTGTGACACCCAAGGGAAAGCAACTTGTTCTTTAACACATATATTTTTTGTGATATCCACAGAGCTTCGGTACATCAAATAAAATCTACTTTTTACCTAAGCTGACCTTTCTCAATATGTATTGAGTTACTGCATTTAGCTCACGATATAATTCTCCACAATTATAATTATTGTTTTTCACTAAATATACTGTGCAATCTTCTCCCAGATATAATTATATGAATACAGTATATAAATAGTTTCATCACCTGCTTCATCATATTGTATTATAATGCAAAAAGTATTTTCTTATGAAAAGAAATGAGGAAGTGATTCATTTTTCTTCGTAACTGTTTCCCAAGATGTGATCCAGTGCACACTGCACACATCGGTGCAATGCTATTTGTTGGTGAGTTGCTACATCATCAAATTTTGCTTAGCAATTATCCTCAAAGGCCACGGTGTATTAAGTGCAGCTCTACACAGTAACGTGTTTGGTTTTCAGTCCCTGCAAACATATTACAAGAGAAAAATATTAAACTAAGGAATCAAGAACTAGCAATCCTCTGTCTGCAAGTCAACACACAGTTAACACCTATAGTGAACAGCAAAGTTTTAATTCTGAGGTTATCCACAGGTGTAACAAGATGGCTAGATGCCTAGTTAGTTATTATAGTTATGTAGTGGCAGCCAGCAAGTTATTTTAGGCCATGATATGAACTATATTTCTATGCCATGTTAGTTATTATGACACTGCATATTATATAAATAGTTATTTTCAGTAGGCAGTTTGGGACACAATGCACACCTCCCCTAATTCGGATTTGCTGCCTACAGTACTGGGATACCAATCAATACAGTGGGTAGTGTGCTTCCAGGCAGGGCAACTTAGCCAATGGGGATATAGGAGTTGATTGAAAACAAAGCACCAAATACAAATGAAATGTATTCTCCACCAAACTGCTGTGAATAAAATATGTACAGGGATTGCCCTAATTAACCCTGAAAGAAGTGACGTACTCTGTGGTGTGTGTTTATTGCTGTTATCACTTGTTTAAAGAGAGGCTGTGAGAATAACAGCCAGCCCAGAAACAGCTGATATGCTTATGAGAAAATTCTGTCTGTCTGCGCAAGAGATAACGTTTCAGAAGCCTTGAAGGGATGCCCTAGTGTGCAAGTGCACTAATACTTCATTACTTTACAACTGAGGTATAATGCGTGTTATAATTACGCATACACATGCTGTTATAAATGAAATTACTTGTGTGAGCTGTTGTGTGAACGCTGAAGTTTTTCAAAGGAAGTCATGGGTTGGGGTGGGGTGGGAAGATATCTAATTCCTATGAAGAGACTCCAGGTCAGCCTGGTACCCAGGAATGACAGACAGAGTACCAGAAAGTGATTTGGGCAAACAAGTTCATATGATATTGAAACATGTTGTATCAACGCATCAGTGTATAGTCTTCACCTCAAATGCGTGACTTCTGTAAACAGTCAACTTTGCTAAAATCGGTATCATGCAAGTAACTGACATGACGCGTCCGGTGTGAGGCAAAATCTCAAGTTCAGTCAGTAGTGCCATCTAGTGGTGATCCTTGCACAGTACAACTACTCCTGCACTGCTTCTGTTCTCTCCCCTTCCCCAGCAGTGATGTCAGCAGGACATCACAGTACCGCCCATACATGAGGGAGGGGGTGATGAAGAGAGAGAGGCTGAACGCGACCAGCCTCGACGGTCTTTACATTAGCATATGTAAATTTCTACACCACACACATTGTTCTATCAAAGTCCTGTTAAGTAGCGGTACCCCCACCCCCGTGAGTGAATGCAAACACACAGAAGCTGGAGTCATTGGTTTTAACAGAAATTCCTGACCATTCCTCCAAACCTCAATAGATTCAAATATATGTTTTCAACAGCAGGACAAGTCTAGTAATTTTGTATCTATGTTTACAGTGCAGTGTTTACAGATGCAGGCTTCCAGAACTGATGGCTGTTTGGGAAAATGATATGCAGTGTAGGCCTGCACACAATGCACTCTAATGCAATTTAATATTAGATCATAATTACTATGATTGTATGGGGAGCAGTCTGGCCAATTCAGGGTACTTTACTAAAAGTCTGTCATAATTTTGGAATCCTATTCCAATTCTCTTTCTATTACACTGAGCAATTGTTTTGAGATGTGTATATTTGGCCTTTTATCTTTCTATAGCATTTTGGTTGTGACAATTGCAGCCTGTATTCCAGTGATTATTCATTAATTATTTCAGTGCATTTCACACAGTGTTTTGTTTTTTGTTCATGACAAATTCCTTCACTCACCCTGCTACAGTGTCCTTTGAACATTGTCAGTCAAAATTATATGTTTGTATTAGTTAGCTGATAAACAATATATTAAATGAGGATATTACAATATGCTGTCCATTACAATGGCTGTCCATTAATTTGTGTAATGTCCAAAACAGTAACACAGATTGCCAACAAAACACATATTAAACTGCTTAGAAGGACAAAAGGCAGCTCAAGAAAAACATTTAGGTAGTATGAGTACACATATTACCAAGTATTAAACATATACATATTATGTAAAATATAGTGTGTGCATGTGCATGCACGTGTGTGTGTATACTAGATTAATGACATAAGCACCAGCATAAGTTTCCTGAGTAAATATAGTGCAAAGTAAATCTTTTCATGCAGATTTGTGGCATGCATAGTCTGTTTGCTTACCATAATAATTTGTAACATACACATTTCTGTAGTTTCCTTTTTTGTTACACATTTAATTGCTGTGTTGAGTTGTGTTAACAGTGATCTGTGTTGTGTGATATTTGCAATATCCATGTGCATTTGTTAATTCATTCAGTATTCTTTCTTGGTGTTTTGGGTCACCAAGTGAAAATGACGTCACCATCATGTTTTCTCTCCTTACATTTTCCATAGATAAGGAGGACTGTTACATCAAGGGGACTTCAGAAATATTCTTTGTCCAGCAGCATGAAAGACTTACTTTGCATGTGTCTCAACTATCAGGCGGTCCTGCTAAGCAGGAATAAACCATAAAATTTCTGGCCCTGTAACCTCTGATGCTCTCATGAAGACCATGATGTACTCTGCAGCAGGTACAATTTACTGATGTCACACACAATCAAATGATTCTTGTGGTTATAAATTCCTCCCGGTAATAGAAAGATATAAAATTGTGTGAAAGAAGACAAAACTCTGGCACCTTGATGCATAGATGTGTCTCAAATAGAGAACTATATTCCTGCCTTGTAAATCGGACACCTGCAGCAGTCTGATGTTTCTTGTCTAGAAGAGGTCCAGCATGTCGCAGAGTGTTTTCCCACTTCCTGTGTAGCTTTGCGGCAATCGACATGCAGAAGAATGATGCATGAACACAGAGACGAATGATGCATGAACACAGAGACGAATGACGCATGAACATAGAGAAACACTCCCAAGCCCTCAATGTTAAAGGTATTCGCTATAGGATGAGATTGGCTTTTATGTGTATGGATGCGCTCTCTGCCAGCTAACTTGTACCTTGTCTGGCTAACTATTAAAACTTGGTCATGCAGCACTTCTAATATTGTTAACTCCTTATATGGCTTTTTGCTTGTGTTGTACTCTGTCTCACTTGTAAGTCGCTTTGGGTAAA
The DNA here is from genome assembly GCA_019176425.1 of Megalops atlanticus. Classification (NCBI taxonomy): domain Eukaryota; kingdom Metazoa; phylum Chordata; class Actinopteri; order Elopiformes; family Megalopidae; genus Megalops; species Megalops atlanticus. Next base: position 14,827,301 of record CM032899.1, read on the forward strand.
AGCAACTGCCAAATGAATAAATGTAAATGCAAATGTAATGGTAGGCAGGCACTTTTCCAGCATCCTTTCCCTAAGCAGTAACTCCTCCCAGGTCCCAGGTTCAGCAGTGGAAACACATGTAATGCTGAACGGGGAGGTTTTTTCCAGGATTTTCACTTTGAAATTGCATGGATACGCTGGTGGAGAGGGAGAAAAAAGAGGAATTACAAAAAGAACAATTACATCTCAAATCTGTATGCCACTGAAATTCTGATTAAAGGTTAGTGAATATGTCTGTCCTATGTCATGTGGATTAAGCATTCCATAATATGTTATAAGATGCTGATTTAAGTATCATTGAACATAGAGCAGGTTTTCACCAAAATGTCATCTCAAAGTTGCTGTGCATAAAGAGATATCAGCTGTTTGTTCTTAAGAAGTGCTGCCACACATGCAAACAGATGCAAATTATTCAAACCCTGCATTTTGCATATATAGGTGTGTGGTCAGCTCTTACAAAGTCAGCCATCTGTGACCCTGGTTCCTGAAAAAAAGCATATATATATTGCAAGACAATATACTCCGGTGTTGGTGAAGTTTGTTGAAAAATGGCTCTTATGACAATTCAAGGATAAAGGAGTTATTTTTGACTGCATCCACGGCCCACAGCAACAGGTACAGACATGCCAATGAGCCCCCTGTCCATATCCCTCCTCCCACCCCACTGTCACTCAGCAACTACAACCAGTTTGACCACTGACACCCCCAGCACCCCCATCATAAAATTACATTTGGATAGAACTGTCCCGAAGGGAGCCTTGGTGTGGAGAGGTGGACGCAGAGAGAGGACGCAGAACGAGAGATGAGCGGAGAGTAACAGAGAGACCGAGAGCACGGAGAAAGGGCAGGCGAACCGAAACGGACACGCAAACCCTCACCGGCAGGTCACACGGGCAGAGAGGATGCTGGGGTGTCAGGTCGGAGACGTTCTTCGCTGGTTGTCTATGTTGACTGGGATTTTGGAGAGCCTGTGCTTCACCGCATTGATCAACGGCTGGCCCTCCCTCGTGATAGTGCTGAAAAGAGATGGCTACTTCAGCGACTTCTGCACGAACGCTACTGCAGCTAACGGCACCATCTACACAGGTGAGAGTAATTCTGCCATGTTCACTGCAATCAGGCCCGGCACTCTGGGGTTGCCTAGGGGTGCATTGCGCTCCCAGACAGACTTCTGTACACCCCGAGTTGTCTGAACTGGGTTTTTCTTTTTTAAAGAACTGAAAAAAACCTGGAAAAAGAAACAATCAAGAAAAAACAGGCAAACTTTATTTTTATTCCATTCTTTAGGCAGGAAAATTATTTATCTTTTGAAATTATTTTCTATTATCTGGCATGTCAGCTGACACCCATGTCAAGCCTTCAAATCAATAGGGCTGCAGTGTGGTGTAGTGGTAAGGAGCAGGGCTCATAACTGAAAGGTTGCTGGTTCACTTCCTCACTTGAGCACTGCTGTTGTACCCTTGGGCAAGCAACCTAACCCACAATTGCTTCAGTAAATATTCAACTGCATAAATGGATAAAATCGTAATTTACTCTGTATAAGGCTTTGTAAGTTTCTCTGTCTGACAATAAATGACAATAATGTAATGTGATCAATTCAACCAGAATTTAGATTACAATTTATCCCAAACCATAAGAGAACCTCAATGAAATTCCTTATATATTTGCAAGTAAAAATATAGTTAAGGTTACTGCTGAACAGGCCCGGTGCTACAGGAGTGCTTAGGGTGCTTAGAAGTGCTTAGTGCTTAGATAAAGAGAGTTTATATTTGATTCAGTTCAGTGCTGCTTTACTGGCAAGGCAAACAAAGCAGTTTTGCCAAAGCAGTTATGAACTTTATTGAATTTATCTACAACTATGTAGAGCAATAGAAAACATATATGTGCACACAGTGCATCATATGCAGGAATGGTATAGTAACACATACGTGATGAATAAATTACATTACATTATTGTCATTTAGCAGACGCTCTCATCCAGAGCGACTTACAATTTTGTTCATTTATACAGCTGGATATGTACTGAGGCAATTGTGGGTTAAGTACCTTGCCCAAGGGTACAACAGCAGTGCCCCAGGAGGGAAACTGAACCCCTTCTGCTGCTCCTAACCACTGAGCCACACTGCTGCCCCATAAAGGCAGTGCCCCAGAAAAGAATCAGTGAGTTCAAGTTTATTTGTCATGTGCATACAAGTACAGAGTACCATAAGCAATGAAATAAAATGTGCCCTGGCGCTCTCTCGGCCCAATATCAATAAATAACAATAAATACCAATAAATAGCAATAAAAGTACAATAATAATAAAAAAGACTAAAACCATAGATCAGACCTCAGCCCTCCTTCTAACTGAACTGTTGTTCAGGAGCATTATTGCCTGAGGGTAAAAACTGTCCCTGAAGCGGGAGGTCCGCGCTGTGATGCTCTGTAAGCACTTCCCCGAAGGGAGATAAGAGAAAAAACTGTGAGCGGGGTGACTTGTGTCCTGCATAATGCATAGTGTCTTCTTCCTGCAGCGTTTGATGTAAATGTCCTGTATTGGTGGTAATGGTGATCCGATGACTTTAGATGCTGTTTTTACTGTCCTCATCAGGAGTGTATGATCATGTGATGTAATGTTGCCAAACCACACCAGTAAGCTTCCTGTCAAAAGACTTTCTACTGTGCAACGGTAAAAGTTAATGAGAATTTTTGTAGACAAGCCATATTTTTTGAGACACTTCAGAAAATAGAGTCCCTGGTGTGCTTTCTTGATGACACAGCTGATGTGAAGAGACCAGGAGAGAGAGTCAGAAATATGAATGCCTAAGAACTTAAAGCTATTAACAATTTCCACAGGAGTGTTATTTATGGGAACAGGTGTGTGCACTGATTTACTTCTCCTGAAGTCAATAATGAGCTCCTTAGTTTTCTCCACATTAAGGGACAGATTGTTTTTGTGACACCACATGATTAGGTTTCTCACTTCATCCCTGTAAGCCATCTCATTGTTGTCAGTAAACTATCACTGTTGTATCGTCTGCGAATTTCACAATGCTGCTAGTAGGATATTTAGCCACACAGTCATATGTGTACAGACTATACAGTAAAGGACTGAGACAGCAGCCTTGTGGAGCACCGGTGTTCAGAACTACAGTGGATGAATATCTGTTTCCAGTCCTAACTATCTGCAGTCGGCCTGTCAGGAAGTCCTGTAACCACCTGCAGATGGAATTGGAGAGGCCAAGGTCTATCAGCTTAGTTACAAGGATGGATGGAATAATTGTGTTGAAAGCACTGCTATAATCCACAAATAGCATCCTGACATATGTGTTTTTACCCTCCAAATGTTGTAACACAGTATGTAAAGCCAGTTATACAGCATCATCCACAGCTCTGTTAGATCTATATGCAAATTGTAATGGATCGATAGTAGCAGATATACTGTTGTTTATATGTACTTTCACCAGTTGCTCAAAACACTTCATTATCACAGAAGTTAAAGCTACAGGTCTAAAATCATTCAAGTGGGTAGGAGGTGATTTCTTAGGCACAGGTACTATTATAGATTTCTTAAAACATGTAGGAACCACACAGAGGGAAAGCGACAGGTTCAGAATGTCTGTGAAAACAGAAGCAAGTTGGCTGTAGCAGGACCTTAAGACCCGAGGTGTAATGCCATCTGGGCCAGCAGCCTTCCCTGCTTTAACAGATTTAAAAACCCTGCGCATATCAGTCTCTGTCACCTGATGTACCAGCCCGTTTCGCATGTGTATGTCCACAGTTAGAGACTGTCCCTGCTCAGGTGACTCAACAGCGCGCTCAAAACGGGCATAGAAAGTATTTAGTTCATCTGAGAATGAAGCGGAGGTAATTGAGACGCCACTTGTCTTGGTTTTATAGCTTGTGACAGCTTGCAGGCCTTGCCATAAGTGCCTCGAATCACCCTCGCAGCAGTGTCGTTCAAGTTTATCCCGATGAAGTTTTTTAGCTGACTTAATGGCCTTTTTTGAGCTCGTATCTGGCTGTCTTGTAGCTGTGGTCAAAAATTCGATGCAGGCAAGTAGGTGGTTCACTGCAGTCTTTATTCACGACGCCGGGGACAAGTTACATACACAAACAGTGCCAAGCAACAAGTCCATCTTCTCTGAAACTGAGAACCCTTCTTATACCCAACACATCCTGTATACATAAGTCACCTTTGGAAAAAACATGTAACCTATACCATTGTTCTGTTTTTTGCAGATGTTGGCATTCTAAAGGGTCTGTCAGAACTTTTGTTTGGTTTAGCTTATCTGGCCACCCATATGATGTGTTTCCTTGGTCTGGAACAATGGGGTGCCTGGACAGACAGGAACCAGACTCCTATATTTCTGCTGGTTTCATCCTTTAAGGGAGGGTTGAGGAAATAGACACAAAGACATGGTCACGACACCAATGCATGTTAAACCTACACCATTTCATTAAATGAGGAAAACTATTCTACTTTGTTGGGGTTGATACAAAATCTTTCCCACATAGCATTCATCATCCCCTGATTTAAAACCAACAGACCTTTCTTTAAAATCAAACCAGCAACCTCTTGATTACAAGCCCTGCTCCTTACCACCACATGCAGGAATGGTATGGTAACGGACATATGAATAAATGAATAAATATGGAGGGCGCTGTTCATATACTTCTTCAATATAAATGAATAATATCCATAACTCTTACTCTCCTATTCCCAGACTGCAGTGGCCAGGATGTGCAGCTCTCCCTGATCTTCTCCATTGCCTCCACTGGGTGCAAACTGTTCACGCTTCCAATTGGTTTCATCTTTGACCGCTTTGGCACCATGGCAACAAGACTTCTGGCTGTGTGAGTTCGTCAACATGTAGCAGCATACCACAGTATCGATACGGTGCCTGGCTGGACGCTATGGTCGAGTATCACTGCAATGACAGAGAGAGAACTGATGCAAAGATCTGAAGTATTTTTACTTTTCAACTTCCAGGTTACTCTACACCATTGCTACACTGATGGTTGCCTTTTCAACTGCAGGTATTTTCTCCCATATTAATTGTCAATGTTACCATATGTTCATTTGTATGTGACCATGTCATAAGTGCTGATCTTTGATTGCACCTGCACCCCTTATGCGTTTTGTCATTGCTAAAATGCTTGAGCAAGTTTTATATTTACGCCTGAATATAAAAAAATGGTTATCATGGTCTACTGACTGCCAGTGAAGTTGCATGTTTTTTGCCAATACGAATAAGAATTTGGGGATTATCCTCCAAATGCATTTCCTATGAACCCCAAAACTGCCTTCAGGCCATTGTTACAAACAAGAAGGTGAACACTGTTATGCTGAGAACACAGTTGTAGACTGAAACATGCAGACATGTAGTACTCATTACTCTACCAGCCAAGCACGCAATGTACAGACATGTACACACAAACTTCTGGTAACTTATCTGAATCCACAATGAAAACTGAAAGTTGCAGAAAAGTATTGTAACATAGAGTAGGCTATCTAGTAGTTGATATCTTGTTTTTTTTAGCAAATACATGATACATAACTAAGGATCTATCATACTACTCTGCATTATACAATACTTGTATCACTATCTCCTCAGTATGGACATAATCACTGAGACAGAACAATATCTGACAAGGCGTTTGCCTTTTATCTCAGGTGGCCCTGCCATGTGCAATCTACACATTACCAGTCTCTGTGCATGGCATTTGACTTGTATGTAGTCCAACAATTTGGTCCGCTAAAGAGTAAACATTATTGTATACAGATCAAATGAACAACCAATCTAAATTACATACACTTCCTTTTGGCTTTCATTTCATATCAAGTGTGTTAAAAAGTGCTTGACGTACTTGTGTTCATTATCAAAATACCCTGACATGAGCATGCTTATGAGTTTTCTTAGAATACACACCTGTGTAAGGTCATTGTAAAAAGCATACAATCCTTTATGACAGTGCAGAAATGAACTTTTTGCTGTGTTAGTTATTATGCTGTAGTTTCCAAAATTGGTAAATTGGGTAACACACTGCCTTAGTACTACAAAAGCCTCCACTGTAGACTATGCTGAAATCCAAATGTTTGCCACAGAGGTAAAACTCCATTAAACTTTTTCAGAGTGAGTGTTCTGCACCAGCATATGTCCCAGGTCTGAGATTCACATTTAAATGAAAGTACACCTAATTTGTGAGTATTTTATTGCTGTACAGGTTACAGCTCATCACTCTGTCCCTCTTTCTTTCATACAGAGCTGTCAGTCCTACTTTACCCAGCGGTGTTCTCCATTGCTGTAGCGGGCTCGTTGCTTTATGTCACGAATGTGCAGGTGGGTACACTACTCTACACTGGCTAGCACAATGCAAGTCAAATGTGGTCTGAGAGGGGTCCAAAGTGGAAACCCCCCGCATCATTTTAAACAGCCATACGATTCATGCCCTATGTTGTGTATTGCCCCCCCCCATCAGGTGGGAAACCTCTTCGGCTCCCATCGCTCCACTGTCATATCGCTCAATGCTGGAGCCAGCAACTCTTCCCCTGTCGTTTTCCTCATCATTGAGGTAAGACGTCATCTCGGATAAGGGGTGACAATATGTGTGTCTTTTGCACCCCTCAGACATGCACACACATTTCTCCGCATGAGTTTGATTCAGCTCAGAGTAAACTATTTCCAACCCCTCAATATGCATGATAACGCTCTATTAATACAACATAAAACATGTAGGTTATGTAGGTTACAACCCAAGAAATTACCTGCCATATGTCTGACTACATTTGCTTCCACAAAATTGTAGAAAATGTCCTTTTGATTACATTTTTAAACAAATGAATATGAAATCTTGAATGTTGTTTCAAACTGTTGTTATAAAATTTTGAACCTGGAAAGGAAATGTTTTCTAAATTTCATGGATATAGACCCAATGGATATCCAGTTAGGTCTGATTTGGATGCTGAATCTAAATAAATCCATGTTTCCTGGATCCTGTCGTTGTCAGACAATGTTTTTGAGTGATTTTTGCAAATCCAAAATGGCCGAAAATGGAATGGGGGGAGTGTCTCATTTCAGGTGCTGAATGGAGTAGGGGTCTCTCTGGGCTCCTCTTTCCTCTTCTTGGCTGCCTCCAGTGTGATCCTCCTCCTCCGAACTTTCTTCCTCATGCCTAAGACTCACATCCCCTACCCACTGCCTGAAAACTACACATACAGGTATGGACTATATATCCCACAATGCCCTGTTGTACAGGACTCATTACAGTTCCTCTCTTTGTTGCTGAAAGCAGTATTAAGATCTGAAAGGTTTGTAGGTCTGCCACTGTTAACTAGGGTCCCACAGCATTGAATACAACTGGTGAGCATTAGATAAAAAAGGGCTATTTTCAGTGATGTGACAGTCTACAGCAACATTTTCTGGGCCTAGACATTCACATTTCACAGAGGTCCCAAAGGAAAAAAAAATCAGTTTGGAACATACTGAATTGTAGCAGGAGGTCAATGGTTATGATGTACATATGAATTAGGAAGATTAGTAAGATGTTCTGTATCTATATCTGTAAGACCACACTGTATCATGCTACAGACTGGCACAAACTGCACCCTCACTCTTTCATCCTACATACATCACTGCGCCGTGGAAGGCAACGCCAAACGTGTAATTCATCTCAACTATCATTGGCTACTCTCTGACAGATTGAATAGCTGTGGCCAATCCAACAGGCCGGAACAGCAGGAGGCAGGGAGAACGGATAACAAAGGGGCAATGCAGAGTGACGAACAGGTTCAGAGCGCCCCCTCTCGGAAGGAGGACACTCAGCCATCTCAAAACCCTCCGGTGAACGGTGTGTACGTTTCGCCCTGTCTGTTGATCAGATATCCTGCTCATTTCCTCCCAAGGTGAACAGCTTCCTTTGTAAAATCAAAGGACATCATCTTCACTACTATGGGCATGCAGGCACTGAACACATGATGCAGTGCTGTATATGATGACAGTATTGAACCACTCAGAAGTACACAGGATAGCACAGATGTTGAAAAGCAGTGTAATAACTATTGCTATAACTATATCAACAAATATCACTCCAAGCAAAGCTCATAACACCTGCACAGAACAACATCATGCAATAAAAATGTGAGAGAGTGACGCACAGAGTCAAGTGGCATCGAGACTCAAGCTAACTTCTCTTGCCTCCTTTGTCTCAGAGGCCAGTCTCAGGAGCTGTGTCCTGTCCTGGTTCTTCCTGTTCCACTTGGTGTGGTACTCCCTCATGCAGCTGAACCTCTGCTTCTTCATCAGCATCCTGAATCCCATGCTCAGCCGACTGGCCGATGGAGACACCACCCTCGGTACTGCCCCCAATTCATACCTCTCACAGAGTAGTCCTGTACTGAATTGCACTCTACAGCATCAACCCTCTCTCTCTTACAAGCAACGTTAATGTACTACGCTGTGTTATACTCTAGAGTATCAACCCTTTATCTCAGAGCTGTAGTAAAGTACTACACTCTATTATACTCTACAGCATAATCCTCTAATTCTTACAGCCATGGTAATGTATGTACACTGTACACTGTATCTGGCAGTCTCTGTATCTACTCAACTACTACCCTCAATCACAGTGTAATGTCACTGTACTACAGTGTATCTATACTCTATAATATTGACCACTTTTATTGTAGTGTTGATGTAGTTCAGTGTCCAGGCAATACATGTTCAGGATGCGCCATGTGCTCTTGTGTTTATACTTTGGATCCCCATCAGTCCCTGCATCTGCAGTGTACTTTACTATATTAACCACCTCAGTACAATGTTAATATACTGTCATGTCCAGTCATTGCTTGTATGTATGCTGTGCTACACCGTCCCTGTGTGTGTCCCTCTCCCAGTGAATAACTACACTAACGCCTTCGGCTTGACCCAGTTGCTGCCCATTTTCTTCTCTCCCATTAATGGAATGATTATTGACCGGATAAAAGAGAAGAAGAGAGTCCCAGGTATGTGCAGGCGTTAAAGCAAATGGTAGCCGAGGGCCCTGGGAAAGTACAGGCATTACTGGTGAACAGTTGTACATGCAGTATGAAACAGAATGAGGGAGTAATAAGTAACTAATGTTTGCATTAATTTGATAACATTTCATAAACAAATATATTAAACACCTCATTGTAAAAACTAAAATATTAAATGTCTCCCTCTCTTTCTCTCTCTCTCTCCCCCCCTCTTTCCTAGGAGAGACAGAGAAGGAGGCAGACTTGCGTTCCTCTGTTCTCTCGCTCTTCCTCACCACCATCATCTGCCTCCTCTTCTCCATCTGTGCTAGCATTCCCATCCTCCCTCTGCAGTACCTCTCCTTCCTCCTCAATGTCTTATGTTTCTCCTTTCTGAGCGGCAGCCATTCCACATTCCTCACCGTGGCGTAAGTAAGGGGAGGGGTATCAGTGCCATGTCTGTGGGGGAGGGGTATCAGTGCCGTGTTTGTGGGGGAGGGGTATCAGTGCCGTGTTTGTGGGGGAGGGGTATCAGTGCGGTGTTAGTGGGGGAGAGGGGTATCAGTGTGGTGTTTGTGGGGGAAGGGTATCAGTGCGGTGTTTGTGGGGGAGAGGGGTATCAGTGCAGTGTTTGTGAGGGAGTATCAGTTTGGTGTTTGTGAGGGTGAGTGTGGAGTGTCAGTGTGTTGTCAGTTGGGTGAAGGGGTATCAGTGTGGTGTTTGTGGGGGAGTATCAGTGTGGTGTTTGTGAGGGTGAGTGTGGAGTATCAGTGTGTTGTCAGTTGGGTGAAGGGGTATCAGTGTGGTGTTAGTGGGGGAGAGGAGTATCAGTGTGGTGTTAGTGAGGGTGAGGATGGAGTATCAGTGTGTTGTCAGTTGGGTGAAGGGGTATCGGTGTGGTGTTTGTGAGGGTGAATGTGGAGTATCAGTGTGTTGTCAGTTGGGTGAAGGGGTATCAGTGTGGTGTTTGTGAGGGTGAGGATGGAGTATCACTGTGTTGTCAGTTGGGTGAAGGGGTATCGGTGTGGTGTTTGTGAGGGTGAATGTGGAGTATCAGTGTGTTGTCAGTTGGGTGAAGGGGTATCAGTGTGGTGTTTGTGGGGGAGTATCAGTGTGGTGTTTGTGAGGGTGAGTGTGGAGTATCAGTGTGTTGTCAGTTGGGTGAAGGGGTATCAGTGTGGTGTTTGTGGGGGAGTATCAGTGTGGTGTTTGTGAGAGTGAGTGTGGAGTATCAGTGTGTTGTCAGTTGGGTGAAGGGGTATCAGTGTGGTGTTAGTGGTTGGGGCATCAGTGTGGTGTTAGTGGGGGCGGATCTGAGTGAGGAGAAGACGATGTGAAGAGGGAAAACGCACCTCTCCCTGCTTGCTTTTCTGCTGATACTCACCTCACACAAAGCCTCTCTTTCTCTTACTGTCCTCTCCCTCTGGCCTCCCCCCAGTTTTCCATCCTGCCATTATGGGATGCTGTATGGACTGATAGCTGCCCTCACAGCTGCGGTCCTGACGCTGCAGTTCCCTTTGCTCATCATCATCAACACCATCCTAGAGGGCGACCCTCTCTATGTGAGTGTAAACTCCACACCAACAGCCTGTGTGCCATCTGACATGCCGGGAAGTTGTCTTCTTTGTTTCAACACAGAGACTATGTCACACATCCCAAGGACAGATAACATACTCACTGATCTGAAATCAAAACTATTTCTCATATCTTTTTTTCACACCTAAGTGTTATATCACAGGCAAGATTTGTTGTTCAGAATTATATTTATCTCTTAGGAAAACAAAATTCTCATTTACGAATCACACAAGCATCTTTTGTTTCTGACCTGGTTCTCCTCAAATCCATACAGTGAAACACAAAGAAAAAATGAGATGCCTTTGAGACAATCGGGAATTTCATGAGAAAATAAATGAGATGTCTGTGAGACAGAAATTAGACCTCGGAAGTTAGAAGTAACAAGAAGAAAGAAAGAGATTGAACAGAGAGAAATAGAAGACATGAGAGAAATCTAATCTCTGTGTGAATTATCTGTTCTCTACACCAGAATCATTTCTCTTAAAACAGCTACTAGACCAAGAAAAGATATAAATTAGAAAAAAATTATCCTATATATTAGATATATCAATTTTAAAGGGGTCTCATTCTCAGAATTTTGCAAACATTGTGAACTCTATTAAATATATTTCAACATAAACTGTCAAGATTTTATGAAATATGTTCCAGAAGTAAATGATACAAGAAGTAGCAAGAATCTAATACGACATTCACAAGGTTATCTGAAGTATAAAATCATTTTGATTTTTCTCTTTTTTGTAATTCTAATGAGCTTTTATAGACAAAAGTACAAAGACATTTTATAGGCACAAGATCAAATAGTTGCAATGTAACTAGATGTAACTGAATCATGTAAGGGCTATCATTCTGGTATATACAGCCTTCATTTCCCTCATTTAAGCAGTAAACTGCAAATGCATTCCAGTGATGACTTTTGGTAATAAGGAATTCACTCCAGTCATTCAACCCTCCAGGAGTCTATTCAATAAAATTTGCATATTCCTTTGATTGTTTTAGGTAGAACATTGTAAATTTTTTAATATAATTGTATGTTAAGGGCTACAATTTCATGACGTGTTGTAGTTTGAAAGACAAATGTCCGTTAAGCAATACAAACCTGCCTTAAATGAGCTATGGCAGTGTTTTGGCTGTGGGTTAAACATGATGACTCATGGCGTTTCTCCCTCCAGGTGAATATCGCCCTGACTTTTCTGACCCTGCTGACTTTCATCCACCCCCTCTACACTCGCCTCTACTGCCGAAGACGGGCTGCATGCCGCCAAGGTTCAGCGGCCTCCTAAATATGACTTGCGTGTCAATCAGATTGCCAGGGATCAGAGGAAACTTTTCAGAATCTTTATTTTTTTTAATTTTTTTATTTAATCTTTATTTTTTAATTTGACTTCTTTGTGAATGTGTCAGACCTCTCAGGAGTGCTGTCCATGTGACAGTGCATTTTGCTTACAGGAATAACGTATTGCAGCCTATTCTACTAATGGGAATCATATTACAGTGCACTCTGCTTATAGACATCATGTTACAGTGTACTCTGCTTATTGGAATAACATATTACAGTGCACTCTGCTTATGGGAATCATATTCATCCCAGGTGATTTTATTCTCATGAGCAACTGATTCTTAAGAGTATTCGAGATGAATGGATAAAATTGATGTCCATGTATTAAATCACTTTTTTTCTCATATGTAATTGAGAAATGCTAGCTGAATGCTTCAAACCATATTTAAATTTCCATTGTTTTAATACCAGCCTTTATTAAAAAGAATGACAAAAACAACAGGGTGCGCTTTAATTATTTGAATATCACTGAGCAAAACACATCAAGGTGCTTAGGCACAATTTCCCAAAATATTTTATGTGGTAGGTGTTTTAGTTATTTGCATGAGATGCAAATGCAACATGCAAATTGTAATCAAATTCTGAAAATCTTAAAAAAAAAAAAAACATACACGGCCCTCTATATTTATTCCACCCCCTCTCTAAATAGAAACAAAAACCATGTTAGAAATGAAATATCTGTTTTTTTCTGCTTTAAAAAATGAAAAATGTATCTTAATGGAACGGAACAGGGCAAATTCAGATGATCTACGAGGCATACTTAGTTCACTCGTATTCACACTGAAGGGCCCTCTGGTAAAGGGGAGCGGGGGTGGTTTGGGCACAGAATAAAGCCAGTTTTATCTCCGCAACCTGTGCGGTCATGAGGAAGGGCGAGGGGGTGGCTCTGAGGGCAGGAAGGGAGGGGAAGACGCTGGTGTACTTCAACACCCAGGATGCAGTGGGAATGTCACTGAGACACGAATGCAGAAATACAGTGGCTTCGGAAAATATTCAGACCCTTTCACTCTTTCAGTTTTTGATTTTTAATAAATTGGCAACAATTTCTGAAAAAAAAAGGTTTTTGCTTTGTCACTATGGGTTATTGTGTGTAGTTTGACAGCCAAAAGAATGCATTTAATCCACTTAAGATTAAGCCCATAAGACAACAAAGTGTGCAAAAAGTGAAGGAGTCTGAATACTTTCCGAAGCCCATATATTGTGTTTGCACGAATGCAAGTGAACTGTTCATACGATCGACTGCTAAGAAACTGAAACAAAGACAGTTTTAGAGAGCTAAGTTACACAGGAACTTGGAAGGATACACCTCTGTTCCTGTACACATGAACGTGACTGGAGAAGAAGAGTACATTAATGAATGAATAAAATGAATCCAACCTCAACGACTGATATCTCTGTGAGAATCAAGCAAACCACATTACTAGAGAGAAAGAGCTTTTATTTAAAGTCCCGGTACAGAAATAACATTTTCAGCGTTAACAACCAATGCCCTGAACCAAACCTTCTTGGTTTAACTTTTGCTAAGGCTGTAAAAACACATCCTTCAATATTTCAACCTCCACCTTGGAATTAACGCTGGCCAAGATGGTCATTTCTCGTTCTTCGCCTGCCTAACCTTCATACCTAACAAATGAGACAGGGTCACTAAACCATCAGCGTCAGGCTACTTAAAACCGTTATATTGCGTCTGTCGTAGATGTGTTCGCCAGAAGGTGGCAGTGTTGGAAAATTACTAACAATCCTGTACCCGGGGGGTTGCAAGTTATGTTTTCAGGTGGGGTGCAGCTTTTGTACCCTTGAGGAAGGGGCTTGACCTGGATTGCTTCTGGTAATATCCAGCTGTATGAATATATATGGTAAAGTAAGGATATAAATCGCTGTAGATGAGAGTCTACAAAGCAAATTATAACCTATTAGTGAATGGCAAGCAATGGGGATTCATTCGCACCCGAAGAAGCTATCAAAGAGACACCATTGGTGAAGAGCGTTTGGAAAATAGCGTCAGGTGCAAACTCTGGGACGCGACAAGACTGCATGCATAGCTCGAGTGATCAAGGCTAATTTCCTAATGCTTCCTAATGGGTAAAAGTCGCAGTCTGAATGCAAGTTTGGTGGTGAGAACAGATCGCTCGTCTTAAATAAGATCGTCACTCTACTGTAGTATATAGATCAAGCATGGTCTTGAACCCTTTCTTAAACAAGTCATTTTCTGCAGACTATCAAATGAATGTGATATCTGTTTGTAGACATGTAGACATTTGACGTTGACATTTGGGTAATGATATGTGAACCTTAATATACACATAGACCATATACACATAGTCGCATGCACGCACACGAGCCTGGTCCACATAATTACTGCCAACAAAAATAGGCTGGAATCGCCAGATACAGCTCGAGTGTTTGGCAAGGAGGGTGAGACTTGTTCCAACGCTGCATGGAGAAAGGTGACATTACATTATAAAGATCAAGATTTCTATGGGAACTTTGGCTTGGAGTCCATTGAAGAGATAGTAGCTGGCCACGGGCCAAGGTATTTAAAGTTGTTAATGGGACCGGTTTATCTAGAGTTTGTTCATTGCGCAGGGGTTATCTGAAAATTCTCTTCCCGAATGTTCGTCTGGAACTTCAGTAAGGCCATGTCACTGCAAACTGTCGATGTGAAAGCGAAAGTCTTTGAACGTCGGTGGCGGGTAGGGTCTGCAAGCAGAAAGACGGAAACGCGACGAATTACGGACGCTTTAAATGGTGCTGTCACGGATAATGCCGTTCTTACTGTTCAGTCGCCATATGCACCTGTCCTGACCTAATGACTATATTCGTATGATGTCCGGTCATGCTACTGTAATGTTGTTTCTGCTGCTACCTCTGACGAAGAACTTCCCTCACGGCGTAATGTCTGCGAAGGGTGAGTGACAAGTAAATTGTTAGAAAGCGTTCTAGTTTGCAGGAGTTATCTTTGAATGTCAGATTAAACAGTTTTGGGGGTTGGGTTTTTTACTGAATGTTATTCATTTGCGAATGTTGATACATTGAAAAAATGTGAACCATACTTTTTTACTATATTGTCACTGTTGACGGCCAATGCCTGGTAAAATCGTTCCATTTTCCCGAGTGTCAACATCGATACAAGTTCTCAGATGCGACTCCACTTGCCTATGTGGGAACGAAAATACGCACGCAGCTGGCAAGCCGTACGAGAAATTGAGGTTATTTTAACGCTTGAAAAACTGTAGTGGCTAATCTGTATCTCACAACATATTACATTACACATGTTACATTACAGCATACATGTTAATTTCATTTTAGGCTGAAATAAACAGTGTTGTTGTAGTGGTTAGCGCATGAGTAGACCGGTTGTATTCTGCTTACTGAAAGTGAAAGTGTATGCACCCATATTCCACTGCCGTGCACTCGCTGTGCGCTTTTGGCTGTACAGACATAGGATATGAGTGGTCCATGATAGCAAAGCAAGTGCTGTCAAGAGTGGCATTTCACAGCCTCAGTCAGTGATATATGGGACGTGTAGGGGACAGAAACCAGGCACTAGAAACTGAAGCGGATGCGGTCAGTTAAATGCGTTTAACGCCGCATGTCCAGTCATGAATCTCGAGGAATACTTCTTTTTTTCTAAAGAACGCAGCGCTTCCTCTTTCACTGCTTAACGTACAAAAACAAAATCAAAACAAAAAATAATGTCTGGCCACCATTGTCCAGGCGATGACTGCAGTTTGAAGGACACGCCCCTTCCTAATGGCAGTTTCTCCGCACAAACTTGACTCTCACCCTGTTTCGCAGGGTAGAGTGTGATGTATAGCGTACATACAACAAAGAAAAGCGAAAAAGAAAGAAAATTATGTTTAGTTGAGAGTGGAATAAGATGAGCTAATAGTAAGATGAACCACCCTTTGTTTCAAGCGTAATACATAAATAACAGTGTGATGCCAGTTACAGGAAGCTCCAAGAGAAAGTTGCCCATAAGCGCTGATGTAGAACCATTTTACCTTCTGTCTCATATACTGTATCATGTGGATACACTTAGAAGTGTGTTTGGTGAGTCTGATCCTAGATGTGCACTTAAGGGCATCTGCTGGGGTGGCAGTGTAGCACAGTGATAAGGAGCAGAACTTGTAACCAAAAAGTTGCTGGTTCATTTCCCCACTGGAGCACTGCTGCTGTACGCTTGGGCAAGGTACTTAACCCAGCATCGCCTCAGCAAATATCCAGCTGTGTAAATGGATAACATGTAAAACCTGTAACCCATGGAAGTCGCTCTGGATAAGAGTGTCTGCTAAATGACAGTAATGTAATGTAATGTAGTGCTTTGATCTTACAGGAATAGGCAATCACTACATCAGTCATGTAAGAGTGTGGAACACATGGAGCCCATTGTAAATGAACCAGGTGCACATGTGATTTTAGCCATGCACTGTAACTTTTTGAGTTCATGGTTTAATGTTTCGTGAAGGCCTATCTGAGGGAGAGCAGAGAAGTGTGATTCTGCATTACATATAATAAATGTGTTACATGTCCAGTGGTGCCTGTGTTAGTGACAGAATGAGGCCATAGGTAGATCATGGCTGTTAGCCTGTGCCACGATGTACAGTAGTTTTCCTAAAGTGGTAGCTGGGGGTAATACGTGCTGCTGGGTGTGGTTACAGAGTGCAAACCGTCAGTGCATTGTATGTTGATACAGTATCGGTCAAAAGTTTGGACACACCTGATTAAGATAATGGGAAACATGCATTCAAAGACATTTTGATCTGAAGACTTACGCTTAAATGCTTGAAATTTGTTTCTTTAGCATAAATTTTTTGTAAAAAAATATTTTTGGCTGCTAAAATAGAAGAGTTTTGATTTGTTTAACACTTTTATGGTCACTGTATAATTCCGTTTGTGTTATTTCACAGTTTTGCTGTCTTTGCTATTATTCTAAAATGTGGAAAAGAGTAAAAATAAAGAAAAACCCTTCTATGAGTAGGTGTTTCTAAGCTTTTGACTGGTACTGTATATAACAATATGGGGGGCGTTTTATGTGATTCAATGTTTTTGGAATTTGGCTAAAAAAAACCTTTGAATCAGAATAACGTTAAAATGTTGGAATATCATTTACTTTGAAAAAAATTCTACTAGGATACTTTTGTTTTGATATTACTAGAGAGGAAATAACAGCAATATTACCCCACATGGCACAAATTACCCCAAAAACACGCCCAACTTGTCCCATAGCGGGGGTGAATGGAGCCAAAAGACAAACTTTGTTGTTTATCAACAGTTGATGAGCTGCATTCATTCACTTTCATTTCCAGTGATAGATAGACTTTAAAAATATACATAGATGCCCTCATCATGGTATTGGAAAGTGTAAAAACTCTGACTCCACTCTCACCTGTAGCAGTGCAATTTAAACGTGGCAAGTCTTTCAAAATCAACACAGACTTCTCTTTTCATCAGTGATATTGTGTCCATAAAATATTACAGGCAGCATAACCAAGACCAGTGAACAGTGGTCTATACTGCAGTGGGACTACCTCTTATGTCCTATCCTAGTGCATTATCTGTGTAACTGCAGGTAGCCAGGGAGATATGCATTGGTAACATTACCCACTTATTCTGCAGCAAAGGTGACCACTTCATACTGCACTTGTCTCAGCTAGGATTTCTGGCTGTAACGTTTAGATGAGATATATGAAATTCGAAATGTCCTCCCAAAAATGCCTGTCACCCTGAAAGCAGATTTATCATTACTCCTACACTGCTAAAGGAACTAAGATCCAGTCACTGTGGAAGCAATTCATATATTAGTTTGTACCTTGTCTGGCCAGCTATTGAAACTTGGTCATGCGGCACTTCTAATATTATGACTCTATGCATGGCTTTCACTTGTGTTGTACTCTGCCTCACTTGTAAGTTGCTTTGGATAAAAGCATTTGCCAAATGAATAAATGTAAATGTAAATGTATTAAGCAGGAACTTTTTTGGAAGAATTTCTCAGTGTCCTCAGTTCAAGACCTTCTCTCTTTCTTTTTGTCCTCTTGTGTCTGTAGGGATGGATCTGTCACAGGATACTGCAACCAAAGGTGACTCTCTGACCAAATATTATTGGTTTCTCCAATTGGACAGCTGACATCTGAGGGAGCATTTGACAGACAGTGGCTCCTGAGTGGCTCAGACAGTTAAGTCACTTGTTCCAAGTGCAGGCTGGGCCCTATGGTCTTCCAGTGACCAGAACTCCACAGGGCTAGGGGTGGGCAGGTTGTCCAGGGTTCCATCATTGCGCCACTCGTGTCATCCTGTATTTCGTTCCATCTAAAATTGTGACATTGCTGAAACTGGAAGAATTATGAGTTATGGGAGTGGGAGTTTCATGGTAGAGCAATGTTTGGCACCTTCAAAAGTACTGAAACTTCACTTTTTTTTGACATCTAATATTACTTCTTGCACATTCTTTTTTTTTTTTTTTGTCATTTTTCCATTTTCTCCCCAATTTGGAATGGCCAATTTCCCGAATTTGGAATGCCCAATTAGTCATTGATGTTCGGTCCCATTGCACAACCCCCACTGTCAATCTGGGAGAGCGTAGACAAGCACGTGCCCTCCTCCGGGACACATGATGTCAGCCGCTGCTTCTTTTCGCTCTGCGGTCCACAAGCCAAGCTAGCACAGAAATGAGTCGGAGGAAGACATTTCATATGCAGCTTTTTGGCACGTGGACCACAGGCGCCCGATCGACCAGCAAGGGTCACTGTTGCTAATGGGACCAAAGCCCCTGCCGACATACCCACCCCTATCCCTGGCGGAACGAAGCCAATGTGCTCCGCCTGTGAGCTCCCGGTCACTGTCGGCTAGTGACACGGCCGGGATCGAACGCGGGCCGTAGCGTTCAGTCTACTTGGAACGAGTGCTTTTACCGACTGAGCCACTCGGGAGCCCCTTCTTGCACATTCTTAATTGATTTATGGTTACCTCTATGCAGCTCCTCAGTTTCTAAAGTGCTTGTCAGTGATGGGAAAGATCAGTGCGAGAGAGGACACAATTTTTTTCAAGGTGTAGCATTAAAGCCCACATTCATATTTCTGTTTTATGGTTATCAGCATTGTGAGCCTTGTGATTCTAATATGATTTTCTTAGACCATTGCCTCTTCCATTTGTATTGCCCTCCCTCAGTCCCCAAGGGTGTCCCTCAGTAATTATGAATCTCCATACAATCAAAGCGGGAATGTTGCCGTTGATGTGGACATAGTGGTAGTTATCCTTGACTTGGAGTCCAGTGAAGGGATCACACCTGGCAACAGGCCAAGGTTATTAACCCCCCCTCCCCATTTTGACCTCATAAACAGGGAAAAAATGGGGGTGATGGGGGGAAGGGATGCTTTGAACAGCTGGCTTGGAAAGGAATTAGTAAGAGGTTGCTTGTGTTTCTGCAGATGAGATTAGAAAACCAGCGAGGAGAGGCATCATTACAGCTGTACTTTAGTATTACAATGGCTTGACGTTAGCAAATGGGGTGGGAGACTCAAGGTTCAGGTGATGAGTGACTGCTTGAATGGTTCTCCACCTATGGAGGAACAAGCACATCTTCTTGCAGGCAGTTCCTGTGGGTGCTGACCAGAAACTCATCCCTCGCTGGCTGGGTAACAGTCCGGAAAGAAGGGCCGGGGAGACCTGGAACTCAGGGCTAGCGCATCTAGTTGTGATGACCTTTCTCCCACATTTCCAGGCTAGTCATATCCTAGTACAGATGGACAACACCTCCATACACTGGAGGCATGGGGACCCTGAAGGTGGTTTGAGAGTTTCCCACAAGGGTGCTGTCTTGTCTTTCCTCCTGCCCAGTATCTCCCTCCCCAAGGTGATAAATACACTCAAAGGAAATAGTGTTTTAGACCTGTGCTCAATTTGAAAAAGGAAGGGACTACTTAGTTGTCTCACAGGAAGCAGCCTACTTCCCCCTGCCACTTAACATAACAACTTTCCATTCCTTCCTCTGGTCCCAGAGGTCCTCTGCAGAGTCAGACACTCTGCAAAGGACCATGGCCATGACCTTCACCAAGTGGTATGAGTCTTGGCTCAGCCTTTTTATAGAATTTGTTGATAAGACAGGTTCTCAATAGGAATATAATTGGGGGGGACAAAAAATTCTGCAAAAAAGGGTTGCCGAACCTTATATCCTTACAACTGAAGCCATTCATTATTTTTTTATTGGGAAAAATGAAGTGAAATTAATTTCTATAATACATTTTAAGAATGCATACAAAGTTAGGCCAGGACTCACTGAACTATGTCTCCCACTTTTTGCTTTTTCACCACAACTTGGGGACTGCCATTCAGGACATCAAGTTGACCTCACCAGCACATCCTTGCCACTTAAGCAAGAGCACTGTGGTATAGCAAACACAATACACCCACATTCCCACAATGCACCACAGGAGAGCGAGCACAAATGGAAGGATAGGCACATTCCAGCTGTTGTCATCTTGACGATGCCATAGGCAGCTGACGAGTCATTAGAGGGTGCTAATGAGTGATGTGACCAGGGGAACCTGGCTGATGAAACTTAATCAACGCTGGTGGAACAGAGCCAGTTATGTTCTTCCATTTCCTGTCATTGTCATTGTCAATGACTCCCTGTCATTATCAGCTGTTGACAGCCCAGACTTTTGATGCTTTGGGCTATAGGAGTCAGCCTGCACTCGGTGCTAGCACCTGTACTGACTGAGCCACTCGGGAGCCCTCTATGTCTCACACTTAAACAGTGTGGAAACATAATTTCACCTGCAATGAAAGAGGATGAGATGATGCGTTTGCATCCTGGCTAAGGAATCTTTTAGCTTGCTTGCTGAAGGAGTGATTGTGCGCAATTGCTGATGCTGAAAGATCTCAGTCTGTGATTGCAGCCATAGAATTTCTTTTATTATTGGAATGGAAAAATGGAAGAGGGTGGGAAAATGGCTGACAGCACCACTGAATGGAAGTGAATTTAACTGAGGGAGAAAAGGGGTGTGGGTAGAGAGAGTGAGAGAAAAAGGTAGGGGTAGAGGGAATCAGTTGTTCAGGCAGTTAATGGTGGAGGACATTTAGCGAAGTGTCTGTGGTGAGTGAAAGGAAATCTGAAAAATGCTGTTCTCTGGCCCGTTGCAGAATCCTGCCCTCCACCACCTCTGAAAGACAAAACCAAGCCCTTTGAACGAATGCAGTCTTACGAAGAGAACCACAAATTTTACTACACCTGCATGGAGGGTTATGTGCGGAAAGCTGGGACTTCCAGCCTAATCCGCTGCAAGAAGGATGATAAAGGGAAAGCAATGTGGGACAATATTGACGCGCAAACTTCACTCATATGCATACGTAAGCCAACTCTCTATTTAAATACACAGAACTACAGTGTGTATATGTATGAGATAAATACACAGAAACACTGTATGTATGAATATTATCTGTTGAATACTGCAGTCAAATATCATGTGCCTCTTACTCAGTGAGGGATCAGGAATAAATTTCATGTTTTCTGTATCTGTATGGTTTTTATTAAATGCATTTACAAGTAGAATGCACACACCCACACTAACATTCACAAGCATATGCTCATAGAATGTGCACTCATATCCACAAATCTATAGTCACACGTGCACACACACACCCTGACACACACATACAGATATTAGACAGCTGTTCTGAGATAGTTTCTTGAGTAGTGATAATAGTTTACTGTATAGTGAAAGAAGGTTTGGTGTTGGTGACTCATTTTACTCTCCTCTCACACAGCTGATCCAAAGAAGACACCTGAAGGTAAATCACATCCTTTTGTCTCTCTCTTCCGCCCACACACGCTTCTCTCTATCACTCATACATACCTCTGTCTCTACCACACATCAGTTGCCTTCGGTGGGCTTGCAAAAAGAGCAGGTTGTTCAACTATTCTTAAGTACACAGATGGAAAGATAAGAGATGACAGTTTCTTATGATAAGGTTAAATCTGATAAAGATATGGTAGAAGGCATCTCAGCTTTATCTGACTACTAATGCTCCTGTCACGTTTGCTTAGGCTTCCCCCTTGCCATTTTCCTCTGTGGGTTTACAGATAAAGGGAATATCTCCTCCGCTTATTGCTATTCAATGTTTGCTTAGCAGACAGCCTAATCCAGGGTGAATTATGCAGGTTACAGTTTACACACCATCCATCTATGCAGCTGCAGTTGTACTGAAGAAACTCAGACTGGGTAGCTTGCTGAAGGATATGCATCGAGCCTGCAAGTCCAGTTTGTTGAGAGTAGCCATGACATCACACTACTGCCTCAGCTGTTGAAGATGACCCCCAAGAATTGTCTTTGTCTGCGGTTTTACGCCAGTCTCTCAGACAGGAGGAGGGACTACCAGTGGAACTGGAGTGAAAACTGTCCTGAAGGCACAAAATGTTTTTTTAACAACATTGCTGTAACAAGGTTAGAACACAACAGATTTGCAGAAATGATGTCAAATTATGATGTATCATCTTCCTTCGTGTTTAGCTGACCTGTGAGGGACAAATATTTAGATTGGTCCAAATGCCCAAATAGGCACTTCATCTGTTTCACCTCATACAGGAAGACCCTGTTCTCTCTGTACTGAAGAGGTATCTCATATAACAACAAGAAATGGCAATGCACACCAGGAAATGCTGTGCTTTCTGAGTAAAAGGCTTTACTTCCTGTTAAAAATCTAAAGAACTGTGTCACCTCGAGGCTCTCTGTTACTGTCTGAAAGTTTCAACATCTCACAGCAAGCCTACGTCAAAGCTCAGAATAGCAGACCCATGGTAATAGAACCTTGTTTTGGTCCAAACACATTGTGAGGTTTGGATTGCCCCCAGTGGAGCTAATTTGTTACTCATTTGAGGCATTTAGTCCATTGCTTATCAGTTGGGAATTTTTTTTTCATGATATTCATCATCAGATTGAAAGATTTCTCTTTGCTTGGCAGATCAAAGGCTGTTCATAGTGTTTATATTTTTATCTCACATACTCTGAAACAGAGGGATATCTATGTGGTTCATCCACGCCGGATCCCCAGACACTTCAGTGCAACATCCCCCCCCCAGCTCCTCAGCATTTCGTGTAATAGCCAGTGTTGCCGGTTCTTCAGTGTACAGGAGGAGGGTTTGAACCTGAGATGATGCAGGCGTGTTGTTACAGTTGATGAGGTGTGTCAGACTCCCTGTAATCTGCCGACCTGCTGACAGAGGGGATGCTTCTCATTCCTGGCAGACAGTGATTCATTTAACAGCTTCCAGCTCCTGGCGCTGATGGTTGAGAGAGTCAGGGACAGGGCTGTGGGAGGGATACTTGTAGCTATGGTAGTGTGGGAAGAAAGATAACAAAAGCCCTCTACATATCAAATGGACAGCCCTTGTTCCTGGGGGATGAAACGCCATTCTTTTATAATATGGTACACATCAGGGTACACAGCCCTTTCCTGAGTCCACCCAGAGAAAACAAATTTAAACACTGATAAGCAGAGGCCCTTCTGCAATTAATGGCGACAAGTAAAAAGTAAAGGTCAAACTTCACACTTGCTTCCCACTTTGTAAACAACAGATGTGAAGACCATGCTAAGTGCACAGAGCCGAGGTAGTGACAGGGAGGTGACACGATCGTCCACGCGGAAGGGAAGCGCTTTTCAGCCAGCTGAAGTGCTTTGACTCCAGCAACCGCCTGCTGTGACTGCACGTACTGAGCACGCTCCCTGGAGCGGAAACCGCCCCCATCTGAGTGCGCAGCACACCAACAGCCATGGTCCTGTGGGATGTAAAACAGCCAATCAACTTCCCACTCTGTCGCAACTATGCATCAGTCTTGATCAGTCACCTGGGAATGTTCCCACAACCTGTGAGTGGGAAACCCTGCCATATCTGATCGCATCAAAAACAATCGAGCCCTTTGTCACACTGACTGCACCCATCTCCAATAAATCAAAGAAATGACACCGCACTGATGGCTGCACATTCTTTACGATTTTGTAGAGCAGGATTGAGCCCCAGAGGCTGAGGCGGGTTGTTTAACATTAATGTTAATGCGCGTATTAAAACCCGGTATAACCTCCTTGCATTTTACATTACATTATTGGCATTTAGCAGACGCTCTTATCCAGAGCGACTTACATCAGTTACAGTTTTTTTTTTACAATGTTATCCACTCATATGGCATTTACTAAGGCAATTCTGGGTTAAGTACCTTGACCAAGGGTACAGCAGCAGTGCCCCAGCAGGGAATTGAACTGGCAACCTTTCGGTCACGAGCTCCTTACTACACTGCTACACTGCCACCTTGTAGCATTTTTTCCACTGAAGCACTTTGCATCGTAGCATTTCCCTGTCATTTACATTTACATTTATTCATTTGGCAGACACTTTTATCCAAAGCAACTTACAAGTGAAGCAGAGTACAACACAAGCAAAAAGACATATAAGGAGTCAAGAATATTAGAAGTGCTGCATGACCAAGTTTTAATAGTTAGCCAGACAAGGTACAAGTTAGCTGGCAGAGAGCGCATCCATACACATAAAAGCCAATCTCATCCTGTAGCGAATACCTTTAACATTGAGGGCTTGGGAGTGTTTCTCTATGTTCATGCGTCATTCGTCTCTGTGTTCATGCATCATTCGTCTCTGTGTTCATGCATCATTCTTCTGCATGTCAATTGCCGCAAAGCTGCACAGGAAGTGGGAAAACACTCTGCAGCACACTGGGCCTCTTCTAGACAAGAAACATCAGACTGATGCAGGTGTCCGATTTACAAGGGAGGAATATGGCTTGCTATTTGAGACACATCTATGCATCAAGGTGCCGGATTTTGTCTTCTTTCAACAATATTAGAAGTGCTGCATGACCAGGTTTCAATAGTTGGCCGGACAAGGTACAAGGCAGCTGCTAGAGACACGAGTGCATTAAACCATTAGATTTGAATTACAGTCTGTTTTTTTTTTTTAAGACATAAGAAATTGCTTTAGGTGGCAGTGTTTCAGGTGATCAGGTGAGCATGGAAGAGCTGTGTCTTCAGATGTTTTTTTTTCCCTGCCTGTGCAGAGAAGGAACTTGAAAGCAGAGCAGCTCTGTAGAACAGACCTAGAGAAAAATCTGTGCATCAACATGAGGTCATTACCACCTTTTTGGGACATAGTAGGACGCAAAACAAGATGTTGAAAAACACATTCAGCCTATAGGTGCTGTTATTACTGCAGTTTGCTGAACAGTTGGTGAATTCTGAAGGTGGATGAGTTTTGAGTTTTTCCTCATGGTAAGTGTAAAATGCACTGTGGCACTGTGTGGAAGTAGGCTCTCTTAAGTGTTTCTCTCCTGTTCTCTTGTTTCTCCTCACTTATGTGTGTCTTTATTTCACGGAAAGAGAGAGGACCAGAGGGCCGAGCTACATCAGCCGTGGTAGAGCCCAAAACAACACAAATGACAACAGCGACGACAGCTACATGGGAGGAGTCAACACCCGGGACAACCCCTTTCACAACAGCCAACACCCTCACGTCATCTGTGGAGGGCGCCCCCCCCGAACTGACCACCGCCACATCACATACGCCCCCCAGATTCACCAGTGTGACATCACACACTTCAGGCACACTGACCGCTGCAATATCGCACGCCCCACCTGAAGTGACCTCTATGACATCACACACTCCCAACAAGACCACCATGACATCACATGTGCCACCCGAGGTGACCACTATGACATCACCCACTCCCAACAAGACCACCATGACATCACACACGCCACCCATAGTGATTACTATGACATCACCCACTCCCACCAAGACCACCATGACATCACACATGCCACCCAGAGTGACCACTATTACATCACACACTCATAACAAGAGTGACACAACATTACAGACTCCAAAAAAACTCAGCATGACGTCAGATTCTCCCAGCAAACTGTCCACCACGGCATCACACAGCCCCTTCAGACTGACCACCACAACGACGCACACTCTGTCCAAACTGACCACCTCCAGGGCGAAGACTTTCTTCAATCCGTCTACTTTGGCAGTGAAGCCGTCCTCATCGGCCACAGCTGATGGTAAAAAAGCCTTGTCATCAGGAATCTGTGACAGAATCTCAGCTTGAGAGAGCACCGTTTCCTGTTAGTGAGAAAGGGCTTCCTCCCTCCTCCTCCTCCTCCTCCTCCTCTTTCTCCTCACATGCCCTATCCAGCTGCTGCCCTCTCTCCATAGCTGTGGAGCATAAGCGACTACGTGCTTGCAATGATCGGGAGTGGAATTATGACTCATTCAGTCCCACGGCAACTCAGAGACAACAGCTGTGTCTCTGATTCCTCTCGAGCACTCGCTGAATGCTTAATTCTGGTGTAAGTGATTGGACGCCGTCACGAACAGCGATCTAAGCAGGATGAGAGGAGGAGAAGGGACCACTAAAATGAGTCTAAGTGCCAGAGATGCAGGAAAGGGGGAGGGAGGCAGGAATTCGGCTCACTGCTGCTAGTGTAGCATAATGGATAGAGTGTTGAATCTCAGGGTCATAGGTCGGTATGCTTTTGGAATGCTTTTAAGCGCAACACAACAGCTGTGTAAATAGATTTACAGGTTTCCAATGCATGCATGTAAGTGTATTTGGATAAGGCTATCTGCTAAGCAAATACATAATGCGTCATGCCTCAGAGTCAAGAGGATGAATAATGTTGACTTCATTCCCTGCTATTAGTCAGTGTCTTTATGCTATTACATAATAACCCGCTAACCAGAGACCTTAATCCAGAGTTTCCATTGCTCACAAAAAACTCATTGCCCAGCTGTTCACACAAAAATTTGAAATCAACTGACAAATGGAATTTAAACCCACACCCAACTGGAATTTAAACCCACAATCCTGAGTTCTTCTCTTCTCCTGTGTCACCAGCTCTAACACTTAACCGGTTCTCTATAACATCACTGTGTCTGTTATCTAACACCTCAATGTTCTCCAAAACCACCTCCTCTGAGGTCTTATCCTCGGTCCTCATTTCAATTTGTCCTCTCCATCCATCTGCCTAAGTGATCTCAATAATCACTTGTTAGTCCTGTGTTAATTTTCTGTCTGCAAACCCAGCAAACTGTGGGAGGTCTCACATCCCAGCTTCACTTCTTAGGACGCTGACAGGGTTCTTCAGCTGATTTAATTACGTGCTGTGATTTCTGCTGGAGGGATTGGGACTTAGCCTTTGCAACCGAAAAAACCAGTGTTGTAGGAGGCAGAGGGGTCAGGTCAGGACAGGAACACAGGGACAGAGCTGCTCCTTCACCTACTTTAGCAGTGGAATTACCTCATTTTCCTTGCCAGATAACAATTTCTACTCCCAGGGCTGTTGATTTACCTCAGAGACTTGTGGGTTGGTTGGCTTTGCCACTCAGCTGGTTTTAAATACCTGGCACTGATCCAAGTGTTTACAGTTGTGGAGGGGTCCTGGTGAGGTTTTGTATTCATTCAGCTAGGGCATAATGGCAATGTGTGTGCTTGCCTCTCTGCATTCTTTAAGATCTGATGTGTTTCTTTTGCTCCTGCAGACAATGATACAATAGGAGCAAACAGACAAAGCAGGACCATAAGTATTGGTAGGTACTGCAGTTAGATAATATCTGTGTGTGACTGACTGTGTTGCTCTAACTGACTGAGTTTGTGTGGTGGACTTAGTGAGATGCTTGGAATGAGTGAGTGCGTGTATATGTTTTTGCCTGAACGAGTGTGTTGGACTGTATAAGTGAGTTGAAGTTAGTGAGTGTGTGTGTGTTGGACTGAATGTGTTAGTTGAACTGAGTGAGTGCATTGGACTGTGTGGGTGGAGTCAGTGTGTGTTGGACTGAGTGAGTGAGTTGCTCTGACAGTATACCTCTGAAGTAAACCCTGTTTCTGGGTGTTTTTCCCTGCTGTTCCGCAGGTGTGAGCAGTACTGGAGTCATTCTTCTCATTGCCCTCTTACTGGCTGGGGCAGCAATGCTAAAAAGACGATGGTAAGATTTTTTTTATTTTACAACTGAAACTGTGTTTGCTTTATTTTAACATAGTTGTAAAGGTGCTACAGATGTTTTTTTGTTTATTAGCGTGTGTTGAGAAATAAAGATTTGTGACTTGAGTCAGGCAATTGGGCAACCATTAACGATTGCTTCTATGAAAGTAAATGATTTACACATAACCTTTGGTAAGTCTTTAAATTAGCTGGGGTATATACCATCAGGGCCTGATCTGCTTAAGTATTTTCCGTGATATAACAGAGCGGGAAAAAACAAGGACTGGTAAGCCTCGGATTCAGGCTTTCTCTGTTTCTCTTTCTCAGCTGTCGGGGGGCTACACTTCTACATGTAGAACAAGACGAACAGGTGCCTATGTCCTCCAGGGAAGGACATCAACCCCGAGATGTAGAGAGATACATCCCTGTTGCACAATACGACCAATGAAGCCAAAGGGCAAATAAACTGCCAGTGCAAATAAACTAAAGCATTAATGTGAATGGAGTAAAGCCCCCCCTGCTGTGTGGCAGTGTTGCATCTGACATGTCTTTTGGGTGGGATCTGAAATACCACAGAAATTACACCCCAGGAGAGACGTGGACTGGCCCGGCACAGCAAATGTAACACAGATGTGACACCCACAGCTTTGTATTGGGATGGGTGTGCCTTGTGCTCCAGAAGACCTGCCGCATTACACAGTATTTGAGGAGACGTTTTGAATACCTCATTTACACAGTGGAGGATGCTGGGAAATGTGGTATTGATTAGATTAGAAAGCTCTGTTTGGTGACTGCAGATGGAGCTCCCTGATTTTCTTGGAATTTCCTTGTTCCGAGGAGGATTGGAGAGAAATCCTCAGCTAGATCTGATTGAAGTCTGAGCAGAAACAGTTTTGCAGTGATTCCAGCTCCAACAGCACATTAGGAGGGGAAACCAGGGTTTGGCATAAACAGCATTACTCCCTGACTGACTCACAGAGTGAGTCACAGAGTGAGTCAGCTCTGGCCTGACTGCACACGTTCTCAAATGGAATCAGACTCCTTCCTGACCGGAATAAGGAGCTTTACAGGAGAGCCAGTGCAAACTGGAGGATTGGCATGTCTTTAACCAAAGACAACATGGGAATTTACAGGCTAGAGGATGCTGAGGTAGCAGTGAGAAGAAGAACCCTGGCCGACGTGAGGCCAGCACAGCTGGCTGGGATGAGACGGTCCTGCTGGAGTTAAATTCTCATCAAAGTCATCTCATGACAGAGACTCGCTTTGACCTTTCGTTATCTGGACTGTCCTGCTAAATGCTATTGCCAACAATGGGTCAAACTCGACTTCTACATAACAACAGAGTGACATGTTGCTAGAGCTAGCTTTGAATGTTGTGTGACATTAAAATACAGGAACGTAGTTCTGCAAAGTCTAATCTTGCGAGAGAATATGAATGTCTTAATCAAATGACAGAATTAACCTACCATCATGTTTCCTCGCACGACTTCTTATTCCAACGCTCAGATCGTTAAGCTTAGAGCAAAAACCATCCGTGTGATTGTTGATTAAATTCAAGAGATGCGCGAAATTAACGGTGATGGGTTTTGTTTCACTCCCGAGTGCACGCAGGGTGTAGACCCATTTCGGGGGCTCACAAACGAGGTCTCGTGAGTGAATCAGGAGTGCTGAGAGCAGGCGGATCCCCACACCTGGGCGTCAGCGGTCCTGTTCAGGTGCAGCGGCTGGTGTGGCAGCGACGAGCCTAAATGCATGAAATTGGGGATTCCAAAGTTATGGCGCATAGGCTATATACGAAGTGGATGAGGAAAAACAAAACTAAAAAAGTCTGCGAAGACTGAACATATGACCTGCATGCATGTGCGTAATGAGCCCAAAATACTCCTCTGGCTCCAGTCATACGCAGCGGTGGCCATAGCTAAAAATGCAGGATGTGAATACAGTTGTCATAACTAGGGCTTGCAGTGTTTCTCTGCTTCTTTTACCACATGCGTTTCAGTCCTGCGTCACCAATAAGCTGGTAGAGCGCCATTTCCAAGCTACTTGTTAAACAAATATCACACTGCAGTACCTCATTCTTCGATTACCCATTTAATTACCACAGAGTAAGCTCACAGGCATGAAGATGGACAGCAATCTGTTTGTTGACACTGTCACGTGTTGGATTCTGTCATACCGAAAGAGATTTTGTTATTTAATTCATTGTGGGTGTGATGCGCTGTGAGATTTTCTGCAGACACGGTGAATCTTTTAACGCAGTGATGGGTTTTTGTTGTCTGTCGTTTGGTAGTATTTGTGCAGACAAACGCAGTCATGAATGAAATTCAGCCACCACTCTCGCCTTTTTTCCCCTGCGTTTTTTTTTTTTTTTTTGACTGACAAGGGTGAGGAGGAATTTTCTATCACAGGCTGTTCTATTGTTATCTTTTTTTGTGCAGTTTAATAACATATTGTTATGCAGTTATGCAAAATAAATTATATCTATCAGTATGCAGTGTATCGGGCAGATATTGTTGCTGTCTCTCACTCATAGAAATGCTTCTTGACAGTGCTCCTGCATCCATGTTTCTTTTCCTCCTCCCTTACCCCTGGGTGCATCAGTTTATTGTTTTACACGGATGAACTCCTTACAACTGATATTTGAAGAATTCGCCAACCTTCTGTGCTGATTGCTCCAAGATTACTGAGATTGGAATGCCTACAGGGTTGTCTGAAGGATAACGATTGAAGTACAGGTTGAGAGGCCGCAGGTCACATCGAGGAAAAACTCCAAGCGATAACCCAGATATTTTCAATTATACATTTACAGAATTTACAGAAGTCAACTGCGGTGCACAAGCCAGTGCTAAAATAGCTAGCTGAAGAGGAAACCACAAATGGGAAGAGATGCTTACTTTTAACCATGGTACACTTCCTTTATACAGTAAACAGCTTTTCACTTAGTTCTATGCAGCCCGATAATCGCTGATAATTTAGTGGTAGGCCTATTCGTCGCCGCGTTGAGCCAAAAACTCATCAAAGCTAACCGCGCAATGAGTAATAGTAAAGCTTGGGCATATAAGATAGACTAAATTTGTGATTAAGCAATTTTCTTGGTTTCAGCTCACATCATGTCCTAAAGTTATGCAATTGTTTATTAAAAAAACGGTTATACTATGATCACTTTATTCACCCCATGCTCTCGCAGTTGGCATCCTAATTATATGACATTCCAGTACTGGCGTTTAGTAGACGCTCTTATCCAGAGCGACTTGCATCGGTTATAATTTTAAGATGTTACCCATTTATACAGATGGATATTTACTGAGGCAATTGTTTGATGAAATTTAGTGCAGAGGAGAAACGGATACGGAGAACGCATGGATATGATACTACTTTGACGCAGAGGCAGAAATACCGAAATTATATAAATAAATAACATGACTTGTCAGAGACAAGTTTTATTTTTATCACTTTAACCATCCAAGATGCATGATTTATTTCAAATTTAAGGCTGTTGATCGGAGACTATATATTTATCTGTTCGAGTTTCATTTTATCAAGTCACCATTGGAGAATTCTGATTTGTTTTATCAATTCGAGTTTCACTGTATCAAATTCCCATTCAAGTCTGTTGATATATTCTATCCTTACCTTTTGAATTTGATTTCATTGCAATTCAACGCGCCGCCGCTTTTGCTTTATCAAGTCTGACGTGCACAAATCTGTCAATCAAACACCCCGCCCACAAACGTGACATCGAACAGTCGACCTTCCTCTGGCATGCTTTGGTAGCTGAGGTGTGAACCGTGAAATTCTCGTGTATTTAGCGAAAACGATGGTAAATGATGGAGCGCAACGCCACTTGTTCAGAGGCAATTAACACACCAGTAAGTAAATATTCAGCTCTTTGAAAAGAGTCTTAACCGCAGACGTACTCTATTTGTTACTTCTCACTAGCGGATGAGGCAAATTAGCCAGCTGACCCATTCGTAAGTTAAGGAAACCGCCTTTGCAAGTAACACAAAATCAGAAGAACACTTCCTGTGCCACTGTAATGCTCATTGCATTTTATAAACTTAAAATCATCATAGATCCACCAAATGTGATTCTAAGAACAAATGCATAATGTTTTCTATAGTTCCTATATTTTAAGCGGTGGTGAAAAAGGATGAGAACGCAGTTTAGCAAACCAGTTTAGCGATGAGACCTTTAATTGATATTTTAAATCAGGATTTAAAAAATAGAATAACGCAGCTGGCCATCACCGCTTAAGAACGGGTTAGTGGGAAATGTATGGTTTGGCGTGCAGCGTGGTTGGCAAATGCATGTTTAGCGAGTAATTTTTCTCCTAAATAAACTAAAGTTAGCTAATATGCATGTATGTGTACTGCTAGTTAGGACACTAACATAGAAATGCACAACTTTTGCATTAGTTATGGACTGAGGATGGGTTGCCATAAGGCCTCTACTGGAGGAGGCCATAAGATCTGTGAGCCCATAGCCATCTGCAAGTTCAGACTGGACCATCCCCTCTGTACCAGTCTCAAAACCACCTGCAACAGTGCCAGAACAACCCAAAAAATGGAAAAATATTAGAAGGTAGGGTTTTTTTTTGTAAGTTATATCCCTTGTGATACCACCAGTGTCACAACCACCAATAACACTGTCTTAACAGCAGAGAATAACACCTAGTTCTTTATATGCTAGATTTGTGTTAAGTGTTAAAATGTGTTCACATGCATTACATTGTGTTTTTTTCATATTAGAAGGTATCATGTGACCTACTGAATATCCCCTCTGCTGTGCAGCACAAATATGAAATCTTAGTTGGAATTTGATTTAAACAGGGTTTCATTGTTGTACAATGGAGGTTCAGGCATAGTAAGGAGACCTCCTGAGGGAGTGAGGGAATGGTGGGTGTTTGATCAGAACAGGGTTCTAGTCTTCTAAAGTATGCATAATAGAAGAATTATGGCTTTGACAAATATCTGTAATCTGGGAGCTCTGTTTTATTCTAATACCATAGCTAAGTACTGTGTTGCTAAGGGCAAGTTCTTGGTTAGCAAAGTGGCAGTAAAAAAAATTTTTTTTTTCTTTTTACTGCCTGCTTTTTGAGTAATTTGTCCCGCCAGCCAACATTAAGAATCCATGAAATTTGGCCAAATCTGGCCAAAAGTGCTGGGAGGGGAGCTCTCTCACTGCTGCCAGGCCACCAGGCTCTGAATGCATTTTTGGAGGCTTTGTAGGATTGAGGTGGTGTTACTGTCTGTCCTGATGTGAAGGGTGGGGCTCTGACCACATAAGGCCAATAAGGTTCTATAATTTGGTCGGGCACATGGAGACTTGCACTGGAGAGGGTCCAGGTGGCTTATCTCCAGATCTCTGATGAACAGTTAGCATCTGAGAGAGGGAGAGCTCTGTTGACGCTGTGACATATGTACATGGTTAAGGAGACGACCATAAGGCTGGATTGTACAGCTGGCTTTTAAAGGGAAGGACCAATGGACAACACAGCAAACAGATACAGACCACATGCTGACATGAAGGCTTTTGTTCTTTATCTGACATTTGCATGTGACATAGGTTCAGTAATGCTACTGGCATCTGGATGAAAAAAGACCTCTTTTATTAAAAAAAAAGTGTGTGTGTTTCCCCCTCCATCTTCATGAGAAATGTTGTATGCACTTTAGAAGGCAATTAAATATCGATACAAAAACTCTTGCACATTCAGTGAGACAAATGTAGAAAGCCAGTGGTAAGTTTCACCCAGAAAACTTTTGTTTGTTTTTAGCTTCAATGGTTTTTCATGTCAATGTGGGAAATTTCAAAGTTACAGACTAGTTACAGATTAGAAAAATGAGGAAAAATACTTATGTACATATAAAGCCATTACCCCAGCAATTTTTAACGGTAGGTCCGAGAGGGCAGTCTGTGTATTCAGGTATACTCAGAGCAGTGCCATGAGCATGCCGATGTTGACTGGCAGTTCCACCTCCTCCTCTGTGTAGGGCATGGCCTTCACCTCCTCTGCTGGGGCCATCAGGTAGGCCATTTGCCCCATACGCTGCTCCACACAAGTCAAGCAAAGGGGGCCGCCCGTATCCGCACCGTCAATCTGCAACACGTACAGCATGGAAATAATCACTGTACACACCGCCCTCACCACACTCTCACACCCTCTCAGCGTAAACACTTTACAGAAAATGCCCTTTCATCATAAACAGAACTGAACTGAATGCATGACTGCTCTTTCTTACATCTCATCTCATCTCATCTGAAAATCCAAAAATACAAAGCAGATTTACTTTAGCTGAGAGAAAATATTGGGTTGAATATACCCTGCACGCATTACATGGCATTGTGAGAGCAAACTGCTCAGTAATCCAATGCTTCACCTGTGTTTTGAGTGTAAAAAACGTACATATTTTATGGGGATCTTGTGCATAGTGAGAGCAGTGTCCTCCCTGATGTGGTTCTGGCAGTCCTTAGTTGAGCAGCAGGGCAGTTGTCCGTCTCTGACCAGGGTGCTGGTGAGCTCTGACCGCAGGAAGTACTCCTGCAGTGCGCGCGCGCACACACACACACACACACGCACACACACACACACACACAGAGAGAGAGAGAGAGAGAGGGAGAGAGAGAGGGGGGGAGTTATTACTAAACAGGGGCTAGAAAACAACACGCTCTGCAAAAGTTATCATTTTAACAGCAAGGGGCTCCTTGTTATCCACTGCCCTGTGGGTTACCCACCAGCAGGAACCAAATGGTTCATCAGGTGGCCCTCCTGCAGACCAAAGCAGAGTTTATAAAAATGTACATTTTACTGGGAGCTGTCCTTAACCAGGGCAGCCTATAAGTGCCCTGCTATGTTTTTACTAGACTAAATTCAGGTCAAAAACCATATATCATAACTTAAATGCATAACCTTAAGCCATTTTTTCTCAAGAGACAGGGGCAAAAGCTGACTCACCCCAGCCAAAGTTAGAATGTTCTGGATGGTTTTGGTGATGATCAGAGTCTTCTTGGCCCGCGTCACGGCTACGTAAAGCAGGTTCCACTCGTCTTCCGGGATGTTTGCTGGAAGCACAGCGTTGCAGATCAGGGAGCAGCACATCAAGCAAGCGGTCCCGCTGCCCAACCGCAGGGCAGTACACATGCTTTCCTGCTTTTGTGTGCACTTTAAGGCCTCGTCACAGAAGTGGGAGGGAGTGTTCAGAGTGGTGAAACGGGTAATAAAACATGGGCCTTGGTCTCAAGCTGATGTACCTCCACTAAGAGATGAACGGGACCGTAGTGTAGAAGGGCTGCCGTTTATGCCCCCAGAGGTGATTCGTGCAGCATACAGTGCTGTAACATCCTCAGACTGCTGAACAATCACAGGCCAAATTCATTAAAAAAAAAATCTGTGACTCATAAGCCTTGAAAAGTTGCCCCAAGGAAATCTATTCATAAAAGCTCTGTAAGAGGTGAGCAATTACAGACCTGGAACAAATTCAATCTCTAGTGTTTGCCATTGTCGGCAGGAAAGCTGCAAGATGTTGACTGCCCCATTGGCCTTTCTTTTCAATGTTAGCTGGCCACAGTTGTTGACTTTGAAACACAATTTCCTTTGAAATACCTCCACACTTCTGACATACTAGCATTTACTAGCTCAAGCAAAAGTTGTACAAGGCATGTTGTGCAGTAGTTAAATCTGTATAGCAGTTCAGTCTTGTTAAGCACTCATCAATGTATGCTGTGGCTAGGTTTGAGTAGCACTTTGTGTGTAGCAGAAAATTGGTCTCTAACAATTTAAAACAAATACTGTCGGCTAACAGCCAGCATGGCTGTATGACTCTTGCCATCAAAATCAACGCTAACTCCATCTCTTACACGTGACACATCCGGTGAGCCTCTGTAGATTATGTCGGGCACATGGGATTTTGACAAAGTCGTCAGTGATCACAACCGTGTCGAACTCCAGCCCTTTGGACTTGTGGACTGTGCCTAGGATGAAATCTGAGAGGGATAAACAGCAATCGTAAAACAAATACAAAAATGCCATAGCAGCAAACATGGAACATTTTATTATTGGTGTGCTATCATGTTCCTGAAGAAAAGTAGCAAATGGACAGGTTTAGGTACCCAAGAACAAGGTCCTTCTTTCTCCACATTCCATCCCTATATCCTACCTTTACTATTTACCTGCTTCTCTCCCGCTCTACACATTCATCTCCATTACCCCACCTGCCAATCACTAAGCTCTGCCCCTATCCTGTACAGTGTGGGTGTATCTGTTTCTAACCAGCGTAGTGTGGATATACATACCACCTCTGTGTCTAACCAGCACAATGCAGTTGTGTATGCTGTCTGCAGGTCTATGTGCTGTCTGTGACCAGCACAGTGCAGTTGTATTTGCCATCTCTTTTTATAATCAGCGTAGTGTGAGTATATATACTACCTCTGTTTCTCTCCTGTGCAGTGCAGATATATATATGTAAACCATCTCTGCGTCTAACCTGCGGAGTGTGGGCTGCTCACAGAGCAGTTGTATAAGCGTTCGATCAGCTGTGGGATGCGGTGGTTGTATTTCTCCACCACGGCCAGCTTGGCCTCCAGCTCACGGTCCTCTGTGTGCTTAGCGTAGATCTTCAGTCCCCAGTAGCCCCCCTGCTTCTGTCTGCAGAAGGAGCTGATGAACCTGTCCTCGATCACCAGGTTTTCTGTTCCAGGGAAAAGAATTAAACACGAAAGAGCTTAAGCATACAAACTACTCTTATCCGTGGCTGTTTGCTGAACATAAAGACTTGGGCTGTGATAACCTGACATTGTCCAGTCCAGTTATCACAAGTTAACTTGTGGTAGGGCTTGGATGGTGTTATGCTCACGCTCAGTGGTCTGGGAGTGTTGTTACCCTGGTCTTACACTGCTGCTCATTCAGCTTGAATGGTTACACTTCTGTTCTTTTTTGCTGGAAGTCAATCTGTATGAGAGCAGCTGCTAAATAAATGTAATGCAATGTAATGGATGCTAGCTTAGTCTGTTCTTACTATGTTTACACACCCTATTTCATGTTTCTACACTGATACCCACAGACCCCCATATTCAGCAGTGAACTTAAAAAAGTGACTCCTACTCTGTTTCCGATCCTCCTCCGGCTGCATCAGGACCCAGATGTCCAAGATTTTCTTTAGTCCGAAGTTGTCGCTACCCTGAAAAGTGCATGTGCAGACCGTTCAGTGGAAGGGATGGGGAGCTCTGGCAGCCTGATGCGTAAATACCCAAATTGTCAGAGGATTTCAAAAGTGCTTACTTTCCTTGTAAAAATTAACAGTTTGGGGTTAACATTCCAGAAATAACTCATTCAGAGTAATGAAGAGGTTGGATAAGAAAGAGCGCACTTAGGCAACACACTAAATCTCTCCACACTCTTAAGTGCAGGGGGGGTGCAGAGGGATCTGGAATGTTAAAACACTCACTCCCACGATGTGGATTCGAGGGGGGCTGTTGCCATTGGTCAGTCTGACGGCCTGGTCAAACACGGTGACGTTGCAGCGGGAGAGGAAGGCTACCGTCCCTTCCCGCCTGTGTCCCCTCACACAGCCCGATCCGAGCAGTGCATCAACGTATTCTTCTACGCCCTGTCCTGTCACACTCCCTGTCCCAGAGAGAGAGAGAGAGAGAGAGAGAGAGAGAAGCCATTATTAGAGTTCAACCACTTCAATCATTTATTTCACTTACGCATTGAATGGTTCACAAGTAAATATGTTCACTGACAGAAAGGAAAAATATTTGCATTCTTCATTCATTTTAAAGGCTTATACTATAAATTTGTTCACAGAATAAACTCTTTTGTGTACAAATTCTTGTGTGCTGTAAATATCCTTCGCACAGAATCCCCATATTATTGTGGGGATAATATGTCATTCCCCGAGAATGTGCCCCAGAGAATGTGGTCTGCTGTGGATGTTTAAATGCCTTGTAAGGCTGCCTTCACAAACACAGAAGGAAACTAAAACATTTTTAGACAATTCTGCAAGTAAGAATTGATGGATTCACCAAGAAACAGTCGTGACACCCAAAAAGATAAAAATGGCAAATTCTCTTTCACAGCCTGGGTCTATACTGTTAACATAACAGAAAAGGCTGTGGATAAAATGGCAGTTTTTGAAGCGCTCAGTTTGGTTAAACATCTGCAGACATTTTCCGTACATCTGGAGTGAAGAACTTATAACCCCAATTTTTAAATAAATTGGACCCTGATAATTACCAAGTCATTTGTGTGAAAAGTAACCTGGTGAAGGTTTTTTTCTAGATACTTTTCTGTAAATGGATTTACCTTCCTGACTCCCACCAACCAGAATCTTCTCCACTTTTTTACAAACATCCAAAAGAGTAGCTCCAATATATGCAATTTCAGCACCAAATCTGAAGCTCTGGAAAAGAACAATGGTGTTTGTAAGCATTATATTCAAGTATGTATTACAAGTCAGCCTATTCCTGGAGTTTGACATGATTGATGGTGTTGCTGAACTATAAATTGTAACGATATATCGAAAATACATGTTGTGGTATTGGTATTGTGCTACTCTACCTAGGTGAAGCAGTAGGTGAGTGTGAGGTACTGTACCTGGGTGAGGTAGTACAGGTGAGTGTGAGGTACTGTACCTGGGTGAGGCAGTAGGTGAGTGTGAGGTACTGTACCTGGGTGAGGTAGTACAGGTGAGTGTGAGGTACTGTACCTAGGTGAGGCAGTACAGGTGAGTGTGAGGTACTGTACCTGGGTGAGGCAGTAGGTGAGTGTGAGGTACTGTACCTGGGTGAGGCAGTACAGTTGAGTGTGAGGCACTGTACCTGGGTGAGGTAGTACAGGTGAGTGTGAGGCACTGTACCTGGGTGAGGCAATACAGGTGAGTGTGAGGCACTGTACCTGGGTGAGGCAATACAGGTGAGTGTGAGGTACTGTACCTAGGTGAGGCAGTACAGGTGAGTGTGAGGTACTGTACCTGGGTGAAGCAGTACAGGTGAGTGTGAGGTACTGTACCTGGGTGAGGTGTAGTACAGGTGAGTGTGAGGCACTGTACCTGGGTGAGGCAGTAGGTGAGTGTGAGGTACTGTACCTGGGTGAGGTAGTACAGGTGAGTGTGCGGCACTGCTTGCAGGGCGTTGATGGCCCCTCTGAAAGTATAGATCTGCTGGTGAGGGTCGCCCACAAGAACCTTCCCACATTCCTGGGAGAGCATGATGTCCATGACCGCTGGGAGGACAGTTCCACACACGGGGCGTTAGTGTAGGACCTCCAACTTCCCTCACTTAGGGCTCAGCAGAAACTCTGCTTCCTATTGGCCCGGATCTGGTGCTCAAACTTTCTGCATATTAGCCATCTGTGCACGCCCATGGTTACAGTGGGAGAGCACTTAATTTCTCATATCAGTATAAATTTTTAATCAGTAATCAGTGGGTATGTTCTGACACCATTCCAGGAGCCAAGATTCATTTAAGTTCCTGATAAACACAAATTAGACATTAAAACCCAGACCGAACATGACATCTGAGAGGCACATTCATCAGCAAAGCACTATTTTGCGCACAAAGGCTCGTCATTTCTTTTAATTTGCTCCCTGAAAGTTCTGGTTAGATTCAAGCTGTGGATGGTCTGTCCTGACGCAGAGGTGAGAGCGCTCTTAGGAGGAGTGGCCGGTGAGCTTTTTGGTACCTGGGGTGCAGTCCTGTGCTTCGTCAATGAAAATGACATCATATTTGTCCAGGCGCGGCTTCTGCATCTGCCACAGTTTGAGGTACCCTGGAGGGACAGACACAGGGGCCATCATTCAGTCAAACCCATAACATTTCTACAGGTATAGATTATAAATACAACTGCAAACAGTAAATCTCAAAAATGTGTTTTTAATAACTTTTTTTTGTTGGAAAATGTACAACTGACAAACACATTAACTTTAATCTCTGCTTTTGACATCTACTCCTGCATAGAAAATACATCTGAATACAATATTAAAACTAGATGGGTCAATTACACACTGAGGAGTCGCACTCACCCTCTGGTCTTCACCTGTACAGTCTTGAACAGACTTATCCAGCCCGTCCATTCACAAAGGATAGACACACATTCCCTGCTATACTGAATGGTCCTAATGAGAGGGTGCTAGCAAGCCTTGCTGCCAGGAAAAGTTTGACTATCTAAGAATCTAAGAGCATTCTGGTGCCACATGCAGTACCAGTCAAAGGTTTGGACTCATAGAAGGGTTTTCCTTTAGTTTTACAATCCTTCATGTTTTAGAATAATAGTAAAGACATCAGAACAATGAAATAACACAAATGGAGTTACGGAAATTAAGACGTTATGGAGTTATGAACCAGGAAAGTATTAAACAAATCAAAATTATAATTTAGATTCTTAAAAGTAGCTAATTTTTTTTTTAATTAATTTTTTTATTAGAAAGAAATTCATCCATAGGCGTAAACTTCATGATTAATATTTGTCTAACAAACAAATGTCAAGCATTTAAGTATAAGTCATTTAGATCAAAATATCTTTGAATGCATGTTTCCCATTATCTTAATCGGGTGTGTCCAAACTTTTGACTGGTACTGTAAGTGCATTGGGATCCTCCTTTCCTGAGATCACTGACTACTGTAGGTAGTATATCACTTCTGCAGGGACTTACTGTTCAACCAGTAGCATAATATCAGTTTTCTTTCTTCAGTGACTAATTAACATCTTTACACGCAGATAAACAAATACTCACAGCCTAATTCTCAGAGCAGTACAGGTATGGGGTATGCACCACCGACCTGATAAATCGACTGATAGCTAGAATTCACGATTCTGAGAGAGATGGAGATCACTTTGTTGTGGGTGGGGCTGGGTGGGGCAGAGTCTGAGGCAGGCTTGAAAGACAGACGCAGTTTGAGGTACCCTGGAGGGACAGCGAGGGGGTTGTTGAGGGTTGTGTTTTTTGCATATGTTTACCGTCATGGGTCATGTTGTATCCTGCCTGCTTCGTCGGTCTCACTTCCATCATTCTATCCCATATGTCCTGAGCATCCTTCACAAACATCTGCGGCAGAGAGAGAAGGTTTTTTAAAATGACTGATTGGCTTAACACTTACCCTTAATTGGGATGACTTGCATATTGTACATGAAACACTACACAGTTGTACACAGCTGAACATTTTACTATGATATCCCAGGATCTAAGCTTAAATAGCTTGCTCAGGGATATTCCATTCGTCATAACCAGGGCCTGGAGTTTTTCTTCACTATATGGCCTGCGGGACTTTCCACCTGCACTTCAGTTGTTTTTCTCCAGGTGTTCCTTGTAGGTACTGTGGTCTCAGCAGTGTGTGAACAATCAGTACAGGCACATGAAGAGCTATACAGTTATCAATTGTATAATTGTAACAGGAGTTTGCAAACAAAATTCCTGACACAGTAAAGGGGTAAGGGAGAAGGAAATGAAACTGCTCTGGTATGAAAACACCAACTGTGTTGACATTCAGAGTAGTGACCTCTTGGTGCTGTCGAAACGAAACTGACAATAAACAGAGGAAAGCCCCGCGCCCTGGTCACAACCACAACCGTTTCTGCTTACAGTCCTGGGGTCACATGCACAATTCCAGAACTACTAAGCCGCACAGATGCTGCTGTTGTGAGAAGACATAATGACATCACAGACAGTAATAAACATTCCAAAAAAACAACTGTAATACATTGGTGGAGCTGGAGCTCAGAATGTAACTGCCACCAGAAAAAAAGCCTATCCCTGTAGTCTGTGTATGGAGGTAAATTAGTCCTGGAGTCTAGAAGTTTGTTTGGGACCCCAGTTCATTTGAAAATGAGACTGAGATAGACAGTAAAAGGCAGTGTCGCTTGTAGGGTTAGGGTTAGCTCCGTACCATCATCTCTTCACGGCTCGGCCGTTTCATCTGTCCGTTTGTGTTCTTGTACTCGCGTGGTACGTGGTCGACGCCGATGCGCTGGTCGGCAGAAGCGAAGAAGGCGTTGATCGTTTGGGTCACGACCTTGGCGTTGACGAAGCCACCCCTGCCCTTTGGGAGCACCCAGGCCACCGAGAACGGCTTCACGTTGCTGCAGAGCTTCTTCATGCTCTGGTACCTGTGAAGGATGAGACCTTAACAGACCTAACCGGTGTGCTCCTGTGCACCTTCACTAAATGGTCACACTGCCCTCTAGTGGCCATTCAAAGAAACGCAAAGCAGGACACCTCAACAAATGACTTCACAACGGTATCTCTCATTATTTGAGTGCCAAATGAAGAATATAAGAATAGCTAAGAATAGCTTATGCTGCCACGTTCAATATCCGTCCACCATCCGGCAATATTAGTCTCGCATAAACATAGACACCTGTTGTATTTATCCCACCTTCCCCTTCATTTCATTAAAACTGAGGAAATATTCAGACATTCTGTTGAGTTCTGACAAAATGAACTTCACTGTGTTGCTGGCTGTGAAGAGCCATGGTGAAGACTCAGAGCAGAAGTGGGGTGTAGGGCAGGATGCAGACTTTGGGTAACGGGGTAAAACGGGGTACAGACAAAGACGCAGGGCTCGGGTGGAGCATCTGCAGGGTTTTGGATAGGTTAGGTCCCGGCAGGGCTCCAGCACCTCCATCCCAGGGCTCTGAAGGCCATCGAGTGGACCGTCTTGCAGACCACGTTTTCGGGGAACCTGTGCTGGGCCTCGCTAGCCGTGGATTTGTTGAAGGCCACATACAGGAATCGGAGGTGAGGCCTCTGCTGGGCATACCTCACCAGCGTGGACGTCTTCCCCGTGCCTGCAAAACACAGAGGAGGACAGCGTTTACGCACTGCACAGGAACTCTGGCTACTCCAGGTGTGGTGGCAGTTGCAAACCTCAGCTTGTTTTCTACTTGCTTGGGCCGACACACCTGCAAGAGGTATTTTATTCATATTTCTTCGCCTGAGATCAACATCTCACCTTTATATTTCTGATTGCCCTTTACAACCACTCATCTGAATATTTACAGCAACAACAAGGTGATAACAAGCAGTGTCCAGCATGGGACCTTGTGATTACAGACTACCCACTACACACTGCTGTCTATTTCATATAGTATTGGGAGATTCTTGCAGAGGACCACAGTAACAGCCATATCAAGAGGGAACACTGAGCATCTTTGGAGCTGGAGAGGCTTACCCGCAAAAGCCATGATTTTGACCATGTCACCTGGCTGGATGTCGTGATTGAGGATCTGTTGCTGCTCGTGGGTTACCTGGAAATCCACCCTCTGGTTCAGCCTGAAAGTCAAACGGGACCAGGTAGTGAGTGTGTGACATATGACAGGAATCAGCCCACTTTCAAAGGACTATAAAGAATCAAGATTAGGGGATCGGTGCCGTTACCACTCTCCGAGCGTTTTGCCGAGATGGCACCTCTCCTCTACCAGCTCTGTCATATGGTAATCACTTAGGTGATGCACGGCACCCATTATATTCCAGAACAGCAACCTACATTAGTTTAGGTCGCATGGCAAGGGTCTATGCAGGCAATTCAGCCCGGCGGCATGGAGGAACTGCTCAAGTCAGAAAGGAATTTTGGAATGCTGGACCAAAACACGGGCTATATTCATGTGTTTGTTTCTATATACAGTACCAGTCAAACATTTGGTCATACCTGATTAACAAAATGGGAGACATTCATTTAAAGACATTTTGATTTAAAGACTTATGCTTAAATGCTTGAAATTTGATCCTTAGACAAATATAAATAATGAAGTTGCCTATGTATGAATTACTTTCCAAATTTTTTAAAAGTATTTTTTGGCTACTTCAGAGAA
Source organism: Megalops atlanticus (assembly GCA_019176425.1). Classification (NCBI taxonomy): domain Eukaryota; kingdom Metazoa; phylum Chordata; class Actinopteri; order Elopiformes; family Megalopidae; genus Megalops; species Megalops atlanticus. Next base: position 14,871,015 of record CM032899.1, read on the forward strand.
TCTAAAATATAAGATACTTTTGATTTGTATGACACTTTTTTGCTCACTGCATAATTCCATTTGTGTTATTTCATAGTTTTGATGTCTTTACTATTATTCTAAAATGTGGAAAATAATAGAAATAATGAAAAACGCTTTTTGAGTACATGTGACCAAACTTTTGACTGGTACTGTCTGTGAATGAATGAGAGTCTGTCATCAAGACGTCTCATTGGCTGCATGTCCCAGGGTCCTCACCCGCTCTGCGGTGCTGTGGTGGGAGGAGGGCAGTTCTCCATCAAGTGCAGGACATAGAAGATGTTGTAGTGCACCCTGGGAAGGGAACACATCGTGAACGCATTGCAGTCTGAAGAATGAGCACAATATTACAATCCGGCTGGTCTGGAGAACAAACACTATGATGTCACTACAGCTGTTCAAAATGTCAGTATGCCATATACCATCTCTCTCAATTCATTCCAGGCACGGGGGATCATTCAGACTTCTTGAGGCTCAGGTCCCTCCCCTGAGTCTTAAACCCCTCCCCCTGTCCCAGACCCCTCCCCCATGAGTCTCAAACTCCTCCCCCTGTCCCAGACCACTCCCCCTGCCTGAGGCTTCACCTGCTGCTGATATTGATGCCGTTCTTCCTCATGGCTAGCAGCAGGAGGGCTGCGCAGCACAAGTACTCAGACACCCCCCCGGGGGACAGCAGGCAACCGGACCTCTTCAGCCGGGTCACCAGGTCCAGAATATCCTTCACCCCGTCAGCCAGAACCAACATCAGAGCCATCGCTGACCACGGGTTTGGATCCTGCAGCCCAATCAGACCTGGTTAATGAATTGGACCTTGTTGGTCCAGGCCCATATTTTCTGTCTGTCAACTGCAGCCACTGTAAATTCCAAAACCTGCAGTGCTGCAAATTGCAAATACTGCTATGGATTGGCATTTACTATTGTATTTATGTTACTAAGTGATGATAAATAAACACTGATTTAATCAGTAGTAATAAATAAAAACTGTTAAAGGCAGCCTCTGCAGGCTTCCCTGCAGTGAGCTGGTGCTTCCCCTTTGCTCCAGTTTTCCTGGAATAAAAGAACATGGCCGTGACCTCATCTGTCCCGACAATCTCCACCCACACGATTCTGCTTTAGCAGCCCCATCTACAGGGAGTACGTACCCCCTGGGTCCCCTGCAGCTCCGGGATCCTGCTCCGAATGCAGGCGGAGGCCTGGGGGAAGAGTCTGTGGGCGCTAATGCAGCGTAGCACCTGCTCCAGCTGCACCCTGCGGCTGTGCTTGAACCGCGCCATGTACCTGGAACCGAAACCGTGGCAACAAGGCATGAAGGGCACAGGTAACGCTCTGCATATGCACAGAAAGTTTGCCATGTCCGGCCGGCACACGCTATACCCCTCTGTCTATATGCGCAGAGACTCACTTCACCATGTTCAGTACACACAGGTCCTCCTTGGCGGTGATGTGATTGTCTGTCAGGACGGATGTGACTTGTTTCACTGCCTCTTTCTCTCTCTTTTGATACTGGTAATACAGCTTCTTCCATGGCACAAACTGGGAAAGAGTCATCAGACATTGTTTAATAATCTGCTGCTACATAGCACCGTATCACAAGAGGAAAGGCAATGGCCCACAGGCCTGGCTCAATGTGTAAATGAGAATCCTTTAGTATGCTAGGAAAATAACAAAGGGAAACCTTGCTTTGGTTGTTTCAGTGATTTGTATACAAGAGATCAGCAGTAAAAAAAACTCCTCCCCAAAGTCCCTCAGGACTCCAGCAACTCCAGCCAACAGAGCAACCAATTATTTTTTTTTTCCAAGGTCACAGTTGGTTCAGGACCAGTTCTACATCTGTTCACTGCTAATCACTGTACCAACAATTCTCTTCTTACAGAATAATTACCACAACACAGGACAGGCCGAGTCCGTGCCAGGGCCGCTCCACCTCTGAGCTGCTGGGTGAGTCATTATTCTCCTGTAGACATCCTACGAAAAAGTGTTTAGTTCCCCAGACAGTGTGTGAGGGGGCTTCAGCTCACCTGCGGGTCACTGACGATGGCCCTCCAACGCCGGCAGACAAGGCTGATGTGCCGGTACAGGTCTTCTGCGGGCAGGTGGCCAAACACGACCAACAGGATCTCGTCCGGCAGATCTCCCAAGTGCCCCTGGGGCAGTGCCTGGCCCTCACTGCTGCCCAGGAGGCCATAGTGAGCATCAGGGAGAGGCTCCACAGAGTAGTCCTCGTCCTCTTCCAGCTTCACAGAGACTGCACCTGGGGGCTCCAGACCGTTGGCCCCCAGGGGGCGCTGGTACGCCCAACTGCTGCACCCTGCAGTCCATTCCTGTCCCAGCGGCTCAGCCTTCACAGAAACGGGACGGGCAAACTCCTCTTCCTTCACAGAAACGGGGCGGGCAAACTCCTCTTCCTTCACAGAAATGGGACGCGCAAACTCCTCTTCCTTCACAGAAACGGGGTGCGCAAACTCCTCGTCGTCCACGAACATGCTGTCTGTGAGGCCCTCCAGCAGGTAGTGTATGTCCTCCTCCTCATCCTTGGAGGTTGCCACTCTGTGGGGGTTCCCCTCCACTTTCACGGCTGCGGGGGGCGCTTTCTGGGGACTGGTCCGGAGGATACTGGTCACAGGGAAGAACTTTGTGATGGGCTTCTGATGAACGCTGCCATCCGCATCTGAGTCTGTACCAGCGAGAGCAGGAGAGGATAGGAGAGAGGGATAGTGAAGCTTGACATGGTCAATCATTTTAAGGGCTGTCCCCTACACAAATCCACCCATGGATAATTTTGGGTCAAACATACTGGCAAGTTTTTGGTATATTGTCTGTTAATCTAGGTCTACTACTGGCCTCTTGTAACACACTCACTACCACAGTGCTAACTACCTTGTTAGAAACATTGGTGTCCAGTGGTCTGTCAAAATGTCAAAATAGACTTTTCTCTGTTCTACTTTGCAAGAATAAGACTAGCTTATTGGGATGTTAGGGTTAGTGCTTCCACTTTGTATGGTAAAGACTTAAAATCAGTGAAAAAAATCCTGTGACAGTTCCTTTTCATGAGATATCTCTGAGTTAATACATATCATATAGCATGTCATAAATCATACTATATATGATTCAGCTTGAAGGACCTAATACTGACAACATGATTACCTTTAACATGTTTGACTCTATACCTGCCATCCACAACAAAACCTTAGTCCTCATCTCACCAAAATGTGGCACCCATGTCTGTCGTTACCTCTCTTGTGCCTCTTTGGAGGGGTTCTGGGAAACAGGCCGCGGTTGGGGTTCGGGGCCATAAAGGAGGGCTGGGCGAGGGGACTTTGGTCGCTCTGCCCCAGCAGGGCGCATTCGCAGGCGCCCAGGTGCCTCCGCTTGGCTTTCCCTAAATCAAAACGCAGACGCGGAACAGTAAAATACACGACCAAAAGGCAGATAAAGTACAGCAAATGACTCAAATACTGAGTTACGCTGGAGAACTGGTGCAATGAAAATTTTCACAAAATTGTTGTATGCATTGTGTTGCTAAGTCGCTTTGGATAAAAGCGTCTGCCAAATGAATAAATGCTAAAATTCTTGCCCTCAAAAGAAAATCAGAAGTTCTGTTCCGATTAAAACCGTACATTTACACATCTGCAGTCTTTAAATACAGTACCTCCTTTCTAGCTCGGCAGCTAGCTAGCAGTTTTACAGTTCCAAAAAAAGCGAACAGACCTAGATAGCTTGGTAAGGTTACCTCTCATTGCCGTTTCCATTGTTGTGAACTCACAGGCACCGGCGTCAATTTCAGTACCTTCGCTGCCGACGGGAACATTAGGGCCGTCTCCCTGACACACATTCCAAGACAGATATAACATTAGCAAACATTGAATGTAAATGAATATCACAAGCACTTCCTAGCCAGTTTATCCAGGCAGCTGCAAGACAGCTTACACTATTAGTAAGTCGTACGCCTTTTAAGAGAACTGTAACCATCAAAAGTACAATAAAAAACATGTTTTCATGTAATGTTTCCATCATTGCATGTTTTGACCAATCCAATGAAAAATATAAAGAACTATAAAAGCACAATCTACGCATTTGCAATCTGCAAAAAAGACTTTTAACTACTTGTTTCTTATGACTACATCTGACTTTTGTGACATCTACAGAGGGTGAAATCGAATTGCTAGCTACCTGTAAAATACAGACTTTTATCCTTAATTTTGAGATCTTCAGCCTTAAAGCGAAACAAAAATGCACTCTCGCTTCCAGTTGGCCTTTGGTGTGTACGGACGAAATTCAGGACGACCAATATTCCTCACTGCGTTTATTCTAAATAGCGTGCAAGAAACTGTCGGCTACAGGAGACTAAAGCTGACAGAAGACGAAGATTGTTTACTTCATCAGGCTTAGTAAATCCAAACAATGAACCAGCTATTTATTTAAAGTCATTTTGGCAGAAAGTTTTTAAAATTCGTGGTTACGTTTTGGTCGGCCACCATCCGTTTGCCGAACAGCTGCGATGTTGTCAACACGAGACTACAGTGGCTAAATCTGCAGCGTGATGGCGAGTTTGCAAGCTTACATTTTCATATGCACTTAGTTTTCACATGCACGTTAATGTCTTAATGTCATTATTATATATCAAAATAATTTAAATTTATTGGGTGGCGAAACAAATCAAAACAAAAGCAGTTTGATTTCTCGTGTGCTAGTTAACGTTGTGATGGGCATTTGTTAAACCCGCTTTATCATCACGAACACCTTGTCATTTTTGTGGAAGTGGATTAAGTGAAATGGACGAAGAAAGTGCATTGAAACGTTTGGCAAAACTAACTCAAGACGGACAGCTAAACTTGATCAAGGAAGAACTCTGCCAGAATGAAAATCTTCGTAGCGCGATCACCAAAAAACATTTCGGAAAATCCGGCGATACGCTGCTTCACTACGCAGCCCGGCACGGACATTTAAGTGTCCTTAGATATTTGGTCGAGGAGATGGAGATGGACGTGGAACTGTACAACAACGACTACAAGAGGGCTCTACACGAAGCTGCGTCCATGGGACAGGGGGAATGCGTGACTTACCTCATCACCAAAGGTGCCAAAGTAGACTGTTTGAAAAAGGCAGACTGGTAAGAACTCTAGCCAGTTTCATATAAACTATCCTTATTAAGAAATCATATTTATACTGGATTTGTTGAACAGTTAGGTTTTCACCCAAACTAGCAACTCTCTCAGTGTGATGCAGTATGTGTCCCTTCGATAGCTCAGTTGGTAGAGCGGAGGACTGTAGAGGTTCAGTTGAAATCCTTAGGTCGCTGGTTCGAATCCGGCTCGAAGGATGTGTTTTTAACTTGGTAATATGAAAGGTTGTGATAAGTTAAAAGGTAATATATTAATATACAATAGGTAAGCCTACGACAGCACCATCAGGGGATTAGTTCTCTTATTATATTTGCGTTAAACAAATTGTCACATATTGCACATTGTCAAGAGTTGACGCGCCGGCAGTTATTTTACCCACGTGCAAAAAGCATTCGCGATGAGCGTGTCACATTTACCCGATTCAGACATTGTATGGAAAGTAATTTTCAATATAAAAATCGTAGATGACACGTGTAACCTCGCTGACTGTCGCATGGGGGTAGTGTATAACCACCCTTCGATAGCTCAGTTGGTAGAGCGGAGGACTGTAGAGGTTCAGTTGAAATCCTTAGGTCGCTGGTTCGAATCCGGCTCGAAGGATGTGTTTTTAACTTGGTAATATGAAAGGTTGTGATAAGTTAAAAGGTAATATATTAATATACAATAGGTAAGCCTACGACAGCACCATCAGGGGATTAGTTCTCTTATTATATTTGCGTTAAACAAATTGTCACATATTGCACATTGTCAAGAGTTGACGCGCCGGCAGTTATTTTACCCACGTGCAAAAAGCATTCGCGATGAGCGTGTCACATTTACCCGATTCAGACATTGTATGGAAAGTAATTTTCAATATAAAAATCGTAGATGACACGTGTAACCTCGCTGACTGTCGCATGGGGGTAGTGTATAACCACCCTTCGATAGCTCAGTTGGTAGAGCGGAGGACTGTAGAGGTTCCGTTGACATCCTTAGGTCGCTGGTTCGAATCCGGCTCGAAGGACGTGTTTTTAGCTTGGTAATATGTTGAAGGGTATTATGTTGAATATACAATAGGTACACATACAATAGCACCATCAGTGGTTTAGTTATTGTATTATATTTGCATTAAACAAATATACTGGGCATCGTCAAGAGTTGACGCGCTGACATTTATTTTACCCACGTGCAAACAGCATGCGCGATAAGTGTGTTACGTTGACCCGATTCAGACATTATATGGAAAATATTTTTCAACATACAATAGTAGATGGCATGTATAACCTCCCTGAGTGTCGCATGGGAACGATGTGTTGTGAGCCTTCGATAGCTCAGTTGGTAGAGCGGAGGACTGTAGAGGTTCAGTTGAAATCCTTAGGTCGCTGGTTCGAATCCGGCTCGAAGGACTCGTTTTGAAACGTTAAATAATGTTCCGCAGGAGCGGTGGATGCTGGCGAGAAGGACGCCTGAATAGATTTACTCTCTCGATCCCATCTTGAGGGGCAATAAATTGTCTGAGACAGTTTAGCATATTTCACTTGTTAAAATCACGTGGTTCAAGTTCTCTAAACATCTTGAAGAAGTGTCCATAAGCATGCAAATGGGAGTGTGGTGATCATTTAGCTAAAAGACTTTTGGGAGTTGCAGTAGTTGGTGTGTTAGAGTTATTAACTAGATGTCTGAACTGAGTCAGAGTTGGTATTTGTGTTATTGAGTGAATTTGCCCACACCTGAAATAAAGGAAAATACTTGTATTAATATAGTTGCATTTTTGCAAAAAAAAAAAAGGTAAGTCTCATAGACTTGATTATATCTGTGCTACCTTTACAAATGCAAAAAAGACAAAATAAACTATCATAAATTGTGACCATGGCTGAGGACATGATCACAGTTAGATGAACACTGTTCTGTTTATCACGTTTTTACCTTTTTTCTTTGTTTACAGTTTGACACATCTACATAATGAACTACAGTTCAGCATTCTTGGTGAAAATCTAGGACACATGAGTGTCTGACCAAATAGACATCAGTACTATAAAAGTGTGCAGATGTCTGAAGATTTTGTGTAATACCTCCACACTGCTTAGGTTGAATATGTAGTGCACCCAGTCTAAATGCTGAGGAGTACTTCTTTTTGGGATATAAGTGCGCTTGTGAGGTTTTGCTGTGTGATTCTGCCTTCCAGGACACCTCTTATGATGGCATGCACAAGGAGAAACGTGGAGATCATCAGAGAGCTGATGGAGAATGGGGCCGACCCAGCACTCAAGAACAAGGACGGATGGAACAGCTTCCACATCGCGTGCAGAGAGGGTGACCCTGCAGTGATACAGCACCTCCTAGTGGCCAGCCCGGGAGTGTGGGACACTGAGAGCAAGATACTCAGAACTCCGCTGCACACAGCAGGTACAAAAATGAGCACTACTTTAAGAAGCTGCCAAGCGCTGATCCTAGGTCATTATCTGTATTTTACACATTGTTGGTTGGTCTACAAGTAGGAGCTGGTAATGCGATGCTGAATCAGCCACTTGAGGCAGAAAGGCAGGAACTTGGAGACAGGTTTATGGATTCACAAGACAGGAGAGTGTAGTTGAAAGTCATGGCACTTGGCTTGTAAAGCTATCTTACAGGCATGGCTGGTTTGGCTAGGTAGTAATCCCTGGCACACAACTTTTGAAATTATATATATATAGTATATATTTTTTGCTGTGATTAAGACTTAAAGTGTCCAGTTAGTAAGGCATTGAAGTAGGACTGTGTCTCACAATAATCCTGGAGTTACCTCTAGAGATTTACCATTGTTGCATTCGTTGCTATACTTTTGTTACAGTTACCAGCATTTATTGCAGCAGTTATACCCGCCAGTGTCTTCTGTTAACTGCTTAGCATAAAGGCTAAAATATCCCTTGTGTTTTGAAGATTAATTCAGTCACACTGCATTCAGCCTTTAACTGTGTACTTACCATATCATTTTGTTGTGTTACTCTGTTTTTCCAGCTATGCATGGTTGTGAAGATGTTGTCAGCATTCTATTGGACAGGTAAATATATAAGGTGGCAGAAGAGTTGCAGTATTGATGCTGCAAAGTTACAGTATTGATGTTAGAAGGAATCAGGCAGGGAGACAGGAGGCTGTTTTAGGCATTCTGAGAGAATGCCTGAATCTGCTGGACTGGATTAAGAGGATGCAAAGGTGAAATGTGGAAATGTGAAGGGTACAGGCATCTGCCCATATTGAGAAAAAAAGGAACATGTCTATTGCAGAAAATAGCAGAATCTGTTTATTCAACAGGACAATACTGTTTCCCTAGTTTCCTTCCAGTCTTTGGAGCCTCGTTCATCAAAAGTTTTAGAAACAAAATAAGTGAAAGACTCACCAGCACCTTAAGGACCCTTTGATCAGTTGGCAGAGTGGAGAACTGCAGAGAGAAAGTTGACCTGTCCTTCGGTCATTAGATCAAGCCCGGCTTGAAGTGCACTTTTAAAAGGTGATGATTATGAAGTAACACTGCAGCTCTGGACAGCAGATTGAGGTGCCGCATGTGATGTGGGTATTGCAGTTGAGGATCGCCACTGGCCCCCCTTGGTTTCAGGTGCGGATACCAGCCAGGCCGCAGGGACAGCTGTGGGGTCACGCCGTTTATGGATGCCGTGAGGAACGGTCACATCTCTGTGGCCAAAATGCTGCTGGAGAGGCATCAGGTACGCAGGTGACACTTTGCAATCAGGCACATTCATTCTGCCCACACTGGCACTGTCAGAGATCATTATCATCAACAACTTATTGATCATTGAACATATTTTACCATTTTGGATAAATGTGGCTTTTTCTATTTTGTTCACTTTATAAAACATAACATGGCAGTGTAGAATAGTGGTAAGGAGCAGGACTCGTAACAAAAAGCTTGTTGGTTCGACTCTTCACTGGGGCACTGCTGTTGTAGCCTTGGAAAAGGTACTTAACCCACAATTGCCTCAGTAGATATTCAGCTGTATAAATGGATAACATGTAAAATTGTAACCTATGTAAGGCGCTCTGTAATATAATGTAACATGTCATCTGTCAGTCCTTTGGTTAGCCCTGATTCAGATGGTCAGTGGTCATAACATTATTTATCTGTGTAGTTAATGTAGATCTGTGTGCGTGTGTGTGTGTGTGTGTGTGTAGGCCTCAGCCACAGCAGCTGACTGTCTGGGAGCTCAGCCTCTGCACCAGGCCTCCCTCACTGCCCAGGAGGGGGCGCTGCGCTTCATTGTTCAGGACCTGGGAGTGGATGTGAATGAGAGAGCCACTGATATGCAGCTGACTGCTTTGCACTATGCCGCCAAGGTCTGTGAACCCCTCGTTTCCATAAGCAACATCTTCCTCTGTTATACTGCTGCACTCTCTGTACGGTATTAAATCCACAACACTAATGTTTGGTAAATACCTGTTAACATTTGAGAAACCCTGATCCTCCTAAATGGAAAAAGGGGGAGGGGGGCGAACTTTACTGTCCCCTCAGGGCCAGACAGAGAATTGAAGAGCACATCAGCATATCCCAAAGATAACAGGCCAAGAACAGTCTAGTGGGATGGTACCACACACTTCAAGCGAGAAGCCCATCTGCATACAGCAAGCTAACTGTTGAAATGTAATACAGTCATTATGAGTGTCTTGTTTGATTAGCTGCCAATCTAAACATTCCATAAAGTGACGTTCTATATTAAGACTGCTAAAGCAAGTGGTAGCTAGGTCATTTCTTAAAACATTGCAGGCAATGAGAAAATGTAAGTGATGCTAATATTGTCAACAGCATCTTGAAGCTGAACGTAAGTGTCTGAACAATCATTGCAATCATTATCCAAGTTCTGCAGTTCACACTGACTTCAGTATGTGACCTGTTTTTGCAGGAAGGCCACACAAGTACAATAAAAACCTTACTGGAATTGGGGGCTCATCTTCAAGCAAAGGACCGGAAAGGGAGAACAGGTTGGTACAAACTGTGTAAATTCCAAGCAGTGACTGTTTGTTTTTCTTTAAACATCAGAGCAGAAATAAAATTAGAGGTGCTCTGCTGTTACTTCAAACAGTATATGTAATTTTATTGTGTTTTGATGTGCTAACCAATGCCCTTAGTTAAACAGACGGTTTGTGAAAGTTTAAATGGGCTGTGCTTCATTAAATCCTTGCCTGGGCTACAGTGTGGAGACATTGTTAGGATACTGGGTTTCTAAATACAGGAGGTTGTGGGTTGGTATCCTTTAAGACAGGAGCAGGGAAATACCCCTGAAGTGGTATAGTAGAATGGCGATGTCTGCTCCAGTTATACTAATGAGTGCTACTTACAAAAAGGAAGCAATAGAAAAAACTCTAGGGTACATTGTTATACAGATGAATAATTTTACAGTTTGATCTGACCTTAGGTATTGATGACTACTCTTACTTTTTTGCTTAGCGGACACCAAGATCCAAGGCAATAGTCAGTCTACATTCTTACATATTAACAATGGCTCCTGAGTGACTCAGTTGGCAAGGCACTTGTCTTGAGTACAAGCTGAGCCCCATGACCCAGTTTTGAATCATCTGTGTCATCTGCCAGCAATGACCAGGAGGCTACCGCGGCAGAACAAACTGGCTTCATTAGGCCAGGTTTTCCTGGTCTCACTGTTCTTAGGCACCCTGCAATTTGGATGACATCAGCAGAGTAGTGCCAGTCCTCCCATTTGCGGCCACTTCACTGTAGTGCGCTGTGTGACTTGTAGTGTGAAAAACAGCAGTTACAAGTGTATCAGAGGATTGTATTAGTCTTAGCTCCGTACTCCTGCACATGCAGTGCTTGTCATGGTGAGATAAGCCGAATTTACAGTTGTCCCTCTGTCTGTGTGTCTCCAGCTCTCCACATGGCGAGTACAGGACAGCATGCGGACACCGTCAGGGCCCTCCTGCAGCTGGGGCTCAGGGACACAGAGGATGCCTCGGGGACGATGGCCAAACAGCTCGCCAAGAAGCAGGATGTGCTCAAAGCTTTCACCCTGCATGACACCCTGGAATCCCAATAAATTATAATAAACCCCATTCTTCTGTGTGCTGCTCTGTTGTTTGTGTGTATGCGTTTGTAGGAAGGCAGAAATGTGTGTGTGTTTGGGGAGTCATATGACTGTTACTTTTTGTGTATTTTCATTTATGGTTTTCCTCTGATATGGTGCGATATGGTGGGACACTTGCTTGTAGTGTGAACAACCTGGTCTCAGGTCATGCATCTGTCCTCCTTTTCCTGTTATTTTGCATTTTGTTAACTCTTTTGTGCTTTTTACACTTGGATGTGACACAACGTTCAGAAAACCACATTCATTTTAGATGGCAAGATGGAAAAACCACCAACTTACATGAAAGAATTCAGGAAACACTGGATAGGTTTGCTGAAGAACAGTTTTACTACTTGTGCAAATGTTTTTGCTCCGTTATATTGAATTATTTAGGACGTAGTATTTTTTGCTCACTTATAATTTAAGTAGCTAGGGCGTGTGAGAAGCTTGGTGCTTTTATACGCCTGCAGTGTTTATCTCATGCGGACACGCTGGTTAATTAGCAGCGAGTTTTAATTCAGTCCACTGACGCACTGTGTTGGGTCAACTCGCGCAGTGCCTGTCTGTTCGAGTGCAGAACAGGGGGTGATCTTTTTTCTTGTCGAGTGGAATATTACAGTTTTATTGCAACAGATGGTGTGCAATATAATTTATATTTACACAGATATATCGAACTGACTGCGATTTCCGACTCGTTGGTGACATTTACTTCAGGCGCTACGTGGAGCAAAGAGACGAGGCGGTCCTTCTGCAACAGGGAAGCTGCGTGCACCAAACAAACCCGATGTTTACGTTCACAGAAATTCAAGGTAATAATGCATTAAATCAGATAGTTAGGGTGTACCACATTATTATTTCAACAAAATTCAAATGTGTATGCATTCTAAGATGCTGTTTAATTTACCACTGCTACACAGACATCGCATTTATACAGAGAGTTGTTTGTGGCACTTCTGCAGCATCGTTGCGTTTCAGCAATCAAACAGGCCTAGCTGACTCGCTCTGCATTTTCGTGGCTTTAAGAATAAAGTAACATAATTTTTGAAAACAAAATAGCTGGTTAACGATAACTAGGTGACGTTTTGACTAAAGCTTCTGTAAACGTCTTGTGTTTCTTTCCTGTGATTAATTTAGCTAACGTTTCTTAGCTAGACTAACGTTAGTGATTCGCTGTAGTTCCCGTTAACTGACTAGATCTAGAACGTTACTTGAACGCTAGGCAGCTTTCACTTTCTAACTTAGCTAACCTCAGATAACCAGTGCTCATCAAAGCTAACGTTAGCAACTTGATCGACACAACGGAGTTGTTTGAATCAAATTCTCCAGCCGTGGTTATTGTTATTTGCCTCTTTATGGTAATATCGGTGGTTTTAAACGTGACTGTGTCGGTATTAAAGTTAGCTAGCTCCTCGTTGTTTGACAACGCTTCGGTAGCTGGTGTTGTCTGAAGCGCTAGCTTTGGCCTAATGCACATTACACGCGTACAATGAGTATTCAGAATGACAGAATACTTGTGGTGTAGAGTAAAGTAGTGAATAATGAAATATGTTAAGGTGGTTGCTCCTTTAGCTAATTTAGTTCAGGGCAATGTCGCTATCTACTGTATAGTTGGATTTAATTGAAGTGCACCTAGCTACAGTAGCATGGCATAAGAATACATGCAGCATGGATGGATACAGCACAGCTGGATACCTGGAATAAGGTCCAGGTATCCAGAATAATTCTCCAATATTTACTGTCTTGGCTGGTATATAAGTAGACTGAGTCCGAGTCTCTTCATTTCTGAGACAAAAGCTTGGTTGTTTGAAGTTGGGCATTTGTTTGTGTGCACATTGGTTGGCATAATGTTCGGTTGGTTTTGTTAACAATGCTGCGGTCCGTTATCTCACAGTATGCCCGCTGAACGAAAGAAGTCCGTAAACATGGATGAGAAGGAGACGTGTTCCCTGAGCAAGGAGAAGGAGAGAGAGCGAGAGGGCGACAGGCGCGAGAGAGGGAAGGATGAGGCCAAGGTGAGCGGGAAGAAGGAGGGAGGCAAGTCTTCGGAGGAGAAGAAGAGGCGCCTGGAGGAGGAGAAGAGGAAGAAGGAGGAGAAGGAGCGCAAGAAGAAAGAGGAGGAGAAGCAGAAGGAGGAGGAGGAGAAGAGACAGCAGGAGGAAGAGGAGAGGAGGCGGCAGGAGGAGGAGGAGAGGAGGCAGCAGGAGGAGGAAGAAAAAAGGAAAAGCGAGGAGGAGGCGGCTCAACTGAAGTAAGGCTTGAGCTCTTTACCTGGTGTGAAGCCAGAGATGTTACCTGCCACCAACAGCAATTCTCAGTGGCCAAATGTTGCATTTTGGGTTTTGGTTATGATCATATGCATTTCAGATTCAGATTTCATGCAGCAGTATGGTGTAGTGGTAAGGAGCAGGGCTTGTAACCAAAACATTACTGTTCGATTCCCCACTGGGACACTGCTGTTGTACCCTTGGGCAAATAAATTTGTAAGTTATGTCAGTAACTCTGGATAAGACCATCTGCCAAATGACAATAATATGATGTAATGTATAGCAAAAATGTGAGATCTAATAATGCATACATGTTTTCCACGTGCTTCCATTCTTACTCTACATGCTGTTGGTTAAACCTGTGATGTTTAAATCACAGGGTGTACAAATGCTGAGCTTCTGGGCTAACAGATGCACCGTAATACGGTCCGTAGATGCGCCATACACTCATCCGCTGATTAAAACACTGCCTTTCAGAGAGCGGGAGGAGGCGCAGCAGCTGCACCAGGAGGCGTGGGAGCGGCACCAGTGCCGCATGGAGCTGCGGGCGCGCAACCAGAGCGCGCAGGAGGCGCGGCCCGAGGAGGCCTTCTTCAGCCGGCTGGACTCCAGCCTGAAGAAGAACACGGCGTTCGTGCGGCGGCTGCGCACGCTCACCGAGCAGCAGCGCGAGGCGCTCTCCGCCGACTTCGCCGCGCTCAACCTCAGCAAGTACATCGCCGAGGCGGCGGCGGCCGTGGTGGAGGCCAAGCTGAAGATCTCGGACGTGGGCTGCGCCGTGCACCTGTGCTCGCTCTTCCACCGGCGCTACGCCGACTTCGCGCCGCTGCTGCTGCAGGCCTGGAGGCGCCACTTCGAGGCGCGCAAGGAGGAGCGGGCGCCCAACGTCAGCAAGCTGCGCACCGACCTGCGGCTGGTGGCCGAGCTGACCGTGGCCGGCCTCTTCACCGACAAGGAGGGCCTGTCGCTCATCCACGAGCAGCTGAAGGCCATCATCAGCGCCGACCGCGAGGCGCACACGCACGTCTCCGTGGTGATCAGCTTCTGCAAGCACTGCGGCGACGACGTGGCCGGCCTGGTGCCGCGGCGCGTGCGGGCCGCCGCCGAGAAGTTCGGCCTGGCCTTCCCGCCCAGCGAGATCCTCAGCGCCGAGAAGCAGCAGCCCTTCCAGAACCTTCTGAGGGAGTACTTCACCTCCCTCACCAAGCACCTGAAGAAGGACCACCGCGAGCTGCAGAACATCGAGAGGCAGAACAGGTAAAGGAGGCTTGGGCTGGGAACCGCTTCATCAGATATGTGTGGGCTCTTGATTCCTTATTTATTCATTGATTCGTTGTTCATTCATGTGCTCTTCAGGCAATGAGAACAAAACCTAAACTTTTTTATTGCATACATACTGCATTCTTGCAACTTTTTTCTTTATTTTTCATTAATTACATGCTCTTTATGCAAAAGCTAAAGTGTTTAGATTGAGTCAGCTCACTTCATTGTCCTCACATGAGGATATATTGTCCACTGCTTGCACATTAAGACAGAAGAATAGAAAAATAACAGTAGGTTATGACATAGAGAACATGCCTGATCCAACAGTGCAGTCAATTGGACAGCGTTAGGAATCAGCCACAGTAACATTCAGAAAAGATGCCTGTTTTAATTGAATGCTAATGAAAAGTTGTATAAACCCTGAAACTACTGAAGTTACACTTTCTCGCTGCACATATTTGAATGAGGAATTTGTCACATAGCAGGTTTGATAGATTCTTGAGGTGACGCAAGTTGTCACCCAGAGCACACAGTTTCCAGTGAGAGTGTGCTGAAGGACCCACTTCTCTTGTGCAGTTGATCTTCAGGCCCGGGAGTCCAGCAGCTCATTAAGCACCATTTAGCACACAGTGGTTCTCTGCATGCGGTTTTGCCTCACCCCATCATGCTCCGTCTCCCCCAGACGCATCCTGCACTCCAAGGGGGAGCTGAGTGAGGACCGCCACAAGCAGTACGAGGAGCTGGCCACTTCCTACCAGAAGCTGCTGGCCAACACGCAGACGCTGGCCGACCTGCTGGACGAGAACATGCCCGAGCTGCCCCAGGACAAGACCGCGCAGGAAGGTAAACGCCCGCTCACACCGCCAGGGGAACGCCCACACGGCGACCGTTCCCATGGTCGGTCATGGTATGATACAGTGGCTTATAACCTGACTTCAGTAGTCCATCTAGCATCCACGTGTTTGTTGCTAATTTTGATTCATAAGTTGTTTTGTATTTTAGATTTCACAAGTGTCTAATATAGGGTGGAGAGCACCACTTACAGGTGTCATTGGGTCCTGTAGTGCTCCCAGTGTAGTTCAGTCATTTGGTCCGATGGGGATGGTGGTGCGTTTCAGTCATTTGGTCCCATAGTGTGTTTGATGCGGTTCGGTCACTGGATCCCACAGTGATGGTTGCATGGTGCATGGTTCCAGTGTGACAGTGGTGTGGTTCAGTCACTAAGTTTCAGTGTGTCAGTGTTGTGGTTTGTCATTAGGTCTCAGTGTGAAAGTGATGTGGTTCAGTCATAGAGTCCCAGTGTGTCAGTGGTATGGTGCAGTTGTTGAGTTGCAGTGTGTCAGTGGCATGGTGCAGTTGTTGAGTTGCATTGTGTCAGTGGCATGGTGCAGTCATTAGGTGTGACGGTTGCTCTTTTGTGTGGCAGAGCACGGCCCAGGCATCGACATCTTCACACCAGGCAAGCCTGGGGAGTATGACCTGGAGGGGGGCATCTGGGAGGACGAGGACGCGCGCAACTTCTACGAGAACCTGGTGGACCTGAAGGCCTTCGTCCCCGCCATCCTCTTCAAAGACAATGCCAGCCGAGACAGAGAGGACAGCAAAGGTGCAGAACTCCTCCCCTTTCTCTGTCCCTCTGCCTCTGGAGTAATGTCCATCCCTTCCTCTGTCTGTCTGTGGAGTACCGTCCCTCTGACGTTACCTCTGCTTCAAACTCGCATCCCTCTGTTGATAAGTTCAGTTTCTACACCCCACTGCTGTTTATTGGCCATGCATAAATGATGTCATAATGTAATATAGTTAGAGCTCCGCCTCTACCCTGTGTCATGTGACCCCTGCTGCTTCAGATGCCAAAGAGGGGAAGGACAGTAAGGAGGTGCCCACCACGGAGGAGCTGGAGATGGAGCTGGAGACCCTGGACATCGCTGACGACACCCTGGAGCTGGAGGCGGGGGAGGAGGTGGAGGGCGAGGAGCTGCTGGATGAACAAGGTGAGGAGGAGCCTTACGATGTGCCACATGGCAAAGAGTGAGAGGAGGACGAACATCAAGGTGTGTACAGAGGTGTAGATTAGTGGGGGGGTGTAGGTGAACAAGTCTGTATGGAGCAGCTTGGTGTACACTCTCAGAGGCTAACCTAGGGGCATTACAACCATGTGTTGTGGTCATTGAGCAGAACTGATTGACAAGGTGACAGTCCCTGTTCTTGCTTTTCTGTGGTTGAATTGACATGGACTGATAACTGATGTTATAAGTTAAGGGGCCTTATGCGTGTGTGTGTGTCTGTTTGGTTGTGTTTGTGCATTTGTGTTTGTCTGTGTGTGTGTCTGTAGAACAGGACGATGAGGAGGCTAGCACAGGATCCCACCTGAAGCTCATCGTGGATGCCTTCATTCAGCAGCTGCCCAACTGCGTGAACAGAGAGCTGATAGACAAGGTGAGGAGAACTGAAATACTGAGGACACAGTGAGAACTGTGCTTCATCAGACTTATGGGCACTCAGAGTGAGCACTTGTGTGCTTTGTTTATACTGTACTCAGAGGTAGTAGCCATACAGAAAAGGTGTTGTTACAGTGATGGCTATTGTATGATGCATGTGGTCTGGTTATGCACATAGACAGTAGAGGCACTGTTACAGTACTCACTAATGCTACAAGCTGTGGTCATACACTTATGTAACGGTACATTAGCACGCTCTGCGTTCACTATGTGTACAGTAATGTGTAAAATGATGGGGTCTTGTTTATTGACAGGCTGCGATGGATTTCTGTATGAATATGAACACCAAGGCCAACAGGAGGAAGCTGGTGCGAGCTCTCTTCACTGTCCCGCGCCAAAGGTAGTAAATCCAGTCAAATTCATTACACTATTCCCAAACTCAAACACATTCATAAACTCTGACTCACTACCATTCAAACCCAGGAACATTCATAAATTGATCCAGCATGATGCCTTACTACATTACATTCATTTACATTACATTATGAAGCATGCCAAGCCTGTGCCCTCTGTCACAGGCCCAGTGTAACATGATCTGCGCCCTCTGTTGCTCTGTGCACTCAGGCTGGACCTGCTGCCGTTCTACTCCCGGCTGGTGGCCACCCTGCACCCCTGCATGAGCGACGTGGCGGAGGACCTGTGCTCCATGCTCAAGGGGGACTTCCGCTTTCACGTGCGTCACCGTGGCCGAGGGCAGCTGGCATCAGTGCTGTTTTACAGTGATCCCTCACTAACAAGCCGCTTCCCACACCAGTGGGGTTTAACAAACAGCTACATTCGGTTATCGTCGGTGTTGTCGTCTGCCACGTCAACACACGACTTTCTGTCTACTTTGCGACTGGCACACATGATCTGATTTCTGATCGGAGGTTTCTACTCACAGATCCACCCCCAAAAACTCTGTGTTACACGAGTCTGGTGTTAATCACCTTTGTTATGAACCCATGACTCAAACTCTGGAAAATGTCAGTTTGGGGCCCCATATTGAAGGCCGCAGATGTCAGGTATGTTTAGCTCTTTTTCCATAGAATGTGTTGTAATGATTATTCTGTTTCTCTTTCATCTCAGATAAGGAAGAAGGACCAGATTAATATTGAAACCAAAAACAAAACTGTGAGGTTTATTGGCGAGCTCGCCAAGTTCAAGATGTTCTCTAAAACGGATACTCTGTATTGCCTGAAGGTATGTTTTTCGTCTACCATCAAGAGTTTCTGAATAAAGATATTAAAGATTAATATGAGTAAAGCAAGAGACTTTGTACTCTCAGCTTTCTCTATTATTATTTAAAATGTGTTCTGAAGTGTCCCAAATATGCAGTGTATTAGCTGTCTTAACCTTGGTTCTGCAGTGTGAGTAGTTTGGTCATAACTGACTGTCTTTTCCCTTGGTTCTGCAGTGTGGTGTAGTGATAGCTGAGTGTCTGGGTTCTCTCTCCTGTAGATGCTGCTGTCGGACTTCTCTCACCATCACATTGAGATGGCTTGCACTCTGCTGGAGACCTGCGGGAGATTCCTCTTCAGGTCCCCAGACTCCCACCTGCGCACCAGTGTGCTCTTGGTCAGTTCTGTCTCATACACCTCTGCAGGGTCAAAGCACCCCTTAACCACTCCCAAACCAGTCCAAAACTAGTCCCTAACCATTCCCAAACCTGTCCAAAATCAGTCCCTAACCACTCCCAAATCAGTCCAGAATTATTCCCTAACCATTCCCAAATCAGTCCAAAATCTGCCCCTAACCACTCCCAAACCAGTCCAAAACTAGTCCCTAACCTCTCCCAATCCAGACCACAACCAGTCCCTAACCTCTCTGAAACCAGTCCCTAAACAACCCCAAGCTAGTCCCTAACTGTTGTTGACCATTTTATACTCACCAGCCTCTCCACCCTGTAGAATATGCTGTCCTCATTCTCTACACATTTTTATTTGAAGTTTATTGTGCACTAATTTAAACCTGTGAGTTAGAAATCAAAGGGCATGGTGCAAGTCAAAAGAATTTCCATGAGTACACTGGTAAAATATATGCACTGAGGTTCATTTTACTGACATTAGTTAACACCATATAGAATAGAAAAAGTGTCAGCTTTCTAAATGCATGGTGTTTTTGGTTATTGATAAGAATGTGTGTCAATCTTAGGGGCCGGGTCTACGGGTACATGTTTGAAAGTGAACTCTGTGCTGCTGATGTTGTTGTCATGTGACACCGCACAGCGTACTGATTGGGTGTCTGTCCCTACAGGAGCAGATGATGCGGAAGAAGCAGGCCATGCACCTAGACGCGCGCTACGTCACCATGGTGGAGAATGCCTACTACTACTGCAACCCGCCGCCCGTGGAGAAGGCCGTGAGGAAGAAGAGGCCCCCCATGCAGGAGTACATCCGCAAGCTCCTCTACAAGGACCTGTCCAAGGTCACCACCGAGAAGGTACCGCAGCAGCGATTGAACACAAACCCATATCAGGCTTGCACATCTTTACTGAACTACACTGGTGCACTCAAACCTCTCTACTGAACCACACAACTACATCAACATGGTCATAACTATCTACTGAACTATACAACTTCATTTATACCCTCACACCACCCTACTGAACCAAGCCACCATATAATCACATTCACAGTACTCTGCTGTACCACATTACTGCATAATCATGCTCACATTTCCCTACTGAATCACATGACTGCTTTGTCTCTCTCACGCCTCTTTACTGAGCCACACGGTGGCTTGTGGCTGAATGAGTGATTGACAGGTGTCTCTCTGTAGGTGCTGAGGCAGATGCGGAAGCTGCCGTGGCAGGACGTGGAGGTGAAGAACTACCTGATCTGCTGCATGGTCAACATCTGGAACGTCAAGTACAACAGCATCCACTGCGTGGCCAACCTGCTGGCGGGGCTGGTGGCCTACCAGGAGGACGTGGGCATCCACGTGGTGGACGGGGTGCTGGAGGACATCCGGCTGGGCATGGAGGTGAGGACACCGGGGGGGATCAGATGGGGGGCAGACATGGAGGTGATGGGTTGTAGATGGAGTTTAGGGCAGATGTTGGATTTGACAGTAAAAGCTGAAGTGAATGTAGCCACAGGAGCAGATCTGGGGTGAACTGTTGCTGGACATGCAGTCTGGTTGCAGAGAGTTAGAGAGATTGCATTTTTTGTCTGTATATGAAAGAAATAACAGTAAGGCGATATTAAAATAATATGATATATTTGAGTGCCCTCAGGAAAGCCACACATAATGCATCTGCAGGTTATTTCAGTAGAGGTAACAGCAGCAGTGTTAAAGGTGTTCTCTGCAGGTTATGTCAGTAGAGATAACAGCAGCAATGTTAAAGGTGTTCTCTGCAGGTTATTTCAGTAGCGGTAACAGCAGCAGTGCTAAAGGTGTTCTCTGCAGTTCATTGCAGTAGAGGTAACAGCAGCACTGTTAAAGGTGTTCATAGTTTTTCCTCTCTGCGCTTTGCAGGTGAACCAACCCAAGTTTAATCAGCGGCGCATCAGCAGTGCCAAGTTCCTGGGGGAGCTGTACAACTACCGCATGGTGGAGTCGGCCGTCATCTTCCGCACCCTCTTCTCCTTCATCTCCTTCGGGGTGAACCCTGACGGGACGGCCAGCCCGCTGGACCCGCCCGAGCACCTGTTCCGCATCCGCCTGGTCTGCACCCTGCTGGACACCTGCGGCCAGTACTTCGACCGCGGCTCCAGCAAGAGGAAGCTCGACTGCTTCCTCATCTACTTCCAGGTTCGTCTGAGTGCTGTCACATGACCCCAGAGCTCCAGATGATCTGGCCTCTCGTCATGCAGTTTAATCAGTGGAATAAGTGTGTTCAAATGTATGTCATTTTCAGAGCAGGTTTGGGTTTAATTTTTGCAAAAAGGAAGGAATCTTTGAATTGTAAAACCTGAACACTAGAGGGAAAGGGCAGCGGTAAGGAGCAGGGCTCGTAACTGAAAGGTTGCTGGTTCGATTCCCGATTGGGGTCACTTCTCTTATTTCGTTGGGCAATGTACTTAACATACAACTGCCTCTGTAAAAAAAAATATCCAGCTCTATAAGTGGATAAAATTGTAACCTATATAGGTTGCTCTGGATAAGAGTGTCTGCTTATTAACGATAATGCAATGCAGTGAAAATACAGGGCTACATTTAAGAGAAGAGACCTCGGCTTCCTCTTCGTAACGGTGCAGTTTCAGTATGTGACAGTGAGGTGTGTGTGCCTGCAGCGCTACATCTGGTGGAAAAAGAGCATGGACGTGTGGACGAAGGAGCACCCGTTCCCCATCGACATCGACTACATGATCAGCGACACGCTGGAGCTGCTGAGGCCCAAGATGAGGCTGAGCGCCTCGCTGGACGAGGCCGTGCAGCTCGTGAGCCAGCTGGAGAGGGAGGTGCTCGTCAAGCTGGGTGAGAGAAGCGCGCTGCACCACACGCTCTGTGCAGCACCCACTCTGTACCACACACAGTCCACAGTGTATACCCTGCACACAGAGAAACACACAAAACCACACACGGAGAAGCATGCTGAACCACACTCTATACAGTCCACAGTCTGTACCCTGCACACAGAGAAACACACAACCACACACTGTATATACACAGGCCGTATACACTGAGAAGAATGCAGAACTACACACAGTGTACAGAACATAGTCTGCACTCTACACACAAAGAAACACATGCTGAACTGCTCATCTTCATTACACAGTGGGAGATCCCATCTGTTTGCATAGTTTTGGTGGGTTTTTGTTTATTTGCTTGAAACTTGAAAAGCTGCCCTGCTTTGTAGCATAATACTCCATGTGTAATGCAGTTGTTTCTCTGCACCAATCAGTAATACTCAGTTCAGTCCTGCAGATCCCACATTTCTGTTTTTGACCCGTTTCCCATTGGATGTAGTGTTCAGTATTAGTGCTTTCGGTGTTGAGTAGCTGCATTTCCTGTTGGGGGAAATTACCAAGCCTTTATGAAACAGAGTGAATCAGACTGCCTGCAGTAGACTGAAGGATGTCTATAGAGCCTACAGAGTGTCTGTGTGTCTGACAGCTGCTCATGAGACTGGGGCTGTCACCAGCTCTTCTCCTGTCTCTGTCTGCTTCTGCTCCCACATCCACCCACAATGCAAAGGGAGTGCCAGGTACTCGCATGTCACACACTGAGTTGTAGGTGAACATAGAGACACTGGTGTGACAGAAGTCAGGAAAACTGCTTTATTTTACAAGATTTTTAACTGTTAAAGTACTGGGCTCAGGCTCCTGGGCTGAACCCCCCCTTACTGGGAATAGAGCGACACTCTGTGAAAGTGTGAAATTAGTGTCACTAGGACAAGTAGTCAAAGGAAATGAAGCTTTTAAAAATGTACATATGTCAAAATGTAAATATAAGTTCCTTTGACCCTGATGAGTCATCTTCATTCAAGTGTTGGAGTACAGGGAACCTGCATCAGACCAAATGCGTTCCAGTCAACCCAAAATTCCCCGCTGTGTGTGCGGGGGCGGCCTCGTCCCGGGCGCCGTGTGAGCGGTTCCCTCCGCTGCGACCAGAGCGTGGGCCGTGTGCGCCGAGGTGCGCCCGCCTCTCCGGTTTTCCCACATTGCATTTCTGCCGCCCGGATCGGCCGCATTCCTGACAGCTCAGGGAGTCTCTGTCTGACAGGTTTCATCTGCCCTTCCTGACTGACAGCATCGGAGCTCTGCAGTGCATTGTGGGATTTCCCCAGCCTCTGTGCAGCCGCTCTTAAATAACATTATTCAGTATTGCATTGGTTATGGGTAACTCCAAGTTTAATCCATTTGAAGGTTAATCCATTTAACAACGTCTGGTGTAATATGTGTTTAAAGACTTACAGTGCTGAAATGTTTTTTACAGCAGGGCTGACATCAGCATTACATTTCCAGTTACATAAAAGCACTCAAAAGTACAGTGCAGAGGATATTTCCTGTGTGTTTGTGGACATCAAGAGGTTTTCCATGGAAAATGGTTATGTTGACATTTATGTACTGTTAATGTGTTTGTAAGATTTCTGAAGTACTTCCTTGCCTGAAATGTGTTGCATGCTCCATGATTTACTATACAGTACCATTTACAATATGACCATAGATTACACTCTAATTGAATTCTCATCTGCTTTCATGATATGTAGAAGTGCTCAGTTGCTCTTGTTTTACCAAACACTGACATGATGGGCTTAGCATGGGGGTAGAAGTCTTGGGTTGCTGTGTTGCTGTGGAGCCGTTGCAGTGCTGGTGGTGTGCCAAGAGAGGGCGATAGAGAGGGAGGGAAAAGATTCTCCCATTCCTGCTGAGGAGCTCTCAGTCCCACCACAGGGAACATTAACAGTGTCTCATGGTGTCACACTGGAATGTGAAAAAGGATGCTTTTAATAAAGCCACTCAGTCAGTGTATCAGGAAGTATGAGTCTGAGGAGTGCGTTCCATTAAGAGAAGTATGTTTGGAGTTTGTCTGTGTGTGCTAGAGAAATGTGTGTCGGGTGTGTGCGATGGTTCTCGCAAGAGCACTGAGCAGCACAGTGGTGCCATCATTGTCTTGCAGGATGACTTGCAGAGATCTCTGAGCAGATTGTCAGTATTCATTAGTGTGGAATTGAACAGAGAGTTCAGAATGCATTGTTTGCCCTGCATGTAAGAATGGTTTAGGAGCTAATTGTTTTCCCCGTACCTTGTCCTCTGTCACATGTTGCTACATCTCTGCCTGGGAGTCACATTCTTGCACTGTCTCTCTCTCACTCTTTGCCTCCTGGCAAAATGAAGGTCTCCTTTGAACCTAGGCTGCGTATGGTCTCCCTCCACTGAGCTATTTTTCAGTGTGAAAGTAGGTTATGTGCAGGATTAAGGCAGAATCATTGGACATATTTAGGATGGTTTAGTGTAATCCTGGGTTTCAGTGTGTGTGTTTGTGTGTGTGGATAATGTGATTATTTTGGGAACGCCCATTGAAAGCCTTAGAATGCTGAATTCCAGGCAAAGAGTGGCTCGATGGCCTAAAGTGTGTTTCATGAATGGCTGTTGAAAACAGACACCCTAATGCACCCAGGCTGGCTGTTACACAGGGCTGACCTCCATTTTGACCTTTAATGACCTTTAACCCGGCCTCCAGGTCTGGCCATGGAGAAGGATGGCAAGTGCTCCAGCGCCATGGGAGAGGGCGGGGCTTTAGATGAGGAAGATGATGACGACGAAGAGGAGGGTGGCGCCGACATCGAGGAGCAGTCGGGGAACGAGAGTGAGATGAATGATGCAGAGGAAGAAGTAAGTGAGAAATAGTCAGTCAGTTGAAAAGCCAGTCAGTCACACACAGTGTCAGTCAGTCAGTCAGTCAGTGACAAGCAGCATGTGAGTGGGGGTGGGTTACAGTGTATCGCTCTCATCAACCCCAAAGACATTCTCTCATAGTTATGAGCAAAGCAGTATTTCACACAGGCCAGAGTGTGACTGAACCCTTCATAGTTAATCCATTGTTGAAGGGCTTATAGCATTACAGTATACCCTTACATTCTTGTGTGATTGCCAAACACATATTTCTTCATGACTCTGTTTAGCATAGGTATTTAAACCCAGTTTATGGAAATCAGTCTCTGACATGCCCAGTGTTTCTTCCTCGCTCTCTCTCTTCTCATCTGTTGTTGTAATTATTTTTTGTAACTGTGGAACAATGCGTCCTCATTAAACGGTAGAGTTGAGAACAAATGGCAGGGGAGTTTTCACCCTGAGAAATGACAGTGATGTGTCCCTGGCTCGGAAGGTCATGCATCATGCGTTGTTTCCCATGATGCTGCAGCTGTCAAACAGCATGGCATGCGAGGTGAACAGGGTGGAATGGAGATAAGTGCTTCACAGTGGGAGAAACAGGACGTGTGAACTGTACCCACGGTCATGGAGAGTTCACAGCTCCTGCTGATGGTTGCGCCAGTACTGTCAGAGCTGAACACTGGTGTTCCCACGGTTCAGACTGAATGTGTTCTCCAGAGTCATCTCTGGCCAAATCAGTTTACAAATGTTTGACCTTCTGAAGCATTGGGACAACTAGATTATTTTTAGGCACATACAGGTACACCACTCAATGCTACTCAATCCTGATCAGATCCACTTGTATGAAAAGGTCTCTGTTGTGAGCGGTGGTCTCTGTGCTTCAGGAGGGGTCTGAGAATGAGGAGGAGGAGAGGGAGGAAGAGGAGGAGGAGAACACAGACTACCTGACGGACTCCAACAAAGAGAACGAAACGGATGAAGAGAACGTGAGTGGTCTCCTCGTGCTGTGTCCCCCTCCTTTAACCTGCGTAAGGTAGACGGCACCGTCCTCTTCCTCAGGGGGTGGCTGCAGAGTTGTGGTGAAAACCCGACTCTTCTTTGCTTCATTGTGAGGTGACCGTAAACGGTTGTGGTCAGAACGGGACCTGTCTCTGCTCCCTCAGGACGTGACCATAAAGGGCGGGGGGCTGAAGCACGTGGCGTGTGCGGAGGATGAAGACTTCATCCAGGCCCTGGACAAGATGATGCTGGAGAACCTCCAGGTGCCTCCGGTTTCCTGATCTTGTGACTGCCGTGTGTTTCAGGATGTGTAACCTGCTGTTCAGTGCTAATAAAGGAGAGATGACGTGTGGTTGAATGGTCCAGAGTGTGGTGTCTGTTTCTGTGGGCTGTGCTGTGTGTGCAGAGAAATTGCACCACCCGCTTTCTGTTTGTCAGTGTTTTGTCGAAATGTGTGCTGTAATGACTGTGCGTAATTGTGTACTGTAGTTAGTGTTACTGTGTGTAATTGTGTACCGTGGTGAGTGTGACTGTGTGTGATGTAATTGTGTGCTGTAACGGGTGTTGCTGCGGTCTCTCTGCAGCAGCGGAGCGGCGAGTCGGTGAAGGTGCACCAGCTGGACGTGGCGATCCCGCTGCAGCTGAAGAGCCAGCTGAAGAAGGGCCCGCCCCCGGCCTGCAGCGCCGAGGCCGAGGGAGACATCAGCGACACCATGCAGTTCGTCATGCTCACCAGGAAGGGCAACAAGCAGCAGGTAAAGCCGAGAGGGAGCGGGTGTAGCGCACCTGTTCAGTGTGTTCAATGCTCTGTGCACACTGTGTTTAATGCTCTCTGTGTTCCGCGATCTCTCTGCAGTTTAAGATCCTGAACGTGCCGCTGTCCTCTCACCTGGCCGCCAATCACTTCAACCAGCAGCAGGCGGAGCAGGAGGAGCGGCTGCGCATGAAGAAGCTGACCCTGGATATCAACGAGCGGCAGGAGCAGGAGGACTACCAGGGTACACACACGCACACACACAAACCCATACCCTTTAAAGGATGACAGTGTCAGTGTCGGAGGTGTTGGGTGCATAACATTGTGGTTTTGGTTTTCTTTCGTCCTACAGAGATGATGCAGTCCCTGGCACAGCGCCCCGCCCCTGCCAACACCAACCGCGAGAGGCGACCCCGATACCAGCACCCCAAAGGAGCGCCCAACGCCGACCTCATCTTCAAGACTGGAGGAAGGTAAAGCCTGAGACAGTGCCCTGCGCGTCTGCACTACAGAGACCGCAGTCTCTGCAGAACATCTGCACTACAGAGACCGCAGTCTCTGCAGAACATCTGCACTACAGAGACCGCAGTCTCTGCAGAATGTCTGCACTGAAGAGACTGCACACTCTCTCTGCAGAACGTCTGCACTACAGAGACCGCAGTCTCTGCAGAATGTCTGCAGTGAAGAGACTGCACACTCTTCTCTGCAGAATGTCTGCACTGAAGAGACTGTACACTCTCTCTGCAGAACATCTGCACTGAAGAGACTGCACACTCTTCTCTGCAGAATGTCTGCACTGAAGAGACTGCACACTCTCTCTGCGGAACGTCTGCACTGAAGAGATTGTACACACTCTGCAGAACATCTGCACTGAAGAGATTGTACACACTCTGCAGAACATCTGCACTGAAGAGACTACATTCTCTCTGCAGAACGTCTGCACTGAAGAGACTGCACACTCTCTGCAGAACGTCTGCACTGTAGAAACTGCACACTCTCTGCAGAACGTCTGCACCGAAGAGACTGTACTGTCTCTGCAGAAAGTCTCAGTTAAAGAGAATGCACACACAACTGGGACTTTTTTTTAACAGACTAAGGAAGCAAAGGTCTGCCTGGAGGAAGACAAATATTTTTGAAATCTTTATAAAGCTGTAATTATTGTAGGATCACCACTAAGTTAGTTTAATTCAGTATGGCTATATTAGCCTGTTAAATACCTATTTTTTGGTTATGTTTTCATATTCAAATGGGGGTACAGGTGACAGAGGAGGGCACTTTGGCGAGAAGGTTTGTTGTAGTGTGTATTTGTACAGAGGGTGTTAGGTGTTGCAGTGGGCAGGGTTTGGGGCGGGTCCTTCAGCAACGGTCCTACCCTGTCCTCCAGGAGACGCTGACGAGAGGCGGAGCTTGGGGAGTGACTCCACCTCCGGCTGACTAACAGCAGCAGAGACCCCGCCTCCCCCACGGCTGCAGGAGGAGCAGCGTCTGCAGCAGGGGGGCGCCAACAGCGAACACGCCCGCGTGAGCCCACCAGCAGCACCGAACGACCAACCCGCCCCACACACACACACCAGGGCACGGACTGTGGCGTGTCCGCTTTTTAATCCGGGGGGAGGGCCGATGTTTCCACGCACAGCTGAGCCGGCTCAACCAAACAAAACGAGACAACGAGAGACAGAGAGAGGGGAGGTGGGGCAAAAAGCCCAATTCCACCCAGGAATGTCTTCTTTGGTTTTTCTGGATCTTTACCTGATGCTCTTCAGAGGGAATGTTCTGGAGAAGACTGAGATGATGGGAGAGACGACACCACCGTTAGGGGGTTTGAGAAGAAGGGGCTACAGTGTGTGGGAGGTGTGCGTTTGGGTGGAGTTTGCTCCTCGCCCCTCCAGCTAAAGCTGCTTGTTACCACGGTGATGACCCTGACTGGGGTGGTTCTGGGAAATGGAACCCCCAAGAGCAGAGAGGTGCAGGGACGTATGGACAGACGGACTGACCAGTTCTTCAACAGACAGAGAAAAAATATGTTTATGAATAAATATATATGCAGTTTTTAGTTTAAATTCCTAACAGGGTGGCTTTCTCTTTTGGAAGGTTTTACATTGGTTTGGCCACGCCATACTTGATTTGTGTGGGTGTGAGTTTGCAGTGCTTTAGTTTGAGGAAGACAGTGCACTGTGGAAGTCACCTGTGATTGATGGCACGTTTGACGTTTGCGCTGGTTTATTAAAATATTTTGGTTAGATTATTCCTTTGTGACTGATTGCTAAAAACCTATGTTTGCATGGCCTTTCAGCACCAGCTTTGTACATGTCTCTGCCCAGTCTGCAATAAAATGTTGATCTGCATGCTCAGGTGTGTCTTCATTTCAGCACAGACTTGCCATGGTGAAGGGTCTCGTATCTCAGATTTGTAATGGTTTTCTGAAATCCATGAAGTGCTATCATTAAGACATAGCTAGCAGATCTGTTCCATTTAAGTTCAGTCAATTGGAGGAATGAACAGAAATTCAACTTGTGAATTGAAACATCATCATAGTAAATAAAGAGTGATTTTCAGCTCATGAATTTAATTTCAGTGTCTTTCCTGAATAGAATTGAAATGGAACTGATCCCTACTCTACCAGCTTGGTAGTGAGCTGATCCACTCACTAACTGGTTAAGAGCACTAATCTTTCATTATGGTGGACCACAGAGTGTTACAGCCCCAATGTGTGATGATAGATTTGACTGGTGGAACTGATTCATGCTTTTCTGTAGTATCCAGTTTTTCTGTGTATAACTTTAGCCTGTTTTCCCCCTCTTGATATCACACCAGGTCAGCCTGAACCATAATCTTACTGTTCTTGGCTGTGATTGTTTTAGTTTTTCATCAGAGAACTACTAATTATGGTCACATGACTGTTGTTTAAGCACTTTGTGGTTGGTCAGTTTGTGAGTAAATGGCCAGGCAGTGAGCTGACAGCGTTGCTATGGGAGGATTCTGTGCTATTGGGGTGGGGCCATCTTGGCACTGGGCGGTTCTGTTTGTCTGGCTGTAATTACAAGGCTCCCACGTTTCCTCTCCCTTTCTCCGTCTGTCCCTCCCTCCCCCACATTCTTAAATCCGCTGCTGCTCAGCATTCCACCGTGTGTGGCTACCCAGAATGCACTGCATCCAGGGAATTCTCTGTTTGCAGAGAGGGGTGGTGTGCAGTGAATACGGCACAGTGTTTTCAGGAGGGACTTTAACCTCTTCTCACAGCCAAAGCAGAGCAAGAATGGCAAACGTTCCTGGAAAGTGAAAGTGGGAAATGCAAACCGGGGTGGCCGACTGCACTCAGAGCCATTAGTGAGAATTCTACCAGGCAAGATGCTGTGTGCAGCTCTCAGCTCTGTGAGAATGCTCACTGACTCAGTCACACCAGTGCTATTTCCTGACTGGTGGCTTAATAGCTACTAATTGTAAAATCTTGTGGCTAAGATCTTGGATCTTTTTGGC
Source organism: Megalops atlanticus (assembly GCA_019176425.1). Taxonomy (NCBI): domain Eukaryota; kingdom Metazoa; phylum Chordata; class Actinopteri; order Elopiformes; family Megalopidae; genus Megalops; species Megalops atlanticus. The sequence goes on from CM032899.1 coordinate 14,900,720, forward strand.
ACGAAATATGGATCTTGTTTCTACGAGTTATTTTGTGGCCACAAGATATTTTCTTTCTCCTTGTCCCTTAGGGGTTCTGTACAGTGGTGCTAAAATCGAGTTGCAATAAAATCTTCTCCATCCATAAACCGAACACAGCAAAAGGTCTCTGATCTGTTGCTGGATCTGACAAGATATAAGGACACAAAAACACATTAATTTTTGACACTGGTATCTTTTAAGTAAAAACAAAAACACCTTTTTTTTTTGTTTTGAAAATGGTAGGAAAAATTGAACCTCATCAACTGTTCACATTAATTCCGAAACAGCAGAGATATTAAACTTGGAATCTGGGTTTGAATATATGTTCTGTTCAGCCCTTAACCATGATGTATTGCGACTTGTGTCATTTGTATTAGACTGTACATAGAGCCAAAGGGTCTGAGGAAAAAAAGATAATATACGTGGTGCTGCTATGGCAACAACATGAAGATAGTAACAGGTGTCAGGTTACAGGTAAGCGGAGCTGCAGGTGACTCCCTGGATACATTACCTGGTCACACTGGCTTTGTTACGCCTGGGAGACACCGCAACAGAACAGGTTCTAATCAGCTTTGTGTGCCAATAAACAGCAGCTTGCTGCCACCCGAGCAGGTCAATGTGACGGATAATCTTCCGCTACTGAGACACTTCTAAACATGCTCTGCTCATAATTGGTAAACATGTTAATGGGTGCCCTTTCACTTTTGGCATTGGACATGTAGCCTATGTCTTACAACACTTTCCCATCACATCCCGAGCAACTGAAAATGCCACTCTTCTGGCTCAGATTACAATCCAGTATATCCAAACTCCCTCATGGCCAATCTGTTGAGGGAACATTGTCCTCTGGGTGTCACAAACCGGTCATTTGATCTTTAGATAACATGTTTCCTTTTCAGCAGAACCTGTCACTGCTGACACACAGTTGTCTTTATGCACGTTACCTCTGAGTGCAGGTGAGAGTGGGAGGGGCCAAGGCATTGAATCCCTGCCATTGGTCCAGCATAAGAAATGGGATGTGAAAAGAGACACCTGTGTTGCAAAACGATTCAGGGTCACTGGCATGAATGGTGGTAAATACAGTGAATCAGCATAACCCGGTGTGGGACTATACTGGTGTGCCCCATGTTTGTTTCTCTCAATGGAGAGTTGAGGTGGGCAGGAGGCTCCTTTGACTTTACAACCCTAAACCTCCAATCAAACACACAGGAATAAAGAAAAAGCTTCACTCTTTCTCAGGCCTCCCAGGTCCTTCAGGTTCTCTGAGGCCCTGCATGCATACAGTATGTATGTGGCAGAACCATGTTTTGTTCTGTGGTGCCATCTGTTCAAACGGTGATTTATGCTGCATGGCATTGTAGAACAGTGAGCAGTGTTACACTAGCTAACGTATCATTATGACCTTTTAATTCAATTAAAATTTCCTTTATTAACTTGACAAACACATTTATATGGTCAAACCAATGTCCTAGCATTTAGCTAGGAAGCTGACTAGCTATAGCAATAGATAGCTATAACAACTATAGTTAGAGAGTGTTGACTTCATTTTGAAATGGGAAAATCTAAACCCAAACCATCTCTTTCAAACGATCTTACTATGCACGGATATTGGATATTTGTGGATCGATCCAAGGGATTTTTTCTTTTTTTTTTCCACATAATCAAAGACGTCAATTTTTTATCCAAAATTGCCTGAATTATTGTACGTGCCCTCGACCATCCACTTCAGAGAAGCAGGAGACGAAAGAAATTGAACACAACAAACATTTATTGTCTTGTTTAAACTGACAGAGTATAAAATGTCATTTTCACATAATGTCAGAGACACAGTAACAGTTCTGGATCCTACCTTAACATATTGTCAAAATGCTACTGCAGTGCATCCAATGCCTACAGCATTGCTGTGTGAACATTACGTGTTAGATACGGTGAATGTAAACAGGTTTCACAGTCGATCTTCCCAGCATGCTCTGCACTCACACTTGGGCCAGAATAAAGACGTTACATGGTGTGTGGTGTTCAGCAGAGCTCACAGGAGGTGAAGGCACAGATGTTCAGCACTGAACACTGAATGTTCCCACTCATTTCTGGTCCGTGGAGAACTACCCCTGCCGTGTGGGTGTGTGTTTTGTATACTTCAAGAGTTGCTGTAGATTAACTACACTCTACCGGAGTCCTGCTTCATAAAATAAAGCATAAAACATAAAACGGACACACACTACATGTTTTTACGCACACACATTGGGACACAAACGCACACACACTCACACACTCACCCACACAGACAGGGGTTCCACACCAGTACCGTTGAGAATGGGACAGGCTATCATGGCTGAAGATCAGTGAAGTTTGCTGGATGAAATAGGGGTACAACATGTATGTAAAAGGGAGTAACAACCACCAAAGGACCATGAGGTTCTGTCAGGCTCAAATTTTAAGCATTGTTACATATGTATGTACATGATTGTGTATTAATGTTATTATGGCCATTCACAGTAACAGTCATCATGTTTAGGAGAACACGTTTGCCTCTGGCTTGAATCAGTGTAAAGCACATTGCTTTCTTTGTAGAAACCAGACGCTAGTTTATGGTTTTGTGTGGGAGGCAATTCCTTGAAAGTGAAGTTAAAAATACCATGCGTAGTTGGCCTGAAATGACATTCCCCTGGTTGATCAGAACCAGATTCAACATGTAAATAATGGCTTTCCTTAACCTACAATCATTAAGATGTTACCTCAAGTAAATTTATATGAAATAACTAAATTCTTTTCTTAAACCTTACTTATCTAGTAACCTTCACTAAAATAGAGGCTACACAAAAAAGGGTCTAACTGCTGAACCTTGAGTGATGTTTTTTGACGTTTAGTTTGTCGAAACACATCTTAAGCACCTGAGTGACAGATCTAAATTTGGGTTACTGTCTGCTTAAGTGAATGATACCTTCACTTACTGAATACTTGAGATGTCAAAATTTAAGTCCCTTTTATGTTCAGGGATAGATTATGTGTGCTGATATGCAAATATGTGAAACAATATAAATGGTAACATACACACAGATTGTAAACACTGAATCCCACAGTTACTATAGGAGTAAAAACTGCCCTGCAAGTTCTGACAACCCTTATAAGATAGATATCAGACAGAACCCGTGCTCATCTAGAACATCGTCCACCAAAAGGTGACTCCGCCCACAGTAGGGGAGGACGGAATATTAGACAAGTCTCTGGCCGTGAGACAAAACAGCCAGTTCACAGCTTGATGTGTCTCTGCTCAGTTATCAGTATTTGCTTATTGCAATTCCCATTTACAATAGCAAACAGCAGCGGCTTGTAATTTGTTCCTGTAATCACAGTAATCTCTCGAGAAAGTAGAGCCGGCACATGCCCTACAGCACAGAGCATTCCAAAGGCAGGAATCAAACTCCAGGTCTTCTCGTCTAAGATGTGTCTCTTACCCATCAAGCTTTGCATTACCTGATGAGGTCATTTCTATTTTGCACACACAACCAAGTTGTTTGGTTGACAAACTAGCCAAGTCTCCTGAGTTTGAACTTATCCTTTGCAGGCATACTGGCACATGGTATGAATTGACCACTTCAGAAAGGAGTAGTTATGATGGCAAGAATAGCTATGTTTAAAGCAGTTGTTACAGGTAGAGGGGTTGACACTTTTCAGCGATCACCATGGTGACAAGCATGCAGATCAGCAGGTTTCTCCCCTCGTGTCCCCAGAAGCATCTCTCCAGACAAAAGGACAGACCTCCAGGAGTGAACAGTCTTTCTCGTTTGTTATTGAAAGAGTTTAAGCCAACAGAATCGACAGAATTAAGAAGCGGGGTGAGGACGTTTTTAAGCCAGTGGGAGAGAGGATGGGGTCTGGATGCATCCTTCAGAAGGTCGGGAGGCACAATGTTTCAGGATGTTTTCGAGCCAACGGGACAGACAGATAAGGGGTGGGGTCAGGGCGCGTCCCTCAGAAGGCCCAGTTTCCTCAGGGCCTCCCTGCGGGATTCGTCGGTGGCCCCTCGGCCTGAGAACTGCACCGTGATCCCCTGGTGGAAGAACGCCGGTTTGGAGACGGACCTCCGACGCACCTCCAGGAAGGTGGGGACTGCAGCGGCCACCTGGGAGCTGAGGGACCCTTCTGGGTGGGACAGGCGGGGCGCGGTGGCGGTCGGCCTGCTCGACCCTCCGGTGACGCTGGGGTCCCTTGCAGAGACTCCGGGCTTGGACGCCGATGACATCACCGCTGTGGTGTTGCTGCTATGGTTGTTGACATCTTTTGGAGCAGCATCAGCCTTAGATCCTGGTGACGGCGAGGCCGTCGCCGCTTTGGATGCGTTGTCATGGGAGCTGTCGGAGGCGGGCTCCGTCTGGGCCGTGAGCGATCCTGCGGGGGTCACCGCTTTGGTTTTTCCTCCGTAGCTGTTGAATTCACTGGTGGCAACCTCCATCTTTGTTCCTGCGCTCCCTATGGCTGGCGTCACAGTGCTGGTCCTGCCTTCACAAATACTGGCGAGATGAGATGACGGCTCGTGCTTCTCTGCTGGTGAAGTTGTCATGATTTTCGTCTTGCCTCCGTAGCTGTTGAAGTCGCTTGAGGAACTATCAGTGTGTGAGAGATTTGGTGCTGTGCTGGGTGTTGAGTGATCACTGCTTGTATGGTGAGTGCTTGCGCCCACCTTTGCTGCTGTGGTAGATGAGGGGGTCTCTACTTTGCTCTTTTCTGCATTGTTGTTGAAGTTGCTTGAGGTGCTATCAGTGTGTGAGGCAGGTGGTGCTGTGCTGGAGGCAGTGACATCATTGCTTGTACGGTGAGTGCTTGTGTCTGTCTTTGCTCCTGTCAGAGAGGAGGGGGTCACTACTTTGCTCTTTCCTCCGTAGCTGTTGAATTCACTGGCAGAGCTGTCTGCCTGGATGGTGGACAGGACTTCCTTGCTTCCCAAATGGGCCGGGCGGTTTAGGGGCTCTGTCTTGGTTCTGGACAGCAGCGACGGATTGATCACTCTGGAGCGGGACCCGTGGTTGCTGGAAAAGGTTCGGTCCCGGGTCAGGCCCAGTTTGGACAGGGCCTCCATCCTGGACTTCTCCGGCGCCGGGTCGCGGAAGGACACGCTGCGGGTCGGGATGTTTCGCACGGGTGCCCTCTCGAACTCTGGAGAGCGAGGCCTGGCCGCCAGGTTGGCCAGAACCCAGGCTTTGCGGTCGTGAGCGTCGTCGGACACCTTGGCGCCGGCGTGGCTGTGGTCTCTCTGAGCCATCATGAGGCTGATGTTGTCAGGGTAACGGGTGGGCTTTGCCATGGTGGGAGGGCCCTGTTTGACTGGATAATCAGGAGGGGGCGTGTTTATTTCCAGGCTTCTTCTCCGACCCAGTAAGAGGGCAGAGGGCAAGAGGGGACGCCCACCTCCCTGGTGCTCGGCGATTTTTTGGGCGATGAGGACAGGGGTGGGGACAGAGCCAGCAGGGTGGTACTGGGCATGGCTCGGGGAGGGGCCCTCCTCATTGAGGACGCTGGGGTTGGGAGGGGAGGGGAAGTGGTATTCGGAGGGGAAGTTCTCCATTGGGTCACGTCTCGCCTTCATCTCAAAATGTGCCTCTGGGTTTACAGCCATGCTCCGAAAATCTGAATAAAAAAGATTTAAGTCAACAAGTGAACATGATGGTGATAAATACCAAAGCTACTGTACAAATCACTAAATTCAAGAAAATTCAAACTAATTCAGCGAACAATATCCGATCTGTTGCGAAGTGAATGAATCCACAGACTACTAGACTGCTAATCCTAAAATATAATTCAGGGAATTATACCAAGTGAATGATATAATTCCAATATACCATCACATTAACTGAATTGTGTACAATTATTACGAGTATATTAGCATGTTATTAATAGATATTCCTCAGCACTGCCCAGTCCTCCCTGTGTGACAGGTGTAGTACTTTCATACCCGGCATGGTCGGGTTGAACTGAACCTCTCTGGGTTCGGCCGGGAAAGGCTGGGTTTGGACCAGGTCGATGATGTCCAGCTCCTTGGGGCTGGGGCTTCTGTGGGGTGTGGGGACGGGGCTGGACGTGGGGACGGGGCTGGACATGGGGACGGGGCTGGGCGTGGCGGGGGACTCCACCGGGGTGCTGCTCTCCGAGGACAGCGCCTGCTCCGGATCCTCCGCGTCGTCGTCCAGGGCCTCGATGGTCTCGTCGAAGAACAGGATGCACTCCATCTCCTCCCGACTCAAGAACCGCAGCGCCTCGTCCTCCTGCAGGGGGCGACACCACGCATGCCGCATGGGTCAGAGGTCAGGCACTGGTGATGGGCAGGTCAATTCTGTTCTAAGTATAATTAGTGTGGGGCAGTGGTGTAACACAGTGGTAAGGAGCAGGGCTTGTAACCGAAAGGTTGCTGGTTCGATTCCCCACTGGGGCACTGCTACTGTATCCTTGGGCAAGGTACTTAACCCACAATTGCCTCAGTAAATATCCAGCTGTATAAATGTATAACATGGAAAAATTGTAACCTATGTAAGTCACTCTGGATAAAAGTGTCTGCCAAATGCCAATAATGAAATGTAATCCGTGTTGCTCTCATTGAAATGAATAGTACTTTGCTTTCTTGATACCTGATTGTCATTTAACATGTATGTCAACTGGCAGTTGAAACTGGTTTCATATTGCCTGGGAAAATCAGCAGTTTGAAAATCAACTCCAGAGAAAGTGTTTACACAATAACACCCATGTGGAGTCTGACATCTGATGGTCAACCAAACATAATTCTTTAGTTTTTTTTTCTTCTTCCTCTTCCAGAGAAGGTCCCTCTCTTGAATAAAATGGCTCAGCCCTGTGGCATCTTCCTGAATTCTTTAACCTTTAACTGTCTCCCTTATCTTTAACTCTAACCCTCTGCTGTCAGACCAACCCAGCAATAAAACATATGTCACAGCAACACTGAGAGAACATTCCATTTTAGGTTTTAGAACATTCCTTGAAACATGCTAACAGCTCAACTGAAAAGCCTAGGTGGCTATTAATTTCAGACACTAAGCACCTCTTCTGTGGGAGATGCTGTCTCGGATGTCCTCTCTCAAACTCCTGATTATGCTGATAGTACTGTTCTGACCTGGGAAAGTTTGACAGACACCCCCCGTCCTCTGAGTATTTCTCCTGTGGGACTCTGAACCATGTCACAGGATCTGGTGGCTAAGCCGGTTTGACTTCATGAAATACTGTACACACACACAGCTACCTGCCTCTGCCTGTAACACAAACCATTCATTTTCCCTTAATCAATCTGGCTACCTTCAAGTGACATTCTAAATCACTGTGATAAGATTGCAGGGATCACGGACCCAAAGTTTTCCTTTTCCTTTACTTTGCCTCTGGGACACTTCCAAAGCTACTTTATCTTTTCAATAACACTGAACTGTAACATACTGTAACCGTGACAGTAAGTTCAGGCTTCCAACACCTACTCCAAGTGTACACTTCAGATGCAACTACATCTCTCTACCAGCATACTTACAATATAGTGTGCATGAATGTAAGTCAGTAATTCTTGTGGGGAGAAAGTCTGATGGACAACTAGGCTTCAGCTGGCCAAAGGACATTTTGCGTACAGGTAATAAATTAGTAATTCACTGAAGACTTACTGAGGGCCTGTTGCGGTTTTGTGAGTTTCTTCTCGAGCTGTCCTGACTCCCATTAGCACCATAATGGAGCCCTGGCTCGGGCGGCACTTGGAAATCCATCATCAGTGAGCCGAGGTAGCAGGGGCTTCTGAGAATTTCAATTCTGAGAATCCGTGCTTCCCGAGACGGGTTTCTGCGCTTTCATAGCATAGCCTCATTTCATATGTTCTCCAAAACGCAGGACTGAAAAGGAGACGTTAATTAATATCCTTCTGCATAAAGTCGTTAAATTCGTCGAGGACTTTTGTGAAGAAAGCAATTCAAAATTCTTCTGAATTGTCAATAGCACATAACGGAATGAAACAGAACACATTTACATTTAGAGAATAAAAGGTCGTTATGTCGCGCATATTACCAGCCTTTATTTCATCCGCAGCTGTTGAGAGGATTCTGGAGGCCTGTGATTTCAGATGTGTGACTGAGCTAGTTATGCTGTTGACCAAACAACCGGATCTGATTAAGACAACACTCCCACACCGTCAAAACGTGTGTGTGTGTGTATGTCTGTCTGTCTGTCTTTCTTTCTGGCGCCCTCACGCTAAGTTACTTAAATTACGTTACGACAGGAATCTGAAGGGTCGTCATACATTAGTACCGGCATTAAGATAGCAGAGACGCAACTTGTACTGTGGTTAAGATTTATCGTTGTTTCAGAGGTGCGTTGGTTTTCGCATTCTTCTCTGAATCTGAAGGGATTGGCACGCTATCTCAGCTAAAACTCCAGTCTAAGGCCCGACAGACGAGTTATACTGGATCAGATATGTTAGCAAATTCTTCCTTGTTGGAGCAATCATCGCTGCAACATTAACAAACTAGTGTGCATCTTTGAGTCAATGCGACTTCTTCAGCTGTAAAGATACTGCTGTTAAAGTTATTTATGCCAAGATCTGTGCCATGAACAAACTATCCGATAAAACCTTCAAGCAAAATGTTCCTGTTCGGGCTTATTTACAAATTGTGATTACGTGATCCAACATGAGCGAAAAAAGCAAAATAGTTATCTACAAACGTTAAAACAACAATAACAATCATAATAAATAAAATTAACTTACCTGTTATGTAGACCAGTTGTAAAAGTTTCCAATTCCACAAATGCATTTTATTATCAATAACTACATTCCATACAAAAGCAGGAAACAAATGAAACTTGGAGCTAAACCGATTTACACCGTCCGTTTGCTGTTACACTGTACCAGTGTTTGAATTCCATTCCTCATCTGAGATCTGAGCTACTCGGGGGGAAGCAAAACGTCTTATTTTGTTTCCTCAACGCAAGCGCAGAGTTGCGTCTACACTCCCTCGCCTAACGGGAGACTAGACCCTTGAGTTCTTCGAACCCCTTTGCCCGACGTGGAAGTACGGATTGCATTGACGAAAGATCTTTACAGCCCCCTGTCTATGAAGATGTATAAACAAAACATAATTGCTGTCTTTACCACGCAGAAGATGAATTATTGCACCATCTGAATATGGGGGCATTTATACCACGTGCTGCAGGGAAAAACAGGTTTCAAAGAAATTTATGTCAGCCAACGTGTAGACATCGTGACGGGACTAAATTAGGTTTATTCCAATAGCATGCATGGATCTCGCTCAAAATGCCGCTGTCCAAATTGCTTTATAATAGAACTTGGTTTGTCACATACTTTTCTTTCTAATGATAAATATAAATAAAAAATAATGTAATGAAGGATTCATTCGCTAGATTTAACTAGGTTTTAGCATTAGTACTGCCAGGGTTTCACGCGTATTTTTACTGTATAGCTGTAAAGCATTATCCTTTTTTGGTTGCTGAGATGTTTCAAACTATTAAAAATACTTAAAAATCAGTATTGCCATTATTTAGAATATAACCGCTTCTGTCTCTGACTGACAAATACCCTTTTTATTCCAGCGACAGTTGGCAAAGGTGTGTGAAATTACTGTAGATCACATTATGACTTTGTGAAACATTGTAAAGAAAATCAGCACAAATATGTCTTCTATGGATACGTAGATTGCAAGGTAGATATATCTTGGTTTATCATGAGGTGAGTGCATAGCTCTACTCTTAACTATATCTAGGCTGATGGTGGATGCAGGTGATTAGATGAATGCATTAATACACTATAAATTAACCTGTTCACAACACACCTGCGCTAAATAATTGCTCTTGAACAAGCAAATGCTCCCAAAGCAGTGTTATATAGCTGTTTTATAAAAATCCAAACCTCACTTACGAAAAAAATATGGAAAGGTTAAAAGAGGTAGCCCCTCTTATTCTCCATTTACATACAATTTACGAATATTGTTGCTTTAGATTTTCACTTTTCGAACACAGCACCGTATCAGCATTTATATAATACTGTATCACTAGAATTCCTGTAATGCAATCTGTCGATATACCTAATAAATTATTCCCGATGGAAAACATTTTATTCCTATAAATAAGACTGGATGGCATTGATAAATGACATGCGCATTTGTTTCTGTCTTTTTTGCAATAATTTCTGCTTTGTTGCCTATTTAAATAATTTTTGCCGAACCCACTCAGTATTTTTCATAGATGAACTGCATGGACATTATAATGCATTTCCTAAAGCAGCACATAGGTACACGTCATTATTCTGCCCAACTATCACAACCCTTTATAGTGACGTCCATTTATGGAATTCTCTGGTGTTGGTGGTTTGTTTTTTCTTTAGCCCCATTCAGCACCAACGGCATCAGACAGCTCTAAAGTTATGTGTATTTGCCATCTAGTGGTGTATTCTTGGAATTGAACATATTCCTGTTTTCTTCGGACATAAACAGCAGCGTGATCCTTCAACCGTCGCTGGAGTATTATAATGTTTTTAACATGAATCCCAAAAGTCAGATTTTGAAATTTGAGAGAGGTAATGCAAATATATAATCAAGCTGCGTGTTTTGAAGTATTTCAATGCTGTTTTGTAGTCCTTTAATGGGTTCCTTTGAGGGAAATGGTAAGTGTTGAGCTCTGTATCATAGACAAGGATCAAATGTTAAAATGTCAAACTATAATCATAAGGTCAAAATTGTTTCCACTTTTGTATGTGTGATTTGATGCATAAATAATCTATTGCTGAGGCATTCCCTTCTCATCAGACCCCAATTGCAGCGATTTGATTTCTTCGACTGGTTCATTAGGTTCCATTCAGTGACATGCTGTTAATAAACTACTATCTTTAGTGCAGTCGGTGACACTGTGGGGGTAAGTAAAGTTCAGGCATAAGAGACGTTTCCAGGGTATGGAATTCTGCTCCTGGGCACCCTTATCTGCCCAGTTGGGAAAGGGGGAAGAGGAATCAGCTCATGTGACAACCTTTGCAGACCTCTGTTTTGCAATATATTGCCTCTACACAGTGAAACCTGCTGTTTTTTTCCACACCACCAAAAATGGACTCCAGTTAAAATTAAACACTTTGATCTGTTATGTTATTTGTGTAGCTTGGGTAAATCCTATTAAATGCATTGCAGGGTTAATGTTCCACTAATTTGGGAAAATGCATTAAAAATATTGTCAGATAATAATCTGACATTATAATATCAGTGGGCATTGATCTGCTTCTCAAGGTGAGAAAAGAGCACCTCTTCAGGTGGGGGTACTGCCCTTATTTGGGCTTTGTACAAATGAAGCAAACTGTGCTGTTCAGACTGATTAAACACAATGCACAGTGTGTGCCTCTCGGTCATATTGCAGTACATATATTTCACATGCAAGTGCAATTCACATGTCTGCTTTGCCCTGTTATAGTTTTTCTTTTGTTTCAGTTCTGCATTTATACAGTAAAATGACAGGTGTTTTGTTCTCAGAGGGAGAAAATGAATGGCAGGATGAGACTGAAATAAAACACTTTAAAATCCTGCAGATGGCGCTGTAGCCTACTGTGGCTGAGCGCCCTCTGTCTTAAACCCTGTTTGCACTCGCAAGTCAAACGTGAAACAGTAAATCAGTAGGCAGCAGACAGGCTGATATGAGAAAGCTAAAGTAATTAGTATGTGGCTCTGCTGGCTTCTTTCAGGGCTGCTGGAATATGTCACTTCCTATTGTCCTCTCCTTCTGGCTCCTTCTGTCCTCTCTAAAGGCTTGACAGGATCTGCAAATGATTACTTCCTTCACTGGCTGCCTCAGCATTTGATTATTGTCTTATCGCGGAACAATGCACTAAATAATGCCAAGCGTGAGAGTAACATCATTGCGCGTTCCCATAAAACTCCGACTGAGCTGCTCTCAGTTACACCTTTCACCACTGATAAAAATCAGTGATGTGAGGGAGTTACATAACTAGCTACCAAACAGCTTGCCAAAGCAGCAGATGAACAAACGCAGAAATGGGAAAGTATGACGACATTTATTTAGCTTGTGATACTTTGTTTTTCTTAATCCACTGGTTTCACTCTTCACACACAGTTGAAAATGGCACATGGATATTCTGAGTCCTTTCCCTCTCTCTGTAGGTGTTAAGTTCAAATTGATCTTATGTTTCAGAGTGAACTGACTCTAATTGGGGAAACAGACTTTTGAAGAAGGTCTAAGCTGTATTTGATGGATCATTGATTTTCAGCCCTGAAAGAATAGAATCAACTGCACTGCTATGGATTTCAGGTCTATAATGTATTCCTTACTGCTGTCCTTTACAGTTTGTTTCATGATTAAACAAAAGTAGTTTGAAGGTAATGTTGCTGTTTACTGTTTATGTACAGAACTGAATGGACTGACTTTTTCCTAAAAACCAACGGGGGAGATGGGCTGAGTGGGATTCCCCTGAGATTCCCTGACGTTTACCGATGAATTTTTAAAACGAAAGCACACAACCATGTAACAATAACACATTCACAATAACGCACAGCATTGGAGACTGACATTATATTTGTTTCAGCGATGACGTTCTTCAGCATACGTTTCAGCAGTTTCTTAACCTGCGTGTATTCTTTTTGTGTCAACATGCCTAAAGTAACAGGAGCCCGTACACCTTGCTGTCTGTGATAATCCCTGACAACATAAGGAATTAATTCCTTTTATTTCCGTATCTGATTGCCGGACATGTGGCTCACACTGTAAACTACAGTCAAAAAGTTAATCTGTCTTGACCTTCACATCTTAAATTTAGAAACCTTTAATTTTATCGGTGCCTAAAATTCGTTTCTGTCATTTTCGGTAACGCAATCTAAACCTCGCAACGCGACATCCAGCGTGAGCGCCGGCTAGCGGCGCATCTCTACCTGAGCTGGATCGATTTCACTGAGCCCTACAGGGTTTCCATGAGTTAAGTTTGAGAAGTGCTCTTATTCTGTACGGAGAGCGCCAACTTCCTGGTGCGCGAGAATGTGCAGTTTCCTTACAAACTCGTCGGGGAACACACTGCAATGCCAACAAGACGAACAAGGCGCGTTTAAACAAGGTAAACCCACCAGCTTTATCTTTGTTTTTAGACGCGCTTAAGTTTCTAGATATATATCAGCCACTGGTCCAGCAGAAGTAGCTACAGAAACCCATGAGCTACATCCGTTTTGAATGTGCCGATAGTGACCCTGGAAATATGTGAAATATTAGTGAATGAATTATAATTATTATGAAGTTTTGTATACTTTCGTGATTATTCTAGGGTTGATCCGGACTTTATTGTTTCCATTTACAAAAGCCCGTTGAAGTCAAACCTACTCATGTTTACCCTCCACGGAGGGGCTGACAGCAGCGCCACAGATTAGATTTACAGCAACTCATACCGAGGCCGCCGATTGGCTACAAACCATCTTGTAGCGGTTCTGATTGGTGACGCGATCCTGCCAATCACTTTGCGTAAACACGAGATTGATTACTCCGACTCTAATTGATAGCAGGTGATCACTTGGTAAACCCTGAATCGAATACTTTAGCTGTTAGGTTTTAAAACTCGAGGTTTATCAGTCGCCTGGGGAAATGTGTGTGTTTTTTTTCCACTAGTTACGCCCTTGGTTGTTTGATATAATGCTCTCTTGTGTTTTGCCAGTTTGTTATTATAGCTGCGACAACAGTGTATGTTGCGGTGTTTTTGAGTATCAACATTCGCAGTGTCCTCCCTGCTCCACTGTCTTCAAAATGTGAGTGTGCGTTACAATTTCGCCGAGTGTTGCGTTTCTGTAACTACGCTTGAGAGCACAGCCGCTGTAATCATGCCTCTCATGTAAGAAAAGCTGTTTTTCAGACGTTAAGTTGGGCATGTTGTTGATTAAATATATAACGGCAAGTAATATTTGTTAAATGCTGACATTTAGAGCAGTAAATCAGCCATTTGTTTTGGTAAGCAGTGTTGCACCTTGTGAGCAGTGTTGCACCTTGTGACACAGACTTACTGTGTCACTGTTTTAGAAATGTCAATATAATATAAAATAACAATATAATATTCTGAACTGAGGAGAGAGAGAGAGAGACCCCTTGGGGAAAGACATACTTTGGAGGGAGAGACCCCTAGGAGAGAGAGACCCCTGGCAAAGATGTGCACTGAATGGAAGCTCACTTGTCAGAAGACTTTGAGCTTTTCTGGGGTCAGGAATCACATCACTGTACCACTGTGAGACTGCTGGAGTAACTGCAGGGGCTGCTGGGAGGTGTATGGTGATGTGGAATCCTCTCTGAATGATGACGTTGCAGCAGACTCTGTTAGAATGGGCACATACAGCAGCGTGTTCATGTCAGCAAAGTTCAGTCACTGCATGTCACAGTGTCCAAAACAGTGAAGCTCAGTCAGAGGGCTCATCCTCAGGTCTTGGACTGAACCTGCACACAGACACCGATAGTCCTTGTGTAAAGGCACGAGAATCTGTACAGAACCCTGAGAAAAGCCATTAACGTGGGAGTGGGTTGAGTGCTTATGTGGGATAAGTTTTGAAATGGTTGACAACCATTTATGGTTGTTGTAGTCTGGCGGGTGGGGTTTCTGTAGTGTAGACCAGGACTGCTCGCTCTCAGTGCGTGGGCGGGAGATCTCTTTGTCTCTGGCAGAGAGGAAACAGATCGACCCTGCAGTAATCAGGGCCACCCGGAGGAAAAGAACTGACCCTGCTGTAACGAGGGTCACCCAGCACATGCTCTTGTAGAGAAAAGAACGGTAGCACTCCCATAAAAAAATAAAAACAGTGAAAAACAGCAAAGCTCTCTCAGAGACAGAGAGGTGGCATCGGAAATGGCTGGGCTTGCCCGGCTGTCCTGCTCTGCGTTTATGTTGGCTTTGGTGCTTTGCCTCATGTTGTTATGGTGTGTGGCACCTTCAAAAGCACACAGTCTGATGAACTTTCAGTAATGTACAACACAAAACACCCCTAATACACTTCCCAAAACAGGACTCCTTAGTCTCTCTCACACACACACACACACACACACACACACTCTACTGTTGTGGATTTCCAGGTTGGTACATTCTCTCGCTCCTCGCCAGCTCCCGGCTCAGAGATGAGCGCCGCGCGTGCCAGTTGCTGTAGCGGATTTGCCCGTTGGCAGCGAGGGCACACCTCCCTGTGCCGTGGCCAGCAAGCAGCCGGGGCTTATCAGCCGCAGCCAGGAGCCCTGCGCTGTAGACTGACCTCCCCTCTCCGCAGAGACGCGCTCACCACCCAGCCAGAATCACACCCCACCAGAGCCCCACCCACCCACCACAGAGCCTGATGTTATACATCATATCCCATTACATCACATGCATTTGGCAGACGCTCTTATCTAGAGTGACTTCCAGCACAAAAGAGCATATAATCAGAGGCTCACCCCAGAGTGATGAGGAACTCGTATCATGAAACTGATTCATGATGAAAATGTTTAGATGTTAGTGTAACGGCACATAAACTTTCATTTGGGCGTCGGTGCACAAATGCTCCTTGTTGACAGCTAAAGGTGTCCATGTGGTTCCTGTAAACTCAGCTCACGGTTTTAGTGCTGGACTTCAGTCGCAGCCTCATGAATGCATCGTTTCCAGCCCGCGCATCTGTGCGGAAATTGTCCAATTACAGTCATTATGTGGCGCTGCACAATGCCCACCAAACCCGTGATTAAAAGACTGCCATTTACCTCAGGGCGGAACATCTTCTGACCAATTCTGCTCTTCCTAGAGCTCTGTGATTGGACCACCCGTCTGAGCTTTGTGGTTGGATCACC
Source organism: Megalops atlanticus (assembly GCA_019176425.1). Taxonomy (NCBI): domain Eukaryota; kingdom Metazoa; phylum Chordata; class Actinopteri; order Elopiformes; family Megalopidae; genus Megalops; species Megalops atlanticus. Next base: position 14,916,551 of record CM032899.1, read on the forward strand.
CATCTGATCTTTGTGATTGGATCACCCATCTGAGCTTTGTGATTGGATCACCCATCTGAGCTTTGTGATTGGTTCACCCATCTCTGGTGGCAATGAAAGTGTCAGAATTTCAGGCCTGTGCTTTGCTGTCCTCTTAGAAAGCAAAAAAAAAAGCAACAAATGTAAGCTGTGTGATTGGTGAGGCAGTGTGGTTAATGTAAACTGTGTGATTGGTGAAGGGGTGTGGTCTAATGTAAGCTATGTGATTCGCAGGTCATGAATACCACTAGGAGCAGGCCTGTGGAGACCGACCTCACCTGTCCGAAACCTCACCTGGCCCCCGCCTGCACCCCTCCCCCAGAACCCCATCATGAGTGAGTACCTGTCTTTACCTGCTCTCACCTGGTTACACACTGCATGTGTTTGGTGGGAGGAGTTGACTCGCCTCTCGTGTGTGGTGGGTGTAGTGGAGCTGTCTCGGGGGCACGCAGCAGGTGTGGTCTCAGTGGGGTCTAGCTGCTTGGCAGTGGACAGAGTTCTGGGCTGCAACACTAGCCTTCTGTGAACTCAGAAAGGTACAGTACCAGTCAAAAGTTTGGACAGACCTGATTAAGATAATAGGAAATATGCGTTCAAAGAGATTTTTATATGAAGGCTTATGCTTAAATCCTTGAAATTTGTTTTTAGTCAAATATAAATAGTGAAGTTCATGCCTATGTGTGACGTTTTTTCCAAAAAATGTTCTGTTTATTCAAAGCAGCCAAAAATATTTTTTAATCTAAAAAAGAGATTTTTAAGTTAATGTTTTAATGTTAAACAAAACAAGTTTTGTTTAACTTTTTTTTGGTCACTGCATAATTCCATATTGTGTTATTTCATAGTTTTGACTTCTTTACTATCATTCTTAAATGTGGAAAATAGTAAAAATAAAGAAAAACCCTTCTATGAGTAGGTGTGTCTAAACTTTTTGACTGGTACTGTATGCCAGCAAAGGGGAGGTGGTCCACACACTCCATCACATCAGCGGGTGGAGTACATTGTAAGGGTGACAAATGGCTTTGCCTCATGCTCCATTAGACGACCGCAGCAGACTCAGTGCTGTAAAGGGGGAGCTACTTTCTGTAGCAGGAATGCAAACTGTAACACCCTACACTACAGGATCACCTCTCAGCCTGGCGACCAAAGACCATGGAATACGTGAGGAGTGACAGGTGAAGGAAATACTACAAGGAAACTACATGGTCTTATTTTGATCAGGGTGGCAGTATGGTGTCAGAGCTGTTGGAAATGCATTTAGAAGCAAGGAGAGATTAGGTTTAAAATGTGTTGCATGCATAAATGCAGGTGTTTTCTTCTTTAATTTCCAACCCTCTGAAACTCTGAGGTCAGAATGCATTGGTGAATTGACAGTACGTAATGGTTTTTGTTACATTTATGTGTCGTGGCTACTCAGCCAGCAGCTGTAGCTCTCCAGCAGCAACCTGTTGATTCATTTAAACCAGAAGATTCGTATAGATCACTTTTAACTCACTGCTGATTTATTTAAGACAGATCAAGCTGATTCATGTGAAGCAGATCACGGCAGAATTCTTCCTCACTCATCTGCCTTCGGCCGTGGTCACTGAGGAGATGTAATTGGAAGCAGCCATTCCTCAAGAACATGCTCATTAACTTTTAAATGAGACGTGTTTAAAAATGCATGACATCAGGCTGAAATGGGTGTCATTGGAAGGACACAGAATTATACAACACAACCCTCAACAAAACCCAACTGAAATACACATCTGTCTGCATTCCTGCCTGATTAAAGGTTCAACAGCTACAGTGGGACCACCACCAGGATGAATGGGTCTGGGAGGGATGTTCTGAGTGACATGAATCAGAACCTAAAGGAAATTTTATTGCTTTATTGCTTTCAAGCAGCATGCTTATTTAAACAGATGTGATTGGTGATGGTGTTCCATTATGCATACAGTCAAATTGTCTTGTGCAAAACACTACCAGTCGAGATTTTGGAGACAAATGGTTACAAGCTGTGTTGAAAAACAGTGCCCGAAGCTGCTTGCTCCAGACACAACTGTGATCTGTTACCCCAGAGCCTGTGCTGTCCTAACTTGCATTGTCATCTTCACGTCTTAAAAATATACCCTCTCCGTGATTTTCAAGTTGTTGACGTCTTGAGCTAATTAGCCTAATTACCTGATTGCCTGTGGTGCAGGAGATTTGCACAGTAATGAGGTGACATTAATTACAGATGGGTGAGTTATGTCTGTGGCACACAGGATGGGAGAACCAAAAACCTCCTGGATGCAGGGACAGGAAGTAGAAATGAGCAGCCTCCATCCCAGTGTCACACGTGTTTCACAAAGAGGAGCTGTCAGCAGACACCAGAGACAGATCTGTCTGAAAAAACAGTCTCCCAAGAAGCAAATGTTACCAGAATTAAAGCAGGCACACACATAAACAACATCCTGGAGCAGTACACTTGGCTTATATGATTTAACATTACAGTCTATACTGATTAAGTTATCATTAGGGTTGGGATTGGAGTTAGGGTTAAAAATGTCACATCTACCCCCTGGGCACATCTACTGCAAGGGTCCAGATGTGCAAAAGGGCTCATGGTTGAAGGATTTCAGTGAGGCCTCTTTCAGTGCTCGCTTACTGTGTTTCAGAACCACACTAATGATGCTGTCTGGCCAACTTGTTTGGCCTCATTTTAGGGCTCGTGTGGAGAGATTAGGGCCTCTTCCTAGGGCAATCGATCACATCTATATCAAAATGCCACTGTGGACAGCTGCTTCACATCTCCGCAACTAAAATGCACTACACACTGAGTTTAGGAGCTCATTTTGCTGCTTTTATAACTCTTTTAAATGCATGTGTATATGAGGCCAGAGCAGAAGACCTGCAGCTATTGGCTGAATAATGCATGAATGGCTGGTGCAGTGTTTCAGGGCCAGGTGGGGGGTGATTCAGGGGAACTCTACAGGCTCAGGAGGGGTGAGCAGGGGTTAGGGATGGACTTCATTGCCAAAGCAATTAAGAGACAATACTTTACAGCATCAAACTTGAAAAAATAACCTGGATTATTATTATTATTATTGTTAATAATATTAATAATAAACACAGATGCCACAGTAATTGAGGTCAAATTTGTCTACAGTTTTGTATTTTGGAGATGTAGTAACTTTCTTGCTTTGTGTATGTCAGAGAAAGCATTTCGTACAGCAGCAGAGGAGTACCAGTGATTTCCCTGGCCTGTAATAGCATCATGAATTTTCTATTTGCAGCAGTGAGACACAAGGCTGGTCTGACAGTAAACCCATAACAAGAAGTGCTCCATACTAAACAGCAAAACTTCTAACTAAGCAGCAATCTTTTTTTTTCAAACTTGTTATGCAGAACTTGAGTGTGTGAGAGACGCTGTGTGGATATGAATGAGAGCTTGTTGATTCACCATTCTGTATGTTTAGAAGTACAGGATGCATGTTTTTTTAAAAGTTTGTAATGCCATATATTCTACTGTGCTTGGACAACTACACTATAATGAAGGGCCAGAGCCGTTGTTAGTACAATAGTTTGTAGCAGCATTGGGACAGGCAAGGCTACAGTAATATTGATGATCTGGGCAAGGGTTTATTTTCCCCATGGTCTCACTTCCCCTCATTCACACTGCACATGGCAGAGGCTGTGTTTGGAACTGGCCCTCCCCTTTGATTGTGCTTTCTGCCTGGCTACCTCTTCCTGTTCCTTCCTGCATTCAGAAACAGCCCCCCCACACACACACACACACACACACACACACATCCTGACTGCACTGGACTGTCAGGACCTCTCCAGCAAGGAAGTGGCATGAAACCCACCCTAGAACAGACATTTCCCAGCATGCCCTGCGGCGCTGGCTGAGCTCAGCAGTGCAGTCAGAGAGTTCCCCTGCTCTCATCCCAGAATGTTTCAACTCAAAATGGTCTGTCGTCCCTCTTCTGGAATGTTGAGCCCTGGAGATCCTTGTTCCATCCTGGAACATTCTGCTGTGAGGATAGGAGGCAGTGATGTCACCAACACTGGCTATGCGTCACTGTCCAGCTGCACGGAGGAAGGAAGCTCCTGGAATATGGTTCCATTTGACAGTAAACAGTGGAAAGAGGAAAAAAAGCTGGTGACATGGGCGGTACAGAACGATCAGATCAATCCGCTTTGAAATGGGTCTGAGGTCGTAGTGTATGATGGGAGTCACGCTGGTGGAATCTGATGAGGGAATTGGCTTATTGTTCAAGATCAAAGCATTTTTTGCCGTGACGTCTGGATTGTAATGCTTCATAATCAAGAACCCACCTGTTTGCTTGTGATGTTTAGTCTGTGTTTGTGCGTGTGTGTGTGTGTGTGTGCGCACACATGCATGGGAGTACATGTGTTTTGGACTCCCTCTTTTCCACTACTGTTGTTTAATTTATTTGACTAGTGAATGATCTTACCCAGGGTGCTGCACAACTTTTTTTATATCTACAGCTACATGCTCACTGAAATGATTCAGACTCAGCACTTTGCAAATAAGTGCAACTGCTGCACCCCATCATTATCTAATAATCATCTATATTTATACTACAAAGTCTTCAGCACAAAGGGAATGAGGATTGGAGCTGACAGGAAAGCAGATACAGCGTGCAGACACAGTGCACAGCAGTGCTTCTGTTTGAGATGCTGTTTTACTGCAGAGTGTGTGTGTTTGTGTGCGTGCGTGCGTGCGTGCGTGCATGTGTGTGCGTGATTCTCTAAGACGCCGGGTTGTACTGCAGGCTGCGTGTCCCTAGACATGCTCCAGTGGGAGAAAGGTCACACACAGAGATTAGACCACAGACATCCATCACTACCCTGCGCATTCTATTAGAACTGCTCCTCTCACAAAAACAAACCCCTCGCGGTCTCTGGGGCTTTCCCGCATGCAGTTCGTACACTGTGTGCTTGCAGGAATATGGCTGAGACTACAAACTGCTCATGGTCACTGGGGGTAAACGGTCAAGTCTTTTCACCGTCGGCTTACAGCAGTTTGCCTTAGAATGCTACATGAGAGGCATCGCTGTGTTTAGCATCTTCATCAAAACTGATTGCAGTTCTCAAAACAATGATTTTGTAATGCCAGCACATCAGGGTGCAGTGCTTTCTGTATGGCAGTGAGTTATGGTCACAATGGAAGTATTTTGAAATGCATGAGGGTTGCCCTGTAACACTAAAGTTCTTTTTTATTGAACATCTGGGAATTTTGGTCCAAATGTGTTTTTCCTTCCCTGACTTATGAAGGCGCTAAGGTTTTACCAAAGCTTTTGTATTGACTTTTTGTCAGAAGCAGCTGCCAAGAATCTGAAATAAAATACAAAATGGTCCTTACTGAGAGTTCATTGAGTAGTTTTGTTTTGAAGCCATTCCAATTATTCAGCAGCGCTCAGCAGAGTCCACACAATCCATTTTAATGAGAGGCAGAGACAGACTGCTTTCAAACTCCCAAATGTCTCACCATGAACTCCATCTCAGGCAGTTTGGTTGGAGTGCAGTCCTGGGTTGCTGTTTAATCTGCATGTATTCTGCAATAGGCAGTCAGGTAAGTTACTCACATTTCCTGTGTGCAGTTGGTGTCAAGTCACGTAATACTGCAGTCATGCATGTCCAGCCTGAAGAGTTAATATTCCACTAATCAGTGGGCAGCAGTGTAACATAGTAGTAAGGAGCAGGGGCTATAAGCGAAAAGTTGCTGGTTCGATTCCCTGCCGGGGCACTGCTGTAGTACCCTTGGGCAAGGGTACCAGAATTGCCTCAGTAAATACCCATAACATTACCTTACATTACATTATTGGCATTCTAGCAGGCACTTTTATCCACAGCTGTATAAATATCCAGCTGTATAAATGGAAAACATGTAACACTCTAACTTATGGAAGTTGCTCTGGATAAGAGTGTCTGCTAAATGACAATGATGTAATGCAGTCAGGTTCATGATGACTGCATCTCAGCAGCTCAGACTGAAAGGAACACCAGCACATTGTGAGTTTCAGCCCATAAACCTGGGAACAGCTACCCTGGGGGTACTGGGGGGGCCCCTGTCTGTTCCTACTACAGTTCTGTGCACATCTGCTGCTAAAGAGCACGGATGGGGTGGTTTATGCAGTCTGGCTATTGAGAAACGCCCTCTTTCAGCACAGCAGTCTTTTATGCTTTGCCAGTTTTTAGCACATCTATCACAGCTTTGGCCTTTGTTTATTGGTTATCCTGTAAACTGGGTGCTGAGCTTAATTTCAAAGCTGGCGGTCCAGGTTCTGCTCCATCTGAATCCTTGTTTCATCTGATTGAACTGAAGACGTGACAAAGCTGATACGTTTTGGCCCTAAAGAGCCAACATAGACACCCCCTGGATTCCCATGATAAACACTGTCACATTTTACTGTTGTCCCCAGCCTGCTTTCATCAGTGGTGTTTTTATTTTTCTTTCACTGTCACATACTGAAGTGAATCGTCTCCCTTCTGCTGAAATATATCACTGACTGAAGATTACACAGAACTATGATGAGACAATGGGGGGGTGGTCATGTGACCAACGGCAGCCAATTAGAAAACTACCTTACTGGCCTATGTCACACTACAGTGGGCCATCATAACATACTTTCAGCTGCTTGCTGGATGTGGCACATATCTAATGATTCAGAGTGGCTCAATAGGGTCATTAAAGATCCCGTCACTCTAACCACAGAATCTCATCATTTCATAGATTCAGTGGCTAAAGAAGCCCCTCCCACTCCACCTCATGTGGTGAGTGTCCTGCCTTAAAATGGCTGCTGTGTGCCGTTCTGGCTGGTACTGCAATCCAGTTTAATGCGCTTTCTCAAAGGTACCGCAGCGGTGTCCTGTCAGTTTAGAACTCACAACCTTCCGGATACCACTCCCCCCCACTGCCTGGTTTACCCATCCCTGTGACCTCTCTCCGCCAAGGAACTGAATCCCTGGGGCCTGGCAGCTCTCGTCTGTGCGCAGTTGTGGATGATAATAACAGGAAGTGACAGAGGCAGACAGGAAGTGACAGGGAAACTCCGAGGGGGCTGGTTTGCCCCTGGTCGTGTTGTGTGCCTTTGCTTTTATGCCGTGTCAAAGGAGGAGAGGAAGCGCCAGGGGAAAGGAGTGGAGATGTTTGGCTCTGAGAGGAGCATGACAGGGTGATGATGAAGGTTTTAATAACTAAGAGGGCAGCGAAATGGGCAGCAGTCTGCTTCACTGTGAGGAAATTCACAACAACTCTCATTAACCTTGGAATGGGAACACAGGAATTTTGTGTTTGCAGGAATAAAATGTACTATTAGTCCTGTACAGTTTAACTTGTAATACACATCACAAAGCATTTTTCTTTTTCGACAGTGTATTTTAACAATAAAATGGGATGTTGTTATGTGTTGTGTACTCATCCCCTGCTGAGCTCTTTTTGAAAGGGAAAGATTTGTGGGTAAAATTGCTCCTGCTGGATTGTCTCTCATTGAGACTGGAATCAAAGCCTCCTATTTGCGATTGTGTCTAAAATTGGAACTGACAGGAAAGCGATTTGAATGAGGGAAATAATAGTGTGTCTGCTTCTCAGTGCGACAGAGAGATGGAGGGACAGAAAGTGGGGGACTGAAAGGCTGAATTTATGACAGTCAAATACAGGGAGAATATGGTAGCTCTGGACTAGCCCGATTACATCAGACACTGAAACTGTGCCTTCTAGGTCAGCTATTGTATACCTGAGGTGAGCTGAAGGTGTTTACAAAGCAAGTTAATGCAGGCAAACAGTAGGTTTTCCAACTGCAGAATAGACAGTCAGTTTACCCAGAGCCCACTGAAGCAGGTGTGTTTGTCCTCTGTTAAATATAATACTAGAATTTACTCTGTAAAATATATTTACAAAATATCTTGAGCACTGCATACTGCAATCTTGGTCACATCGTCCTCACATAAAATGAAAAGCAGGAAATACAAAAGCATCAGTTTTCCTTTTTCTTGACTTTGTTCATGTATTTACAAGTCAAGATACAGGATGTAAGTGGTATCTGTGGGGTTCAGCTCTATAGCTGTTCTGTGATCAGCAGCATTTGAGCACTAGGTGAGATTCCATCAGATGAAAGGCTGTCTGCTGTGGTGGGGCTTATTAGACACACACACACCAACGCGCACACACACACACACACACACACACACACACACACAGACACACACACACACACAGCCAAGGCAGGTCAGTAGAGGCACAGCACTAGAGACTGAACCCAGGCACAGGCAGTCTGAGCTTGTCTTTCTCCTGTGTTACAGGCTCTGCACAGACAGACACACAGCACAGCCTGCGTAACACAGCACAGGCAACACAGCATTAGCCGTGTGAAGCTCTGCCCTCCGTAAGGTCCTTCAGAGCAAAGAGCCTGGGGGGGGCTTCTTTGGAAAACTCCGCTCTGAAAAGCCTTTCTCTCAGCGCCCCCCTCACCCGTGACACGTTCTCCGCGTCTCCGGGAGTGCATCGACGGCACCGACCGGCCACAAGCATCGATGCTCAACGTTTGCGCTCCCCCCTAAAATTAGAATGCGAGGGCTTTTACGCCGAGAGCTTCGGGGGAAGCTCCTTTATTCATTTAGAAGCAGGTTAGAGTGGGCAGACGGCCCCGCAGCACTCTCTCTACGTCCTCATTGATCCGCTCCTGTTTGTGTTTTCTCCCTTTATTGAAACTGCGCTGTCACAGACAAGGTGAGGTGGGCCGCGGGGTCTGTCGATGGCAGGCTGTTCCCAGAACGTCCCCTCCCTCCCTCCGCGGGTGAAAATCCATACTGAACTGGCTACGAAATCAGTGTAGGAAAGAGGTGTCTGAACTTGGGGCCTTAGGGCTCCTTTTGGAACAGATGGGACCTGTACAAACACCCAAGCAGCACAGATACATCGGGCCAGTGTGTGCTTAGAGTAGCTGAGGAGTATGTGCGCTGGGGAACTGCAGGCAGGGTGGTTAAACAGGGTTAAAAGAAGGGCTGTACAGAGTGTCCAGATGGTAGGTGTCAGGGACACTCCTAATAATAGCAGTTAGGGCATCTATAATGATGTGCATAATGTTGCTGGAGGAGGCTCAGTTCAGTCAGGAGTGGAGACTGGGGGAGGGAGAGAAAAACACAGCACAGGTTGAGGTGCCTTTGTTTGAACACTACAAGTATTACATTTTTGGAATTCTTGTCTTGTGGTAAATGGGGCTGTGATATAGTTTTACAGTATTACAGAGACCTGGCTCAATACAGGCGGTGGGGAGTGATATGACATTGTTGGACATAAACTGTTCAGGAAAAAAATATAACTAGCAAAATGCGGAGGTGGGGTAGCCCTGTGAGTTGAAGTATATCTGAATGTACAGGAATTTTCAGGAACTGAACCCCAAAGTCATAGCCAAGAGGTTTATGGGTTAAATTGATGGGGTGGGTACTGGCCACTGCAGTCAGGTTATAATGCTATGCTCTATGAATTCACTTCAAAAAGCAAGGAAAATTAAGTTTAGTGAGCGGTTATATATGTGCATGCTGATGTATGTCATACAGGAGAAGAGAGTATAGACAATGTATAAAAAGAGGACACAGAGAGTAATGAGTTAGCGTATTGTAAAATGTGTGCTGATGTTAAAAAAGAAATACCGGGGGCCAGAGGGTATTTTGAGAAGGAAATTGCTAAAAGTGCAAAAAGTAATCCTAAGCATTTTTTAAATAATGTTGTATTAAAAAATTTAAAGAGGAGGTTTGGTGCATGAAAATGGAAGAGTTTTTGCAGATATGATCAGAGCAATCATTCGGTGTTGGAGAATTTCCTGATGATTGGAAAAAAGGCAGTTTAATGACAATATATAAGAAAAAGGACTGTACTGATCCAGGGACCTACAGGCCACTAACCTTAAATTGTGTGCTGTGAAGAGTAAATCTGTCATTATCTATCATAAGGTATAAGGTACAATTATTGTTGGGAAAAAAATTGCATCATGAGCAATAGTCAACATGGTTTTCAGCGAAAGAGTTTATACTTAATAAATATGAACTTTTTTTAGGGAACTCATTATCACACTGATATCAGAAGGGATTACTGTTGTGTTAAAGTGAATTAAAAATTCTCAGCATATTACACAAAGAGTGAAATTCGCAAACGAAAGAGTGAACATGAACAGAATACTGGGATATACGTAAAAATTAATTACATATCAGATGTTATATTAATGCTATACAGTGCCTTTGTCAGAACACATTCAGGGTACTATGTTCAGTTCTGGACATCATACTATAAGGAGGGCATAGAAGCTCTTGAAAAAGCACACAGAAGGGCAACAAGACTGGTTCCAGGTATCAAGGTTATGAAGAGAGACACAAGACTCTAAACAGAGAATCTGGGGGTTGAGGTTTTGATTGAGTTTTGACATTTTTAAAAGGGATAAACAAAGTGGACTACACAAGCTTTTTAAAGATTAGTTCTGTCAGCAGAACAAGAGGACATAGATGGAAATTAGTTAAAGGCAAATCTCACATTTTTAAAAGGGATTATTAAAGTGGACCAGAAAAGCTTTTTAAAGATTAGTTCTGTCAGCAGAACAAATGGACATAGATGGAAATTAGTTAGAGGTAAATCTCACAGTGACATTAGGAAGTGTTTTTTTTCACATAGAGAGATATAAATGCATGGCCTAGCTTATCAGGCTGTCTAGTGGACTCGGAGATCCTTAGAGTGTTTATGACCAGACCTGACGCAGTGCTAAATACTCTTTTCACTGTAGAGAGAATGACAGGCTTAGCTGGGCTGAATAGGCTATTCTCATCATTAAACTTCTTATGGTATTATGTTCTTATATTCTCTCTTGTTTGTTGGTCAGCTGGGAAACCCAGAGCCTTAGCCTGGAACATTTCAAAAATGTTATTTTTCATCAGTTGTCCCAACAGAGACACAGGCAAGTTGAAATGCAGTGCATGGAGTTTGTAAGGCCTGGTGTGAGAGAATTTGGACTTTCGCATGACTTTTCTTATTCAGTTTCAGGTTCCCAGTTTGCAGGTTTGCAGTTCAGGTATGATAACCCTCAGCGAAAGAGATCAGATCAGGTGGACCTAATGCCTAAAAAGGAATTCGTAATGAGAGGTTTATTCACCTCAAACAAAACACTTACTTCAGTTTACTACCAAAAAAAACTTATCTGGTCGCTGCTTATTAGTGTAGCTTCTGCAGCGTTGTGTGCTCTTGACCTTTCCTGTATGAAGGCATACACACTCACACACACAGAGGGGGTGTTAATGCTTGTGTGAGGGGCTGTGTATAAGAGGGACTCAGGCAGTGAAGTGTTGCATCGGCTCCCTGAGGACTGGAAGGTTGAGCTTATGTAGGCAGTTATACAGAGTGTAAATGAGAATGAAATTCCAATGAAGACCTCTGTGCCAAGGCAGAATAATAGGGAAAGCTCTTCTGGGAAGCATATGCTCTGACAGCAATGTCTGCCATGTTAATGTGGCCGTTCCATGGCGTCCATTTTGGCCTGGCAAATATGGCAGGTTAATTTAATGCAAAACAGCGTATAGACCATGGCACACAAAACGCATGTATAACTGCAGATGAGCTGGCCCTGTGTGTCTGTGTGATAATGTGGCAGTGTCAGTGCTGTGAGCTTTCAGTGTATCTGTGTCTTTATAACGATAGTGTCAGTGCTGTGAACTTTCAGGGTCACTGTAATGATGGTGTCAGTGCTGATAGCTGTCTCTCTCTGTGGTAATGATAGTCGGTGCTGAGAGCTTTCTGTTTCTCTGTATCTGTTGTAATGATGTGTCAGCGCTGAAAAGTTTCTGTGTGTCTGTATCTGTGAGAAAGAGCGCTCAGAGATGTTGCTGTCTGTGATAATGATAAGGTCAGTGCAAAGAGCTTTTTGTGTGTGTATATATGTATTAATGAGTGTCACTGCTGATAGCTGTCTGTATCTGTGATGATAGTGTCAGCACTGATAGCTGTCTGTATCTGTGATAATGATAGTGTCAGTGCTGATAGCTGTCTGTATCTGTGGTAATGGTAAGTGTCAGTGCTGATAGCTGTTTGTATCTGTGGTAATGGTAAGTGTCAGTGCTGATAGCTGTCTGTATCTGTGGTAATGGTAAGTGTCAGCACTGATAGCTGTCTGTATCTGTGATAATGATAGTGTCAGTGCTGATAGCTGTCTGTATCTGTGATAATGATAGTGTCAGTGCTGATAGCTGTCTGTATCTGTGGTAATGATAGTGTCAGTGCTGATAGCTGTCTGTATCTGTGGTAATGGTAAGTGTCAGCACTGATAGCTGTCTGTATCTGTGATAATGATAGTGTCAGTGCTGATAGCTGTCTGTATCTGTGGTAATGGTAAGTGTCAGTGCTGATAGCTGTCTGTATCTGTGGTAATGGTAAGTGTCAGTGCTGATAGCTGTTTGTATCTGTGGTAATGGTAAGTGTCAGTGCTGATAGCTGTCTGTATCTGTGGTAATGGTAAGTGTCAGTGCTGATAGCTGTTTGTATCTGTGATAATGATAGTGTCAGTGCTGATAGCTGTCTGTATCTGTGATAATGATAGTGTCAGTGCTGATAGCTGTCTGTATCTGTGGTAATGATAGTGTCAGTGCTGATAGCTGTTTGTATCTGTGGTAATGGTAAGTGTCAGTGCTGATAGCTGTCTGTATCTGTGGTAATGGTAAGTGTCAGTGCTGATAGCTGTCTGTATCTGTGGTAATGGTAAGTGCCAGTGCTGATAGCTGTTTGTATCTGTGGTAATGGTAAGTGTCAGTGGTGTCTGTGCTGCTCTCAAGTATGCTTCACTGCAGGAGGGATGTTTCACATTTCAGCAGTGGTTCAGCAGGCGCCTCTGTGTCATAACAGTGGTAGTATGGTGGTGTTGAGGAGGCTCTGTACAGCTGTGTAGTATTTCAGAGGGGGAAGGTCTAATTAGGTCTAATGTGTAAAACTCTTTTACAGCTTGCAGCTGAGACAGGCTTCACTATTCTGATTTAATGTGATCACTGGGGTCTGGTTTGCTGTTTATTTGTTGGTGAAAGTTTTCAGGTTGTGTGTGTGTGTGTGTGTGTGTGTGTGTGTGTGTGTGTGTGTGTGTGTGTGTGTGTGGAAGTGGCAGGGAGAGGGAGAGGGGGAGGGAGATGGGGTGAAAAGTCTCCCTTGGAATCATTAAGAGACACATTTGAAGGTCAGTATGGAGGGAAAGAGGTAGAAAAGGAGTGCAGCAGAAGCCGGAATCTTTGCTTTGAGAATAGTTGGCCAATGTGTGTGTCTCACTCTGTGGAGATGGCAGAATTATCAGACTGGTCTGTCTCCGCAGCTTTGAGATGAAGCTGGATGTTACAGCGCTGAGTGCACATTTTAATAAGACAAAACTCATAAAAAGAATTAAAATGGATTATGATGCCTCCTCAGAGCTGCTGGGAATGGCTTTGTAATGCAGATGGTTGTGGTTCCTTTTGTTCCCGGGCAAAGGATTGTGGGTGAATGATGATGGCGTCGGACCTGTATGGTGGTAAGTCAGAGGCGTACACAGAAGGAACCAGTGAGTTTTTATTGCTTCTGCATTTCTAAGGACATTGGTGTGTGTGTGTGTGTGTGTGTGTGTGTGTGTGTGTGTGTTTGTGTGTGTCGTGGGGACTCACAATGAGACATTCATAAAATAGAGGGGAAAACACAGGGGCTCCTTGAAAACCCCCCTTGGTCTGCACTGAGTCACTGTCTGTCTAATCTGAGATTTGCATTTTGACTTACAGTGTACACTGCAGAAACCTATGCTTAATATACACCAATATAATGAATAAAAAAATGGCTGTCTACTCACACAGAGATGAACCCTGGGCATGAACAATGCTGTAAACCAATTTGGAAAAGAGCACATTTTCAGCTGATTACATTATGCTATTTGTGTCCATTATTAGCATGGTAATTAATTGTAATTACAGATAGATTAATGATACTGGCAAACACATTTTGGCTGTCTCAGATGCCCTTGGGGGCTGTAAGCGAATGAGTTACGGACCGGCTGCCAGGGTAGAGAGAGACTGAGGAAAGGGATAGAGGTGAAGGAGATATCGGTACAAAGAGGTAGATCTTGTAAGCAGGTAGGAGTGTGAGAGAGAGTTGGTTTATAGAGCACATACACAAGCAAGAGAGTGACAGACTGAAAGAGGAAAGGTTGGTGTCATGGAGGAGGGTGGAGTCAAGGAGGGAGGAGTTATCATGACTGACAGTAATGAGGGAGGGGTTTATTACCCTGTCACAAAAGGGGCTTAACTGATGGCAGCCTTAGGCCTGCACATGATTTTTTTTCTGAAGTTAGTGTACATGTCCACATCTATGAAGCTCTGTTTGATCATTCATTGCTTCAGTTCCTACTGGTTAGGAACCTACCACCTCCAGTAGCCTGTGTTCCAGTATAGAGGATAGAGCTTGCTGAAATACTCACACGCTGCCTCGCAATCACTGAGGAGCAGTATACCTGGAGTCACCATTAGAGAGTGAAGAAGAGAGAGAGAGAAGGAGGGAACAAGACAGAGGGATGGGAAGAGCTGCCAGACACAGAGAGTAAAGAGAGGGTAAAGAAATTAAAGCAGAGGGAGAGCGAGATTCATTGAGAGAGAGAGAGAGAGAGAGAGAGAGAGAGAGAGAGAGATGCACCAGGAGAGAGAGAGCGAGAGAGAGGGAGGGAGGAGAGAGAGGCAGGCAGACGGCGCGATCAGACCCCAGCAGTAGCTGCTCTCTGAGGGGAGCCGCTGTGGATCTAGGCTACGGCTGCTGTTAATCCTGGAAGTGCACGGTGCCTGCTACACCAGTGCACACCTGAGGGCAGGGCGACTGAACAGACCCTCTCACTCCTGGCTTTCAAAGCACGACGCCTGAACTTTTCTCCTGCTAGATTCCCTGCAGGCATCCCTCTGGAGTCCGAGCGGACGCTTTCCCTCCTCTGATCTGCAGAGTTGCAGCTGGATCCGAGCTCCTCTCTCTGCACCACCCCTGAGTCCCGCTGCATCTCTACAGTTTCGCTCGCATGTCCAGAGACTTCGAACAGCAGTTGCTCTGACGCGTTTTTCCGTGTTAGCCAAACACAGACGAGGAGGAAGAGGAAACCCGCGTATGGATTCATCAGGGGAGTCGTAACGCCAGCGGCTCCGATTCCTGTCTCTGGGAACACTTCTCCAAACAGCGCACGGGACTCCGAAAGGAACGAGGGAGAGGAACACCTGAGAGGAAGTGGAAGGAGGAAAGGGGGGAAAAACAGTGACAGGGAGGACAGGAAAGAGGGAGAGGGGGAAAGAGAGGCAAGAGTAAATGAGAGGAAGGGAGCTACATAAGCAGACACATCTATAATTACTCCCCTCAGTGATGTCCGGTTTGTAACACTGAAGGATCTAAGGGAGCTGGCGGGGGGCTTGCAGCTGGCGTGAGGGGGGGGGCAGAGGGGAGGGCGATGGAGCAGAGCCATATCTGAAGCTGGACTCAGGAGAGGAGCGTGTGAGGGCTCCGCTCAGAAGAGGAGCAGGTCTGGCATGTGTCTCGCGGTGGGAGGCGACGGGGATGCGAGTGGTGGGACCGCAGGGAGGTGCGCCGGGCGCCCCCACCTGGCCGCCCAGTGAAGATGCAGGTGCTGCAGATCGTCCGGGAGCTGGTGTCGCCCTCCCGACGCGGGGCGGCGAGCGGACGAGGAGGTGCGTGTGCCCGTACGCGCGTATGTGCACACGTGTGTGTGTGTTTACCTGTCTAGGATCAGCTCTCGCTCAGAATAAACACAGTCATTTGTTAAAAAATATACCCTTCAGGTAGTTTATCAGCTGTAGGCAGTGACTCTTTGATGTGTATTTTACTGAACTGTACCTTCTAGTCTGTATTTTAAAGTTAGTCTGAATCTGCATAAATGTAAAGGAAAGAGCGAGAGGGAGAGAGTCATTGTCATAGTCAAGTCATTTATCTTGGGCAAGTTATTTATCATAGTCACGTCATTTATCTCTCAGTGGTACTCAGTATATTGTAGTGAACAAGTATAACTGCATGTATATACTGAGTGAGTGCATATATATAGTGTTGTGTACCTGTGTGTATATGGTATGTGGTTGTATTAATATTGTAATGATCACACAGTGTATATTTCTGCTTTCTGTGTCTCATTTGATCAGATGGTCTGATCCACCCTCACACTCTTCTGTCTAGCTGAGTCTGGCAGATTGAAATGCATCATTGAAGGGTTTGTCATTGAAAGTGCTGAATGAAGTCGTGTGTAAGAGTTTTAAAGGGCATGTGGAGAGAGGAGAAAGGGCAGCTCCGGGGGCGTCGGGGGCTGTGAGGAACGGCGTCTCTGACTCATCGGGTCTGTCTGGGTGCTCCGCTCTGTGAGCATGCCATTTGGGCTCTGTGCTGCCCCTGTTCGGCGGTTAGCAGTGTGCCGTTTGGGTTCGAGGATAGGACGGGCCTTGCTGGGGACACTCTCTGGTTAGGCCCCAGCTGTTGAAATGTGCCGAAGTCAAGGTTTCCACTCATGCTTTTAACAGGTTTAAATACTTTTGAATTTGAACCACTTGTGAGTGTCAACAGATTTATGGTATGTAGAAGTATTTTTTTTAAATTTTCTTTTAAATGCAAGTGTGTAGGAGGCTGCTGTTGGGTGTGTGATGAGTGAATGAATATAATGAATGAATAGTGTAGTGTGGGGTGAATGGTTTAGGGGAACTCCGTCGTCTCGGGAGAGAAGCCGGTTTGAGCTGGACTCATGATTCAAGGGAACAGTCTGTACTCTGACCTCTCAGTGCCCAGCATGGGATTCTCTATTTCACTGCCCTCTCTCTCTCTCTCTCTCTCTCTCTCTCTCTCTCTCTCTCACTCGCTCAATATTTTTTTATGTTTTTTCCCCTTCATGTAACCCTTTTTAGAATCACCAATTGCACATTAGCCTCCTATTTTCACAGCAGGAGTGCTGAAGTGAGAGTGTAATCCTCTGATACACTCATACACAGTCAGTTGCTGTTTTTCCCACAGTGAAGTGGGCACCAGTTGGAGCATAGGTTCTATTCCGCTGACAGTATCTGAGCAACTTGCAGGTGTCTGACGAATTGCAGCATGCCAGAGAGCGGCGAGATGAGGAGTAAGCCAGTTTAATCTGCCGCTGTGGGCTCCCAGTCACTGTCAGCTGACAACATAGCCGGGTTTGAATCTGGGCTGCAGGACTCACTCCGCCCTCGAGAGGAGTGTCTTGCTGACTGAGTCACTCGGGAGCCCCACTTTCACTCTCACTCTCGACTTTTGAATTCGAGTGGCTCGGCTGATGAATATAATGAATGTAATGTAATGCCGCCACTGTGTTCTGTACCACCGCTGACAGTGTATCGGCCATTGTGCAGGAAAAATGCCTGTGCCTTTGTGTCCGCAGCAGCAAGGTCATCGTGCTCCAAACATTGGCAGCAGCGTGCTGTTCTGATTAGAGAATAGATTTCTATTGTCTGAAGGTTTCAGGCTTAGTTCCTGGGTTGCTTGACCTGAATCACATCCAGTAAACATCCAGGTTTGAAAATGAGGAATATATCCATGTATCCGTATGTATATCATAGCTATATATAAGAATGTGAGTTCCCTTGTCTGCCTCACAAAGAAGTAATGTAACATGCAGTGTAAAAGCTGCTACCTCACAAATGTAATTTTCAAAAAGCTACCTGGATGACTGTAGCTTTTATTTGATAGCATATGAGTATATTAGTATCTTTCCAAACTGCTTAACTGTCATTAATGTCCTGGCTTCCTCCAGGTCTTTTCAGGTGTATTATAGAAGGCTGTGACACTGGTACACAGAGGGTGGGTCCCTCTCTTATGAAGTGACTGTGAGCAGCCTCTGAGTGTGTGGAGCTCACCCAGTGCGGTGTTAATGATGCTCGTCTTCACACCTCTGCAGAAGGTGCAGAACCAGATAGGAGGAGTGGGTGTACAAAGGCAACAATAGAGCTGAAGGAGTTTTAACAAAAACAGAAAGACGGAACAATGTACAATTTTAGCTCTTCATCACGCCGAAAGATTATTTCCCTTTATTTCCAGAAAATATAATCCACTCCAAATTTCCCATTTGACTTCATCTAGTGTGAGGCAATCTTTTCTATAGGACTCTGGGACAGGGGTTGAGTAGTTGCTCTAGTGTATTGGTTTTCAGTGGTTACAGCATGGAATTCTGGGAAATTAAGCCCCAGCCAGAGCACAGATTTCCATTTCATGTCATGGTAGCTTTATACTGGGTGAGTGTTTCTAAAGCCTGATTGCCATGCTGTCCCTAAACCCTGTCACACTCTGCTGAGATGAACTTCCCAGGCCTGTATCTACCCGCTTTACATAGTTCTGAACACAAAGATTCAGTCTGTTGTGAATGAGAGATGCTGTGGGGTCCAGTGCTGAGCTTTAAGCTGTATGACACCCTGCCTTGGCCAACATAGTACACTAAGGCTGAGATTACATGGCTGAGATTTACCCCTGATTACAAGACCAATAAGTGAAAGAGGAGTCTGCTGGCAAGAGACAAATGAAGGTACGAGCTAAGTCACCATATTAGTTTTTTCAGTGTTTGTTATATTTAATGAAAATTAAATAAATGTTCCCTGGGTTTGCTCCTTTCTTCTATTGATTGCAGTTGTCTTAAAAGCAGCAATTAGTTTCTAAAATGGATGTGTGAGCTGGAATGTTGAGAATAATTTTGTTAGTTAAGAAGCTGACAAATAGAGTGAAATGTGCTAATATCCATGTCTGTTGCTTTATTGGTGTCTGGTTCCATCTGAAATCTCTCTCTCTCATGTGTGGCTATACTTAGCCGATACCAAAGCAACTGACATGATATCATAGAAACTGGCTTGATTTCAGTGCTTCAAATGATTTCAGAGAGCTTTTACTTTTGATTTTAGTTATGAGTATTTCTAAAGGGCATTAGTTTCATTTTGATACATTCACATACCTGAATCATGCATTTAGTCAGTCGCGAATAGTGTCTATAATAATTCTGTCGCTGCAGTGATTCATGGGTAATCTCCGTTCACACAGCATTCAGGAAGGTTACAATACCCATGCTGCCATGTGATACATTTGTTTCCATGAATGCGTGTGTGTGTGTGTGTGTGAGCAAGACCTTTGAAATGGCAGAAGGGCACTTGATATACCCCTGTGTGTGTGTGTGTGTGTGTGTGTGTGTGTGTGTGTGTGAGAGAGAGAGAGAGAGAGAGAGAGGGAAAGAAAGTGACACAACACGGTTATTTTAATGTTATTAGTACTATTATTTTTAGTGTATGTGGTGTATTTTTATTATTTGAGTATTCCATTTATTATTTTCAACACTTGCTTTGTCATGTTAAATAAAGCTGGTTAAACTGAGAAAAAGAGACCGTAGACCTAGGCAGGACATCCAGTACTTTTTATATTTAAGGGCAAAGACTGGCTTTCCTCTTGTGACACCCATACCAAGTACTTACATCAGGGGCAAGCTGCTTTTGGTGTTAAGCAGTAAAAATCTTTGGCTTCATTGTCCACTGTGGAATAGATTATTGGACAGTTCTCCTTCCTGTTTTATTCCTGCTTACCTCCTGCCTATTTCTCACTCCCACAGCACCCTGTGACGTCCTCCTGTCTGAGGGCTATAACTCGTCAGGCCTCGGCGTGGTTGCTGTTTGGAAGCATGCTCAACATTAACAAGGCTGTAAAATGAAGTGCAGTGATACAATGAGAGTGCCAAGAGCACAGAATGTCAACGTTAATAGGACTCTGACATAATGTATGCTTGAGTTATGCCGGACTAATGCACTGGTGTGAAAGTTTCCTCGTTGTTTATGCTGGCAACTCTGAGAAACAGGGGCATTTCAAGGACATAACCGGAAAGTAAAGGGAGAGATGACAGCTTGCTTTTGAAGCTTTGAGTCAGACATTCTGACAGTATAATTCTTATTCATGGTCCATGGTTTAGGGCTTTTTTTCAGATAAGGCATTACCTGGTATCAGTACTTGTGTGGTGTGGAGCTCACTTGTGAAATGTTGTTTTTTCTGTGTATCGCAAATGGATTTAACAGCCTTGTTCTTATCAAATGACTCCATTAAATTGCTGGAGCTACCAAGTTTAAGCCTTGGCAGTCCCTCTGAACAACGTTATCTTGAAATCTGCTTTTAAATTATTCAAACAGATTTTCAGTTATACTTTCTGACTTGGAGGAAAAACTGTTTGTCCAGGTGTTGAATTGATATGCCAAGGCCACCATCAGTGAACAAGGTAATTTGCATTTTGCAGTAGCACAGAAAGCAGGGCAGACCCAAGAAGCTGTGTGTGTGTGTGCGTGCGTGCGTGCGTGTGTGTGTGTGCACGTGCACGCACATGCGTGTAACGTTAAGAGCATGTCTAAGAATGTAGCTTCCACTACTGTCCTTTGCAGTTGAGGTGATTCCCTGTTTTTAATAGTAAGTATGGCATCTTTCCATGTGAAAATGTCCAGGACATTTTGGATTTTCCAGAAATTCAGTACATAGAAAGGTACTCTGGAGGCTCTTCCACAACTTTCATATCTAGGTGTACTATTGATCCGGTATAATTGGCATTTTCATGATATTTTGGCCATACCCGGTGTCACCTCAAGGCCCTTTGATCAATATATGCCACACTTTTCATGTCACTTGAAACTTCCTTCTGTGCTTTAACAACTGGGTTATAATTCGTCTTTGCAAGATATAAATGTATGTTAATTACATGATCATGTAAAGTATGAAAGTTAATATGACAAAAACACAATCTTGAATTGTTGTATTTACTGTATTGTACAGATGTTCATATTGTACAAAAGGGGGTATGCTGAAAAGTGGGAGAAGGCACCGCTTGCTTTATCCCCTTATTTGTGCTTTATGCGCCATCTAGTGGTTAAATTAAGGTATTCTTGCTCTGGAGGAGCCGCGCAGTCAGTTCTTCAGTGAGCCAGTCAGTGAATAAGGACTGCCTTTTTCCAGGTCTGGCTGGTCACAGCTGCAGGTGGATCAAAATGTTTTGCTTGCTAGGTTCTAATGAGCGTGGGACTGACTCACCTCCTCAGAGTGTCGTTCAGCCACCTGTTGTCGTATACGCTGGACGTCCCTACTTCAGAGTGAAACCTGGCTGCATTCAGGTCGGACTCCCCAGGTCCAGCAGGTTACGTTGCTTATTAGCCCGTCACATTGCTCACTGAACCATTACATTACTCACCGAACGGTCACACCGCTCAGGGAAGCGTTACATTACCCATCAAGCCCTTTGACTTATTACCAAGACATCTTGTGGAGACCAAAGCACCTGTGGCACTATTTGATGATGCAGCATCTCCCCATAGATGTCACCTTGCTATGCCTCTCTGTGTCCAGAGACCAAATTATTATAATTTATTAAATGCAAGTCATGTCACGGGTCATTAGAGCTGTTGAAAACACTGTCAGTTTGATAATGTTGCAATTACTGAGACACGAATCCAATCAAGGCAGTGAAAAAAGGGAAAGATGTTTTAATTTGAAGCAAATGGTGCTGCCTTGCCTTGCTTTCCTACTGAGACAGCCACAGCTACTCCACAGATCTACCCTGCCAATTGATTAGTGCCGCTCTCTCAGACAAAACACGCCAAGACTCTTCCCGGATGGCAGACTTCACACACCCACAAAGACCTGTTCCAGGCGGCTGCCCTGGACTTCCTGCGGACTCTCCTTCTCACAAATGAGCAAACTGCTTTTTGAGGAGATGTTTTTCTGTTGTTGTTTTTTTATTTTCATAATGCCAGCCCCCAAAAAAAACATCGCCCACGCAGTGCAGCCGAATGGCTCTCCAAAGTTTTCACAGCGAGAGAAAAACCGCATACGGCTTCGTGGGGTCAGGCTGACCTGTGTGGGCACCTGCTTTTGCACATTTCATTTTTCGTATTTCCCAGCAGCTGCTGTGTGCTGTGGGCAGAAGTGGGGTTTTCAGACTGAGCTGAACTCAAGGCTGTGGGTCTGTACAAGCTCAGATGAAGCTCCAAAGAGGGCACAGTCCTCATTCACCACCTGAGCCCTCAGACTATTTCCACTGTCCTAACAGTTTTCTGCAAAGATTGCAGCTTACCATTCAAGTTAGACATGTGCGCATGTGCTGAGTTCATTCATTGCCAACACATATTCTAATCTTAAATACCTTTTTATTTTCAGTGTTCAGCTAAAACTATGATGAATGACGTAGTGCCTCCGTCTTACTTTTGGATTTGACCGGAATGTTTTGTTTTAATGTTTTTATCCTCCAAGACCCTGGAGTCAATTTTAGAGGGTGTATAAGATTAAGAGCATCATTGGGTTGTGAATGTCTGCAGAGTGGAATAAAAGCTCTGAACAAGCATGTGTTCCATCAGGGTATCCCTTTCCTGTGGCCTGACTGCCACAACTCTCTGCCCCATCAGTGAGGCACTTTGGACAGTGTACTTGCACTGGAGCTGTGCAGTGACATGCTTCATATCCACAGTCTGCAGGTGAGATGCCTGTCACCTGCCTGCCATGTTAGCAAGATCATTCCCTTTCACACTCCTACACTCTCCTTTCAAAGAAGTCCTATTCACCCTGTAGCATTGGCCTTCAAGAGAGTTCCTATTCCCCATTAACCCTCTAACACTGCACTTTGCTCAGTCATTGACCCTTTTTGGGTGAATGTTTTCTTTAATTGCACTTCTTAACAAGGGAGAGCAGACAGGCAGTTGAAAAGTTTAATTTCATCATTAGCAGAGATAGTTTACTGTCTTGTGTGGATTCAAAAACACGACAGTTTTTGCATGTAAATTTTGTTATCTATTTGTATGCGTCTTCAGTTATTTATGCACAGAAATGCTCTGCATATTGATGTTCTTGTTTTTTTAACATGTCCATGTGGGGAGGGGTGAACGCTGGACTGATCCGTGTTTCTAATTAGCATCTGTCGTGCTGGGCTAATGAAACACGATGCTGGCGAATAGGGCGGCCCACAGTGGGAGGGGGCGGGCCATTAACGAGTCCTCTCTCCGGCCTGCACTTAAATCTCCGCAAAGCTGTTTAAATCTGGCTCCGGGGGCCAAATACCACCTCTTTTAAAAATAAACATTGCCTGAAAATGTCTGCCTCCACCGCAGCGGAATGGATTTTGGGTTAGGGTGTCTGGTGCGGAAAATGTTATGTGAAATAGTATACAGCAGGTAAGTATCTCGCCGCTCTGTCTTCCAGACAGATTCACTGTGTGACCAGAATCAGTCCTAGCTGACCCCAGTGTAAATAAGGTTTATGTAATGTCTTCCAGAAAAAAAGCCTTTCATAATAACTTGCTTAATTTTTTAGCCATGTAATTTTTGAAATGACCCTCTGTATGGGTTTGTCTTAAGCTAGTTTAAATTGAATTAGATTGTTCGGTGTATGAGCCAGAGTGCCTTTCCTCCAATTAGCTTTTCATTTGAGACTCAATCTGCAACCTCCAGCCTGCAGGGAGCTGTGTGGAATTGTATTGGCTGATTCCACTATAGGAATGTGTGTGGTCCAAGATGATTGGATGGGTGGAATAGGGCAGCGGTGCACAGCAGTAATTGGGAGCTGTGGAATATGTGATCAGGAAGTCAGAACAGTAGTGCATTGCAAGTTTATGGCTAGCTTCAGAAAGCAGAGTCTGTGTCAGTGAATTGAGGGCAGCAGAGTGGTGTAGAATATTAATGACCTAGAGGGGTGTGGGGTTTAAACTCTTGGTGGACATTTCTTCTTTACCCTTGAACAATTGCACACAACATTAGCTATCCCAGTAACACTGTTCTGGCCCAAATATAAGGAAGTGGAGGGAAACCTGAAAGTTTGCTTACTGTAGACCACTGGTATCAGAAATCTTGTATTTGTAATCCAGTATGCTATCAAAAATTCTTTGCGTTTTGTCCAAAAGCAAAACAAAAATGGAATTTTCCCAAGTGTAAAAATAATACTGTATACTTCTGATAATGCAAGTGGCATTGAATGGCTGCCTCAGCTAAAGAATAGTAAAGCATAAACCTTGAAAATGTTTTGAAATATGCAGACCAATAACATATATGCACCATATGAAATATGGTAAAAATGAATCTCTCTGATGCCTTAGTAAAACTGTCCCTTTCTCACTCTCTCTCACAGCCTCTGATGTGGAGCAGGATTCAGCTGTAAAGCTTGAACAGGAACGAGCAGAGATTGTAGCCAAATATGACAAGGTGAGTTGGTGGTGTGTGATACACATGACAAAACTGCACTCATGCTAGAGTTCACACAAGCTGTCCCACCTTCCTCCCCCCGTGTTCCACCACACTGACAACAATAGCTGCGTTCCAAAGATACCCCTGAATCCTCAAACGCTCATTTTGAGAGTGAGAAAAGACACACCCCCTAGTGTTAAGGACTCTTGCGATCCGTGTTCATGAGGGAGAGGTGGCCCACCTCCAGCCTGAAATAGGCCCTTAATGAAAACAGAATAATAACTTACAGAAAAAGTATGAAGCAGTATAAAACTTTTCAAAATTCAGATTCATAATTGTGTAGCAAATTCAAGGTTTGTTTTATTCTCTCAGTCTAATTCTTGACTTTGGCAATCACTCAGGTATTAAGTTCTCCCTCTGCAGTCACCAAAGCAGATGGCAAATATGCACGGTCAGTGAGAGGGTTACTCTCCCCTATCCTTGGCTAGCAAGGGGGTTAGTTTCCTATTTGGTGAGTACAGGGTTATTCTCGACTTGGGCGAGATAGGGTGGAGTCTGCTGTTTTTGATGAATCGTAATGTTATTTATGTTTAGATATGAAAATACCTCATTTTACATGTAACTAAAGCGTTGTCATAACAGAGATTCAAACTTGCAGCCATGTGGTTGCAGATTTGGCCCCTGAGTGGCAGAGGGAGGTGGCTCAGGACCACAGATGTGGGGAGGAGCAGAATAATGGCGTTGGTGGAGATGTCAGACTCACATTTCGAAAGGGCGCACGCCAAGCCTAAAAAAACCTAAAATTCATCCATCATTGCCCAGTCTGAAGCGCAGTGTGTCCCTGTCATATTGAATTATGGCACGGAGACCAGCCACCTCTTCACGCCTGATTTCCCCTTTGTCTGGCTCTAATTGCATGAGGAAAATGTGGCTCTGCCCGCTTGACTGATGGCCGCTGTGATGTCAGCATGGCAGCCTGACGTGATTTTGAAAGGGCTAATTAAGATGGTCAGTGATGGTGTAATGCTACACTGTCATGCTGTTGCACCTCATTTTAGGCCCCTACGGATGAAATGTGTTAACCCTTTATGACCCAGCAGTAAATACATAGCAGTACCCATGCAAAGCATGCCAGTCGTGAGCTGTAATGTACAAAATATTATTCTGAAAATGAGAGTACACAAGCAAAAGCTGTGATATAATGTTGTAAGAGTTTTTCCTGAAACAAGCTATTCCTCCTTTGTGTATTTTGGAAGAAATAGAAACCAATAAAAGTGATGACATTTTACATGTTCTTGTGTCAGTAGGGAGATGCTCCTACCCAGACTGACAATAACAAGTACAAAGTGCCTGTTATGAAGCCGCATTAGAGATGGTACATGCAGGATGCAACTGCTTACATCCCAACACGGGTCAGCTCCTTACACAGTGCTGTGATAACCAGCAGATTGTTTGGGTGTTATATAATCAGAATCAGCAGGTTCTACTGATCGATGCTATGATGAGATAAAGCTACTCTGCTATAGTGCTTTGCTGTAGTCAAAGCTAAACATGGAGTTTACAGGACGGGTTGTTGCCATGGTTGCAACGTTATTGTCCATTGCAGAGCCAAAGAAATGCCATTGAGATGTTATCACATTCAATCATCTCTAAATCCACAGGGACATTTTAGAGTCTTTGTGCAACCACTGTGTGTCCAACTTGGTGTTGCCAAGTCACAGATATTGGAAGGTTAAAGTTGAGTTAAACTCTTAATGGCTGTCAGAACAGATTTCCCCCAAAAAAACTGGGAAAAATCTACGTATAAGGGAACTGGCAGGAGGAAATGTGTATAGCCGATAGAAAGTAGTGGATTTTCAATGGAGGTCTTGGGGACATGCATCTGGTAATGCAGGCTCTTTTCCCCTCATATACTGCAGAACTATAGACTACAGTAGTCAATAGCCTCCAGCTTTCACCAGTCAGCAACAGTATCAGAAAAATTAGTTAACAATGAAAAATGCTAATGCAATCACTGAATCCCATTAAACTACTGTTTCCACTAAAATATGTATGTGACATTTGATATCCTGTTCATTTTATCAATATAAAGCCTGGATAGCATTAACACCATATTATTTATAATAATTCACACAGATAAACTGTTGGTATACTCCATATTCTACTATAGTAGTATAATAGTATACTCCATAGTCTAACAGGCAATCGACTATAGTATACTCCATAGTCTAAAAGGACTGTACTGTATTGTATAGCGACTACTGTTAATGAATACAGCATATGCATTTAAATATGACTGGTATGGCGTAATGCTGACCTTCATGCTGGTTTAATGTCCATGACTGTAGCGCCTTGCTGTCTACTCTGTGGACAACCTTTTTGCTTCAAGAGTGTTCCTCTGAATCTTCAGCTGTATTTTGTTGTTTGCATTATTGCAGACATCTTAATTTACATTAATAAACCTTATGACAGCATGATTACAGCAATATGGAAGCATTATTGTAGCGTAATTGTCGAGTTAATATTGTAATGTGGCAGTTATTACTGTGCTATGGCAATGTTATTACAGCATGGTGGCAGAGTTATTACAGTGTAATGGTAGTGTTATTAAAGCCTCCTGTATTTCAGGGAAAAGAGGGTGCGACAGTGGAGCCCTGGGAGGACTCAAATTTCCACCTGTACAAAGTCATCGATCGATTCGGCTTCGTGCAGTAAGACTCGCCTCGTGTGTGTGTGTGTGTGTGTGTGTGTGTGTGTGTGTGTGTGTGTGTGTGTGTCTCACACCCAGAATGTGTAGCACATTACCTTCACATCTCAACATTAAATCCATGTGTCTCTGACTGTGGAAGACATAAAAATGTAGTGCAAAGGATAAATTATATTGAATTCGTTATTATTACCACTTGTTGATTCTTGTCACTTTATACAACTATCAGAGTGTTTCTGTAGTGTAGGCAGTGGTAAATCAGTCAGAATTTATCTGTATGTGGTGTATTGATCTTGTTAAAAGCTTCTCTCTGTGCATTTTGTGACACAGCTACAGCATTACACTTAAACAGCACACTATACAGAGGCTATATATAGGCTGGGACATGTGCTCTGACAGCAGGAAACAGAGGTTAGCAGTAATCACAGTGCAACAGTGTGTCAGTACGTCATGGCCCAGAGATGGGGAAACAAGGCTCTGCTCTGGAGGGTAGAGATGCACCAATCCAAGGCCTTATGCAAGGGGAGAAACTGAGTGATATACTGGGCAGGTGTCCTGTGGGAAGTGTTGGATTTACAGTCATGTTGGAGGGTTCCAGTTTCCTGTGGATATTAAAGCTGGTTTACTTAATACAACATGTAGCTGTATAAGAGCCCCAAGCTGGGAGATGCTGGCCATTAGAGTAGAATGGATCTCCTCAGAGATGTGAGCTTTACTACAGTGCAATGTCTGATCATCAGCTCTGTAATGATCTTCAGCATTGTGAGCTGGCATGATTTCATGCCCTTTTTTAGTAGCAGATGGTCAGGGACCAATCAGCTTGTTATCAGCCTTGTATTGTAAGCTGTTGTCTTTGTCTTGTGGTGTTGTATCCTGCAGGTAAACATTGCTACCATTTTTGACCAGGTCTCTCTAAAAAAAGAATTAATCTTATTGGAATGTTTTGGTCAAATGAAGGATAATAAATGATAAATTACAAGAAATTACACCCCATTCTCACAAAAGAAAGAAGTTTGAATGAGGTCTTGTTTAATTGACTCGTTTCTTGTGATATGAAACACATTTTTGGCTGTCTTCACAAGTTGCTGGAAAAATGTAACCTTTTGTGTCGCTTCTTCTCCAACAGTGAAAATGAGCTCCCTGTTTGCAACTCTGTGGAGGAGAAGGTGAATATAACTTCATCTAAAGTCACTCACTTGCTTTTCTTTTAATCTTCTTGTTTGGAAATAACAGACCTGAGAAGAAAAGGGAACTTACTAACCTTCACTTGCAACAACAGAAAAAAAAAAATCATGCTAAAGACTTATTTTTCTCCAGATAATGTACCTGACAATGGTTTACATTAGTGTGTCATCTACCATGTACCGTTGACTGCACGACTGCATCGATGAGAGTGCTCCAGTGATGGTGTAAAGACCAGTAAGCCACTCCAATGACCGTAGCAAGACCGTCAGTGTGCTCTAGTGAACATGATTCAGTCCCGGCCACTCCTCTTCCCTCTCTCCCTGCAGCACAAACAGCAGGAAGTGGAAAGGACCACAAAATGGCTGAAGATGTTGAAGAGCTGGGACAAATACAAGAACAGTGATAAGGTGAGCGCACAGAGAAATGTCCAATAATGGGACTGTTATGGCCGATGCATCCTACATCCCTGCCGAGAAGCGCGTTATAAGAAATAGCATGTTTCTTTAAAAGGAATTTTCAGCAATGCTGATTGCGTCCTTCAGCAACGTAGTCGCATATTTGCTGGACATGATGTTTAGCTGAGCGCTTGAATGCAGTGGAATTAAACAGAGTTGAAATGAGTGATTAAAATGAACTGAATGTGTTAACTGAACCTGTTTCACCATTTCAGTAGTAGAAAACCTGAAACTATATAATAATAACTCTAACGTGTATGTAAAAAGTATGATTGAATTAACCTTTTATAGTGAAATAATCATGCTTGCTGGTTAGGTTCAGCCTCTTTTTGGCTAGCTAACATCTTTGTTGCTCTGTGCTCTCATCCATTGAAATTGCTCAGTGGTAGTGCTCTAAAGGTGAGCATACTTAGGCAACCTAGAATGGACATTGCAAAACTAGCTTATGGTCCATACTCTTCATGAGCCATTCAGTCTTAAGTGAACTCCCATAACTTAATGTGCTCACTGTGAAGCTTCCTACATTTATTCATTTACGTTTACATTTATTCATTAGGCAGACGCTTTTATCCAAAGTGACTTACAAGTGAGGCAGAGTATAACACAAGCAAAAGCCATACAAGGAGTCACAGTATTCGAAGTGCTGCATGATCAAGTTTCAGTAGTTGGCCAGACAAGTTACAAGCTCGCTGGTGCAGACACAGCTGCATTAAACCTAACTTCCTGAGGGAAGAGTAGCCATCATCCCCCAGACTCCAGGCATTTGCGTACCACTGTGTTTTTCCCTAGTGCCAGGGCCTGAGTGGGCCTGTTATTGGCTGTGCCAGACTGTGACTGACGCCCAGGACAGGAGAGCGCAGCTGTGTGTTCGCCAGCCTGCGTGGCCGCTGGCATTTCAGCTGATGGAGTCTCCCCTGCTGCTCGAGTGCTGCTGACCCCAGAACAGCTTTAGAGCTGAACTTTCCTGGCACCGCCTACGCGCACTTACCTCCTGCCGGCCTGGGGTGGGAGGGGAAACCCTGACTCTCGAGGTTTTGTTATTCCTGTTTTGGAGAGACCAAAATGCAAAGCCTGCTGCTATCAGTGCTGATTATATGCAGATATGCTTACATAACATCAATTAAATTTCACAATCTGAGACTTCCTTTGTAGTTTAGCTTGGAATGAGAAACCGTACGAACAGTGGCATTAATGTAGCGGCAATGCAGAAACTGATTTAATGTTAAGTTGTTATATTATTGTCATAATCTTGATACTAATCGAGACTTACATAACTTACTTTCATACAGGTGGATATTTCCTGAGGCACTTTAGGCTGAGTTCTTTGGTCAAGGATACTATGGCAGTGCCCGGCTTGGGTATCGAACCCACAACCTTTGGTTCTAAGCCAATGTGAGCATTAAAGTCAAGCCCATTCTGTCAGTGGAGGAGTGTGAGAGCCTGTCTGTGGGGTGTGCCTCTCTTGATTGATGTTTGATTAATGTAGATTAATGAAAACAGATGGAGAAATTAACTTTCCCATCACTCATTCATTGCAGAGCAGTTGTCACCATGGAGACTGTGGGCTCTGAGCAGTTGTCATCTGGAGTGTTTCAACTGACAACTTTTGAAAGTTGTTCATTTATTTGTTGCTTGATCAGGACAATGTGTAGAGCATGTGCTCTTTATGTTCTGTTTTTGCAGTAATACCAATTAAACATCTTTAAGTGCACAACCACACAGGATTCACACAGCAACCATTTGTTCATGAACCATGGCCCTATAACTACTCCATACTGTGCCCGATTACTCCACTCTCCTACTCACTACTCTACTTCTCTAACTACTACTCCACACAGCTACCCATGACTCCACCTTTGCTTGTTTTGAATATACTGCAGGCTGACAGAGATCCAGGAGAAGTTTTAGGTTCAGCCTTTAATAATCAATGGTTGTACAGGGTGCCAGATCTTTTCTCCACTCCAGGACTTTGTCTTGGGTTTGAATCAATACACCGGCTCAATGTGTCCTTTAAATATTGATGCCTAATGAAAAATGTGGATGTTTAGTGCTCTGTCTGAGTTGGATGTAATTGGATCGGAGCAACACTGTGTTCTCTGCAAATGGTACTCTCAGTGTTTATAATCTAAACGGATAGCCACAGGTGTAAGTCATTAAGTACACTTGCTCCGTCTGCAACCTCAACAGTCCACTCAATGTAATACTTGCAATACAATCTTTTGTAATATTTTCAGGAATTTTAGTGTGTTTTAGACTGTGTAGCAAGTCATCATAGTGGGAAAGCAGTAGAGATAGTAAAGTGGTAAAACAGGGCAGGGCTGTAGCATAGTGGTAGCGAGCAGGACTCGTAACCTAAAGGTTGCCAGTTCGATTCCCTGCTGGGGCACTGCAGCTGTACCCCTGGGCAAGGTACTTAACCCAGAATTGCCTCAGTAAATATCTGTATAAATGGATAGCATGTAAAAACTGTAACCTATATAAGTTTCTCTGGATAAGATCATCTGCTAAATGACAATAATATAATGTAAAGTATAGTAGTATAGCAGCATATGCGTATAAATACATCACCATGGCAATTCTGTTGGTCTTAATGCCATTTGAAACAGACATATGGACAGCAATTAAGTTTATTTTGATGGTATTTGAAAGGGGCAGTCGTTCACGGTAGCTAACACTGCTGCTCCAGTGGATTGGGATGGTGAGGGTGATTGCGAAGTGCGGTTCTGCTTTGCCTGTCATGCATCTCAGAGCACTTTACAGTTAGAGAGGGTGACTCACCTGAAACTCCACTAATGTGCAGCACCCACTTGGGTTTGAATGCCTGTTTTTTTCAGCTACTAAATCACATAGCTGGGGGGTTTTCAATGGCACTACTTTAACTACAGTGGGAATTCTCAGTTGAGAGTTCTAGAACATTGAGACAGAGGATTCTTGGACTTCCTCACTGTGCGTGGTTTCCCTCCCTCACTCCCGTGACTCCAGGAGGGGCAGAGATCTGTTGTGATTGATTTCAATAAAGGGTACAGTTCATAGACTTACTGAAATCAATCATGTTCCTTTGGGCTGTAACCCTCCCCAGGTGCTGATGAATTAATCAAAGCGCTGAGTGTTGAGAGGGATTTAGAAAGCAATATTAAATACTTCCCTATGATTAAATGATCAAACAGGCAATTCATCCTGTTGTTCCTAAGTGAGAAGGACACTGGCATTTATTCTAAAACTGCAGACTGACTAATTTTCATCCAGAATGAGGTTTAAAGGATTATACCAGAAAATGCACACTGAAATTATTTAACTTTAATAAGAAGTGGAAGTACCATTGACATTCTTAAAGTGCCATAAAGGTTATCAGGTAGAATGTATTAACTCTGAAAATGACATCTTGGGAGAATGTTTTGGCAGACTCACTAAGCGTACAACATATTCAGCATACATCATCATACTCCAAACAATGGTGACTGATAACATACCAAACATGATTTAAGCCTGTGAAATATACTTATAACTTTCTTTCTCCATAAACCTCCACAGAAATGGCAGACAATAATTGCATAAAAAATGTTAATCCTGAGGAAGAGTGGTGATTTGGTACAGGAAAACCGTAGGTCTTCTGTGAAAAACAGAGATTATAAGCCTTATGTTCTACTTATTTTCTAAACTTATTTTCTATTACTGTCCCTATAAGCTGCATAGTTAATGTAAAATGGTACGAGTCTCTGTATACCCTCTGATTTTAGAGATTCTGGTTACAAGGATTGTGTCTGTAGCTGTGTGCATGTGTGTGCGCGTGTATGTGCATGTGTGTTTGCATGGGTACACAGACTGCAGGCACAGTTTCAGAAGCTGCTGGATGTGAGAATGTTCCGGATCTTTCCTTTCAGCTGGTCAGGAGGATCTATAAAGGCATCCCGCTGCAGCTGCGTGGAGAGGTATGGGGTCTCCTCTTGGATATCCCCAAAATAAAGGCCGAGAAGAAGGACTTCTATGAGGTACCAAACACACTGGAAACACAGAGGCTTTGGCTCTGCCTATGACTCAGATACGTACATAAACACACACACACACACACACACACACACAGACCCAGTTGTGATCAGGATTTTTGTTTCTCAAAGTGATTAACATTTGTTTTGACTAAATGTCGTCTGATGGCACTCCACCTTTCTTTTACTTTCTCCCTCTCTCTCTTACCGTCTCTGTATTCCTGTCTCTCGTCTCCTTCTCTCTCTAACACTCTCTTTCTGTCCTGCTGTCCCCCCTCCCCCCCTTCCTGTCGCAGAAGCTAAAGCAGAGGGCAAGGTGTATGTCTCCAGATGTCCGTCAGATTGACCTGGATGTGAACCGCACATATCGTGACCACATCATGTTCATGCATCGCTACGATGTTAAGTGAGTACTGTAGAGACATCAGGGGAATGCTCTACTGACACTTCACTTCAAGTCAAGGAGCTGCACAAACCTTTTGAGTTTTCAGTGACTGTATAACCAAACTCTCCCAAAGAAAGGCCTTAATTAAAACAATTTTTCACACACACACACACACACACACACACACACACACACACACACACACACACACACACACACACACACACACACACACACGACAGAGACACAGAAGCTCTTGCACACAGATTTAATTGGTTTGAAACACATTTCACTCTCTTCATGTATCTATTTTTGTGAGGCCTGATATACTGTTGATCCTAATCTCCTGTGGGTGTGCATTTTTGTTCTTCTGCAGAGAGGTTTGCTGTTTACTGTGTTCTGTAGTTCTGTGGAGTGCTCTTCTTTTAAGCCATTTACAATTGATATATTCTAAATAACATTTACTGATAGATTTTTGCTAAAGCTGTTTAGTGGAGTTGTGAATAGATTAAATCGGACATAATATTTCTAAGATGTCTTAAAGGAATGGGGGTTAGATCACTGGAATGGTGGTTAGCTAACTGCAGTAGTGGTTTTCTCACTGGAATGATGGTTGGGTGACTGGAATGGGACTTAGCTAACTGGAATAGCGGTTGGCTAGCAGGATTGGTACTTAGTATATGTTACTACCTGTATCTATTCAAACCGGATTATTAAAAAGTCATTTGAAAGAGCTTTGGAATTTGGACAGTACACTGGGGAACCCTCTACTCTTTGTGATAAGTGCCATGGGAGCTTTAATGACCAGAGTGAGACAGGAACTCAGAAAATCTCATGCTGCACTGTGTCCCCATCAATGCACAGGGGCATTGGTGCAAAGGTAAGACTCATCTACCGCCCGACCAACATCTCTTCCAACAGCAGCCTGGTTTCCCTCCAGATACCAACCAAGCCCAGCCCTGCCTAGCTTCAGCCATCAGACAGGAGGGAGTTACAGGGCGGTTTGGCAGCTGATTTTGAATGAGGAATGTGTTTGGTTCCTGCAGTGCGGATGCATTAGCCCACAGTGAATTTGAAGGGGTTGCTGATGTGACTGTGGTTTTAAATATGGGCTGTGGACGTGTGTGGTTACTCTGGTCTTGCTCTTTTCCAGGCAGCAGGCCCTGTTCCACGTGCTCACGGCCTACTCCATGTACAACAGGGTGAGTCAGATTGCTTACAATTCATACGATTCACAGGGTCTGCAGGGGCCTGCATCTACACAGCAGAGGCATGCAGAACCGGCCCCTTTCAGGTGAAGCGGTCCTGTGTATGAGAAGGGAATGGGTTACTGTGAGACAGACCCTTGGGAAGAGAGAGAAAGAGAGAGGGAGTGGGTGAGAGGGAAACAGAGAGAGGGATAGTGAGAGGGAAGGTGAGAGGGAGGCAGGTGGTGCAGGTGTTATTCTGTTCGTCTCCTCCTGCAGGAGGTTGGGTATTGTCAGGGCATGAGCCAGATTACCGCCCTGCTGCTTATCTACATGAACGAGGAGGATGCCTTCTGGGCCCTGGTCAAGCTGCTGTCGGGTCAGAAACACGCCATGCATGGTAAACACAACCGCACTGCCGTGCCATTTACAGTCATCAGGACCACACTGTGACAGAGCTATGCCACAAAACGGTCACCACGACCGTACAGACGCACCATTCAGGACCAACATGACCACATTTATGGTCATCAGGATCACACTGTGATGGAACCATAGAATATGTGGTCAATATGAGCACTCCTTGACATATCCAATCAATGAACAGTCTGACTGCATTACCACACTGCCACACAGTGGCATAAACATGACAATACAGAGAACCAGACACCCCTTATACAGTCTGGATGGCAACATTACATCACAAGCGGGCCATGATTCTAACAACACACAACATATAGTTCATGGCACATACAGTGCCTCAGTCATATTTAGTCCACAGTCGTTAAACTGCCCTCCATCTCACAGTCTGCGACCTTTGACCCCCTCCTCACGCAGGGTTCTTTGTTCCTGGCTTCCCCAAGCTGATGAGGTTTCAGGAGCACCACGATCGCATCCTGAAGAAAATGATGCCCAAACTCAAGCAGCACCTGGTGAGAGATACTAAAGACTGCTTTGGTCACACAGAGCGGAGTGGTAGCAGAAGGCTGTACAGGGGCAGGCAGGACTGTAGTGGCCACAGTTAGCAGAGCGGTCACAGAGCATTGTTCAGAGGCAGGGAGGACCACAGTGACTGCACTCAGTGGAGCGGTCATAGGAGACTGAACAGAGACAGAGAAGACCGCAAGTGACCATGGTTAGTTGAGTAGTCAAAGGAGACTGTACAGAGCAGTGAGGAGAGACGTAGAGATATCATATATATTTAAACCACACACACACACAGTGGTTGTCTCTGTGCTTGCTGTCTTTTTCTGATAACTGTTATTTAGTGTTAGTTATAAGTGTACATATTCATTACTCATATGGGTGTACTGGTGGGGAAACAAACATGCTTCTCTTTTTTAGAACAGATGATAAATCTCAGCAGCCGTTAAACAGTGACTCTAGGGCTGACACAGAGAGTTCAGCTTGTCTGGGAAGGAGAGGCCTGGGCAGTGACAGATTAAAGTGTAGGAAAGTAACAATAAAAGGGCGGTGTTGTGTGTGGTGTCGTGACCACACTGAACTCCAGACAACTCCACAGTGAAACCCCTGCACCGTATGATAAACACCTTGCAATGCTCTCTATGGCCACACCCATAACTGTGTGTAACTGTCTTATTCAGTTACACTACTCTGTCTCTTCCAGGATAACCAGGAAGTCCACACCACCCTGTACACCATGAAGTGGTTCTTCCAGTGCTTTCTTGACAGAGTGGGTCCCCCTCTCTCTCTGTCTCTCTCTCTCTCCCCTTGCTTTTCACTCTCTCCTTTCATCTTACACAAGCAAAATGCCTACTCGTCTTGTTCTTTTCAGACTTTCTTTTCCTTAAACCCAAATTTTTACTTATTTTTAAGTCTTTATACCTCTATCATGCAGTATCATACTGTGATGTTTTGTGATTTTTCTGTCTTTTTATTAGTTTTTTATTTATTTATTTAAATTATTCCACTGTATGCACCAGGTCTGAGATCTGTCCTGGGGTTCTTTGATAGGGTACCTATAGTAGTGTTCTCCTTAAGCAATGCCCTGTGACAGTGTGACAGGGTTTAGAAGCATTTGTGAAACAAGCAGATAATGAAGTGTAGCAGTGCACAATGTAGTACAATGCGTCTGTGTCTCTGTCCTGCAGACACCCTTTACTCTGACTCTGAGGATCTGGGACATCTACATCCTGGAGGGAGAGAAGGTCCTCACTGCCATGTCCTACACCATCCTCAAACTCCACAAGAGTAAGATCCAGTCAGGGAATAACTCAGCTGTTAAGGGGTACTGGTAATGGATCCACTGGTGATGGAGGCAGAACCTCCAGTGTAAAGTGTGAAGGGTTTTATAACTTGTTAACAAAGAGTGTGTGTGATGGAATGGCAGTCACCCCAAATTGTGATTTTGTGTGCTTTATTGTAAGATCATGGTTAAATGACCATTCAGTTTTAACAAAGAGAAGATGTGGTCCATTTACTTGTTTTGCGAAGTCGGGTGGCAGTGCAAAGCAGAGCTCTGCCTCTAGGTGGCAGAATAGAACAGAGGTCAGGGCCCTTGACAGAAGGACCATTGGTGTGTCTTTACTGTTACACTCTGTGCAGCTGTGTTTACCATGGTTTACATGGCTGAATGTTTCTCTGTGTATGTTTACCTGTGCGCTCCTGTGTCAGGTGTGCTTCAGTGTATGTCTGTGTTTGTATCACCTGTGTACATTTCTGTGTCCCTCTCATTGTTCACACCTGTGTGTATGCAGAGCACCTGATGAAACTCTCCATGGAGGAGCTGGTTGAGTTCCTGCAGGTCACCTTGTCCAAAGACTTCTTCTACGAGGACGACTTTGTCATCGAGCAGCTGCAGAACTCAATGTCAGAGCTGAAACGCTCCAAACTGGAGCTGCCACCCCCAGGTATACCCCTTCCGCAAACACTGTCCCACTCTGTCAGTCTCCTGTAGTCACTGCCCTACTGTAATAATCTCCTACAATCAGCACTCTGCAGCTCCACTGTGATAATCTCCTACACTCAGCACTATCAGATCCACCGTGATAATCTCCTACACTCAGCACTATCAGATCCACCGTGATAATCTCCCATACTCAGCACTCTAAACTCCGCTGTGATAATCCCCTACACACACCACTCTGCAATCACAGCAATTATCCCCTACATTTGAAAGTCAGACTTACAATATCTCTCTCTCTCTCTCTCACACACACACACACACACACACACACACACACACACACGCACAAACATACAGTACACACTCCCACCCTGTTCCTGCTGTTAAAGGTGTGTGTGATTAACGCTCTCGCTCTCTCCCTGCTCCTGGAGCGTCCTTCAGCACCATGACCGTGCCCGGGGCGCATGTCCCCTCCTACGGCCGCAAACGGTGGGCAAGCTGGAGTGTTGTCCCTGTGTCCCTTCCGTCTGTCAGCGTCAGGGTGTCCATCCCAGCCACCATACAACACTCCCACAGCAAAGCCATGACTGTGTCAGCCTCCTGTGACGTTTCCCACCTGCTCTCCCCCATAACGACACGGTGTCACCAGTAAAAGGAATCCACAAATGAGCTCACCTTAGAAGCTCGAGCTAATATTCTGAAAAATGTCTCAATTAAGTCAGACAGTGTGTCATAATTTATGTCACACTACTTTTTTAAGGAATGTGTCAAAAATCATTATTATGCTTCATTTTTGGGGGGATCATTAAGATTGCATTTGTGCTTAGCACAGCATAAATTGTCCCCCTGTAGTCTATATGAGCCATTAACCAGATGTCTCTGGTATTCAGCTGCAGATTTTTACCACTAACATATGGATGTGGGTAAAACAGACTGCTTTCTAGGTGAAAGCATAATGTCTTTAAAGTGTCCTGATTCCATCCTACAGTTTTTTTCAGAATTACCATAATTACATCACATTCTTTAATGGGGTTTTTAAGTTTGAGCTCAATGTTAGGAATTAATTTCCTTGGTAGTGTGAATACTACTGTGAAAACTACTGTGTGTAATATAAAAATACTCTTTCCAGAAATATTCCTGTGATGTAACTTCCTCTCCTGTGTAAACTCTACCCAGTTTGTTCTGGGTCTCTTATCAGACATCTCCCTCCTAATGCAGTCCTCTGTATCAAATTGTTGTATTATTTTAAACACTTTTAGAAAGCACAGTTATGAAGTTTACTATGGATCATTTATAACACAGCCACTAATTATATATGCAAACTCCCATATAATGCTAAGAGACTGGTTCAGCATGTTGGTCAGAGTTGAGCTCTATTCTGACTTGGATGAAACTGGTGAAAGTGAGCCTCTTATTTTGGGAGGGGAAAGGCAGGGGTCCAGTGTGAGTGTGCTCGTGCGCAGTGGAGTCTGTGGGAATGTCTCTTACCCCATTGAGTCTGTTCTGAGTCCACCCACTTGACCAGGTGTTGTCAGTCAACCCGCAGTGCACGCCCACCCTGCATAAATAAGTGGTGATTGTGGAATGTCTCACCCTCAGCTGTCCTGTCATGGATATTTAGAGACATCATCATCATCATCATCGTCGTCATCATCTTTTTTCCTATGGGTCACATCATGTCATTTTCTGTGGTCTCCAATGCTAGTTGAAATTTGGAAAGAAAGGCTTTTTGATGTGGATAGATGTACATGGATAGAATTACATTTGCTCCTCTCTTTATAGTAAATAGTGTCTGTTGTAAATG
This sequence comes from Megalops atlanticus, assembly GCA_019176425.1. NCBI lineage: Eukaryota > Metazoa > Chordata > Actinopteri > Elopiformes > Megalopidae > Megalops > Megalops atlanticus. The sequence continues at coordinate 14,955,330 of CM032899.1, forward strand.
GAGTACTTTAATAGTTTCATTTATGTGGGCTGTTTTGCAGTCTGCAATTTTTGTACAGGTTCAGTTTAAGTCATATCCAGAGACGGCAAGTTTGAGTGACATGATCAGAGATGTGGAAAGAGACACCAGGTTAAACTTATGCATGAAAGCTACATGTGCTGTTGTCTTTGGGTGCCTGTTGTTGTCATATATGCCTATATTAAGCTCAAACTTTTGCAGTCAGACTGAAATGGCATCCTGTCTGACTCTGTCTCCCCAGGTAAAGAGGAGGAGTTTCCCACAATGCCCCTGGGCCAGCTTCCATCTGAACCGTCGGGCGCCGCTAAGCACGTGGCAAACGGTCAGAGCCACAGTGGCACGCAGGAAACGGCCAGTGCACTGCCCAGCACGTCGCTGGAACAGGCCCAGGGGAGCCAGGCCAGGAGGGCTCCATTGGACACTCTGGCGCTCAGGGCCGAGAGGAAGGAGGGGCTTGGGCAGGGCTCTGAGGAGGCGGAGCCCGCGGCCGTGGACGGCGCCAAGCGGAACAGCCACGCCGCAGCCAATCACAACTCCAACGCCGCCTCCAGCTCCCGGCGGGACGTCCCGTCCTACTGGCTGAAGCTGCCGGAGGTGAGAGCGGACATGACCAGGTGGGGCGTGGCCTTCCCCCCCAGCCCGGAGGAGCCGCAGCGGTGGCCGCGGTCCCACAGGGGCTCCAACGTGTCGCAGTACGACAACATGCCCGCGCCGGACCGTGGGGTCGCCGAGCCGCACGCCCGAGCCCTGCACGTCACCGCCCAGGCGCTTTTCGGAACCCGGGCGCTGCAGCAGGGCGGGGGCAGCGGGAGAGCCCGGAGCCAGACCATCAGCACTGACCGCACAGCCGTGGGGCTCCCCAGCGCCCCTCTCCAGCTGCACCGCCCTGGGAGCCCCCCTTACAGCACCTCACTGGAGCCCAGGCCGGAGGAACAGGGCTACAGTGCCACGGCCTGCCTTCCCACAATCCCCGTCTCTCCGAAGGCCCTCATGAACAGCCCCTACAGCAGCTACCGGAGACTGCCCACCAGGCTGATTGGCACTTCAGTGTACCCACCTGAGGCGCTGTCCTGTCACGATGGGCGTGGCGTTGGCGAGGGTGGGCGAGAGGCCACTATGACTCCGGGTGGTGTGCCGAGGTCACAGAGCTTCCAGAGGGCTCAGATAACACCCGCGCAGTACGCCCGTTACCCTCCCCAACTGCACGGCCTACAACATTGCAGGGCACAGCATGAGGAGCAGCACCCTCCAGTGTTAGGAGGACCACACTACAGGCACCCTCTGGAAGTGTTCACCAAGCAGGAGTCCAGGCTGCTCTGAGAGAGAGACTTCCTGCACCTTGATAAACACACAGCTCTCCTCCTTTTTATTGTTCATTTTTTTTTCGCTTGTCTTACGTGTGACGTGACGATATTGTGCCTCTGCAGGTTCAAGCGATCCTGTTCTTCAACAAACTGGCTGAAGATTTCGGTTTCACTTTAATTCTTAGCATCAGATACCGTGCAGTTGAATGACATGAGCAGAAAAAAGTGAAAAGCTTTCACTGTATCCTTTTAGAAGATTCTTCAGCCCCTTCATTTATAAAGTCTTTTATTTTTTTACTGGTTTACATTCACATGTGTACTGTAAAGGTCCACTAATATTATTGGAATATGTAAATATATTTTGTGAATATAATTTTTTTCCAAAAGACAAAAAACTGTTTGTGATAAGTATATAATATGGTTTATGAGAGCTGAAGATGTGTTCACTTTTTCAGTGCCTTCATTTTAATGAGGCACCAGTGAACGTTTCTCAAAGGACTGTTTTGTTAGATTTGCAGGAATTACTGGCACTATACAGTGCACCCCTGTGGCCGGCAGCTGGTAACATTTCTTCAAGAGAGCTCTGTTTTATTGGTAAATGGTAATTGGTATTACCATTTCCTCTAAAACAAGTTATTTTGTATTGGTAAATTCATAATTTTATTTCACAGAAGAGGAAACTTTTTTTTTTTTTGCACTGTTCAATAAAAGTCACACTAACAATATGGCTCCACAATGCACTGCTCTCGATGAGTGATTCTCAAACTTGCTGAGGTGGCAGACCACTCAACCGCTGGAAGAATATCCACGGGCCATATAACACTACCCCCCACCCTGCCACCAAACTTTATCAACAAATTAACTGATGAGTAAATAAATAAATATACTTATTTATTCCCCAATACTAGCGAGCATTTCTCAAAATTATTAATATTTGCAAATTATTTACTTTAAAAAGCAGCCTTACCATTGTCACTGCACGCAGGCCATCTTCTCCCAGTTTCCCCCCCAGTGGAATGAATGATGTCGCTTTGGATGAGGTAAGTGCGACGGGATGTCTGGCTCCAAACAGGAGGTCTCACTGCTCCTGTGCTTGCTCTATTTACTCAAAGTGACAAACCACCTTGGAAGATGTGATTTTAAAGATGAATGACACATAACATATGCCTATAGGCATGCACTTCCCCCTCACCAAGAAAGTGTGCTGCTTCTGCAGCTTCATGGCTTTAATGAGAAAGGCCACAGCTCAGCGTCACAGCTGATTTCCAGAGCGGAAAAATTAACAATGATCCAAAAGGATTGAAAAGAAAATAATATATGTACTTTTATTTTCTCAGGGTAGCTAACATCTACATGTAAAATTATTTTTATAGGCCTATTAGGTTTTATTTTTTAAATCTATATCAGCTGGTGGCCCACTGGAATACCTTTGCATGAGCCATGAGCCACACTTTGAGAAGCATTGACATAGATCAGCGTTTCCCAACCCTCTCCTGGAGGACCCCTTGTCCTGCATGTTTTAGATCTCTCCCTGCTCCAACACAGCTGATTCAAATGATCAACTCGTTATGAACTCCTGAAGCTGCTTAATAACAAACTGGTCATTTAAATCAGCTGTGTGAGATCTAAACCATGCAGGACAAGGGGTACTCCAGGAGAGGTTTGGGAGATGCTGACGTAGATGGCCTTTGATTAGTTGCTCAACAGAGAAAATGCACATACTTTAATAAAGCACTACATACCGTCTGATACAGCATACATGAAATGGTGGAAATTTTAAGTGTTTTATAGTACAAAGTGGTGGTGGTGTTGCAGATCTTTTTTCTGTGAAATTACTGCCATCTGGTGGCCAGAGTAAAAGTAAAATGTTACAAATGTAAGACAACATAACAGAGCAGAATTCCACTGCACATTCCCCCTAAATAAAAGAATTGAAAGATGCTGAAAAATGCCGATGCATTTACATGTACATTTATTCATTTGGCAGACATGAAAATGATTTTTCCCCATTAATTTCCCTTATAACACAAAGGGTGAAATAGTACAAATGAACAAGTATGTGGTACTGGAAGGAAACACACTCCATTGTGTGTAATCACTCGGAACAGCGCCCTCTGGTGGATGGCCTTGCTGGATTCTAAGACGTTTTGGTTCTGATGTGGTGTGATTTACGCAGCTTTGTTCGACCATATGCACATGGTAAGAACTGTGTGCACGTGTCCCTAATAATATGTTCAAATCATATGAAATAAATGCAAGTCTTGAAGCCCCCAGGACCAGGATCTCTGAACAGTTATGACTGCAGTGTTGCATTCTTGAGGAACAGGGTTAACAGGATGCTAAAGGCTCCCATGTGCTCATCTGAGGGAATGAGAAAGCCGGTGGGGCTGACGTTGGAATCCTGGCATCCGACACAAACCACCCTGTGAAGGACAAGTCAACAGGGAAACTGGTCATTGTATGGAGGCCCACGATGTGAATGGGTACTTCTGGATCTTCTGGTTGACTCCCAGTCTGAGCAACCTGCAGCACGGCAGACAATTAGGGCAGGGTAAGGCAGGTGAAATGCCATTTAAAGCCCACATACCAAGCAATTTTCAAGCATTCAACCACAATTTCATGAATGCTGGAATGGAAAAAAAAATGCTTTCAAACCAGTTACTTTCCCTTACCTTATCTAGTTCTAGTGCAACGCTAGTATCTGGTACCACACTCTTTGCACTGGGCGGGGGCAGAGACACTGAAGCTGAAAACAAAGACATTAGCAACAAAATGTAGCACTTCTGAAGTGTTCCAATCGCACTTTCTCTTGCTCAAACACCACACTCACAACCTGAGAGAAGCCAGGAAACCGGCTGCACAGGTAATGAGCCTTTATATGCACTCATCTGTACCTCAGGTGAATTGAATTAGCAAGGAGGTAAGGAGGTAGCCGCCTCCAGGTGTGGAAGTGAGCTAACCCAATCACAGGACATGACATCTTCAAGTCTGATGAACAAAGGCCTGTGAGTGTGTCCTGGCAGTTGGGGCAGAGGGCTAAGGCACATGTCTTCAGTGCAGAAGGTTTGTGGTTCAAGCCCCCCCTTGTTCTTTCTTTTCCTTTACCTTGGCTCGTCTTGCCAAGTCGCTTGTCAAGCGCGCAAAAAAAAAGGGTGAAAAGTGCCGAGGTGTCTGTGGCGTCGGAGGAAGATCTGCTCCTCACACTGCTGAGGTTGTGGGTTCGAATCTGGCCAGCGGCCCTGGGCAAGAGGTAAGGGGGGGGAACTCAGACCCCCCCCGAGGTTTCGGGAGGTGGAAGCTGGTGGTTATGCAGCCGGCCGCATGAACAGGCTGTCATTTTGACGTGCTATCTTTTTCAACAACCTAACTGAACTAAGGTAACTAGCCCAACTAACTAGCAGAAAAAGGGGTGTGGTTTATTGCCTCTTCATTGTTTCCCTCCTCATCCTCACCTCTCTTCCTCATCCTCACCCTCACCCTCACCCTCATCACCCTGCCCGCTCTCACTCTGCCTACCTCACTGGACGGACCGGCTCAGACCTTCCCTGTCCTATGGATCTGTCATCCCATCCATCTGCCCCCTGCCCTCTACCACCTGCTGTGTCCTCAGCTCTCTACTGCTCTCTACCTCCTGCTGTGTCCTCAGCTCTCTGCTGCCCTCTACCTCCTGTTACCTGCTCTCTACTGCCCTCTACCTCCTGTTACATCTTCAGCTCTCTACTGCCCTCTACCCCCTGTTACAGCCTCAGCACTTTACCGCTCTCTACCTCCTGCTGTGTCCTCAGCTCTCTGCTGCCCTCTACCTCCTGTTACCTGCTCTCTACTGCCCTCTACCTCCTGTTACATCTTCAGCTCTCTACTGCCCTCTACCTCCTGTTACAGCCTCAGCACTTTACCGCTCTCTACCTCCTGCTGTGCCCTCGGTGCTCTATTTCCCTCTAGCTGTTGTTCCATGCTCTGCTCCCTACTGCCCTCTGCTGCCCTTCTGGAGACCTCCCTTGGCCTTTAAAATGCTGAATACGGTCCTTGTTGGTTTTGAACCTGGGACCTCCTGTTTCACAGTCCACAACTCTACCTCAGCGCCACCAGAGAGTAACAATGCCTGCTTCTCGGTTCGACTCTTTCTAGCACAGCACCTACCGTGCCCAAGAGAAGAGAAGCGCATAGCCTGGTGTCAGGATTAAAGTGGGAATCTCCAGGTTACGAGGGAGTGGACTTACCACCGTGCCACCCAAACATGAGTGGGTTATGAGTCAGATTCTTCTACTACGTAATTAATTGCTTAGAAAATGTATTTGCAGTGATCATTATACAAACTGTTTTATAAGTTATTTGTTTCGTTAATTTAAAAAAAAAAATTTTTTTTAATAATTTAAAAATTGGCCGTGAAACTGTTAACTGGATCACGATGACGGTTTGATGTGCTGTGAAAAATTACCCACAATCCTCTCTGGTAATCATTTGCATACAGTACAGCACGTGAGCATGCGTGTGTTTTCCTCATGACCTCATGTACTTGGTTTCCGGCTGTTGTTCAATATCATTACCAACAAAGATGGATATTATCTCTCCCCCCCCGTCCACCCCCACCAACTTAATATCAAGACACTCAAACACAGATTGGTCTGCTACTCAGAGTATGAATTACAGACAGTGCGGGGGGTGGTGGGGGGGAACTCTACAAGTTCAAACACAGACAGAGTGCGGTGGGGGTGGGGGGTGATTCTGATTTTAGCAGAAAGTTTATTCAGTTTTTTTAAGTTTATTTCAGCCTTGTTACCACTTTTGTAAGTGGTCATATTTGTGTTGAAATTTACATGTATATAGGCAAAATATAGATGTAGTTGTCGCTGAAGAGATTTTTCCACTATTACTGCTGTATATGTAAGTCATGGGCTATCAGTGAGAGAAGGTGACCTGAGAATGCAACTACAGTAAATTTACCACACTCAACAGTAGTATCTAAAGTATTGTGACAGGCAAAACAACAGATCAAAAAGTTTCTTCTTGGTGTCATGATAGCTACTTGGCTTCAAATATTTATGGGGCAAGGGGGATTGTAGGGGTAGATAAGATAGATATGCTAAAGATTTTTTTCTAAAGGTTCAAGGCAAGGGAGAATGTTGCAGTAAATGTGAAAATCATAAAAATTTGACCCAAAATACAGAGTACACCATGGATCAGCATTAGGGCTACAGTAGACTTCCAGTGGTATTACTGAGGTATACTGTATCATGTGTTGTTGTTTGTAACTAGGTTACAAACAACAACACATCATAACCTAGTTGACACCAAGCAACTAGGTTAAGGAAACAAAGTTGCTTGGTGTCATCTTAGACTGTAGATTGTCCTGGTCAAAGCAAATTGACAAGATTGTAAACCAAATGAGTAGAGGCCTTGCCTTACTTAGGCGCTGCAGCACATACCTTACACCTGAATTAATCAAGAAGGTTATGGGTGCCTTGGTTCTAGCTCAGATGGAGTATTGTAACATCATATGGTCAAATGCCACAAAGAAACATCTGGGAAAACTTCAAGCTGGTCCAGAACAAAGCAGCACGCCTTGCTCTCAAATGTCCATATAGAACAAACATCAACAGCATGCATTCAAGTTTACGTTGGCTTAAAGTTGAAGATAGGCTAAACACTTCTCTACTGCTCTCAACCTGGTCAATTTTAAATAAAAAGACCCCACCAAATCAATATAATCTTTTCCATAAAAGTTGCTACTCCCACACCTACAGCACACGATATGCGGTGGAAGGACGTTTTGTAGTACCAAAGGCTAATACCAATTCACTTCAACACACAGTTATATATAGAGCAATTACATCATGGAATGAGCTGCCATCTTTTTTAACAAAAATAAATATTAAATCTACTTTTAAAAAGCAAGTAAAGAATTACCTGGGTCAGATATACACCTAATCACTGCTATTATATCAATCCTTGTTAGTGGGTGCATTTGTAGTATTTTCTTTTTTACCCGTCTTCTTTTAGTGTGTTTCACAATGATTGTGTTTTAATACTTATCCTTCTTATTTAAATAACTCATTTTTGTGTCTTTGGAGTTTGCAATGTAATGTATTTTTTAAATTTGATTATTATGATTCTTTATTTTTCGGACCCCAGGAAGAATAGCGGGGCTGTATGGCCCGGCTAATGGGGATCCTATAAACAATCTGCATGCTTTTTGTTGTGCTGTGGTAGGCCTATACAGTAACAGCATATTGCTGTAATGAAACATATTGCAACATTTTAGCATTATTTGTTTTGTATTACACTATGTACTCTAAAGAGGTGTCATTCTTTTTTTCATTTTTAAAATGCAACACTACAGTAATCTATGCTAAAACAGAGGATACAGCAACACATAATCTATGCATTTTGCAATGCTTCAGGTTGTTTCTGTTTTTCAGTCCATTGTACTTTGAGTGACAAAGTAGTCTGCTGGGAGAGAGCATTTGCTATAGTTATAGTTACAGTTACTGAAACACAGTGGGCTGGGGGTTGGAGGTTGGGGGGGGGGGGTTGGGGTGTGGGGGTTGGGGGTGATAATATCCATCGAGGCAGTGAACTATGATGCCGCTCAGAGTACCTGGAGAGTACAAGGTGGTGAACCACCTTGATAACCACCTTGAGTGTCTTGATATTAAGTTGGTGGGGGTGGACGGGGGGGGAGAGATAATATCCATCTTTGTTGGTAATGATATTGAACAACAGCCGGAAACCAAGTACATGAGGTCATGAGGAAAACACACGCATGCTCACGTGCTGTACTGTATGCAAATGATTACCAGAGAGGATTGTGGGTAATTTTTCACAGCACATCAAACCGTCATCGTGATCCAGTTAACAGTTTCACGGCCAATTTTTAAATTATTAAAAAAAATTTTTTTTTTTAAATTAACGAAACAAATAACTTATAAAACAGTTTGTATAATGATCACTGCAAATACATTTTCTAAGCAATTAATTACGTAGTAGAAGAATCTGACTCATAACCCACTCATGTTTGGGTGGCACGGTGGTAAGTCCACTCCCTCGTAACCTGGAGATTCCCACTTTAATCCTGACACCAGGCTATGCGCTTCTCTTCTCTTGGGCACGGTAGGTGCTGTGCTAGAAAGAGTCGAACCGAGAAGCAGGCATTGTTACTCTCTGGTGGCGCTGAGGTAGAGTTGTGGACTGTGAAACAGGAGGTCCCAGGTTCAAAACCAACAAGGACCGTATTCAGCATTTTAAAGGCCAAGGGAGGTCTCCAGAAGGGCAGCAGAGGGCAGTAGGGAGCAGAGCATGGAACAACAGCTAGAGGGAAATAGAGCACCGAGGGCACAGCAGGAGGTAGAGAGCGGTAAAGTGCTGAGGCTGTAACAGGAGGTAGAGGGCAGTAGAGAGCTGAAGATGTAACAGGAGGTAGAGGGCAGTAGAGAGCAGGTAACAGGAGGTAGAGGGCAGCAGAGAGCTGAGGACACAGCAGGAGGTAGAGAGCGGTAAAGTGCTGAGGCTGTAACAGGGGTAGAGGGCAGTAGAGAGCTGAAGATGTAACAGGAGGTAGAGGGCAGTAGAGAGCAGGTAACAGGAGGTAGAGGGCAGCAGAGAGCTGAGGACACAGCAGGAGGTAGAGAGCAGTAGAGAGCTGAGGACACAGCAGGTGGTAGAGGGCAGGGGGCAGATGGATGGGATGACAGATCCATAGGACAGGGAAGGTCTGAGCCGGTCCGTCCAGTGAGGTAGGCAGAGTGAGAGCGGGCAGGGTGATGAGGGTGAGGGTGAGGGTGAGGATGAGGAAGAGAGGTGAGGATGAGGAGGGAAACAATGAAGAGGCAATAAACCACACCCTTTTTCTGCTAGTTAGTTGGGCTAGTTACCTTAGTTCAGTTAGGTTGTTGAAAAAGATAGCACGTCAAAATGACAGCCTGTTCATGCGGCCGGCTGCATAACCACCAGCTTCCACCTCCCGAAACCTCGGGGGGGGTCTGAGTTCCCCCCCCTTACCTCTTGCCCAGGGCCGCTGGCCAGATTCGAACCCACAACCTCAGCAGTGTGAGGAGCAGATCTTCCTCCGACGCCACAGACACCTCGGCACTTTTCACCTTTTTTTTTGCGCGCTTGACAAGCGACTTGGCAAGACGAGCCAAGGTAAAGGAAAAGAAAGAACAAGGGGGGGCTTGAACCACAAACCTTCTGCACTGAAGACATGTGCCTTAGCCCTCTGCCCCAACTGCCAGGACACACTCACAGGCCTTTGTTCATCAGACTTGAAGATGTCATGTCCTGTGATTGGGTTAGCTCACTTCCACACCTGGAGGCGGCTACCTCCTTACCTCCTTGCTAATTCAATTCACCTGAGGTACAGATGAGTGCATATAAAGGCTCATTACCTGTGCAGCCGGTTTCCTGGCTTCTCTCAGGTTGTGAGTGTGGTGTTTGAGCAAGAGAAAGTGCGATTGGAACACTTCAGAAGTGCTACATTTTGTTGCTAATGTCTTTGTTTTCAGCTTCAGTGTCTCTGCCCCCCGCCCAGTGCAAAGAGTGTGGTACCAGATACTAGCGTTGCACTAGAACTAGATAAGGTAAGGGAAAGTAACTGGTTTGAAAGCATTTTTTTTTTCCATTCCAGCATTCATGAAATTGTGGTTGAATGCTTGAAAATTGCTTGGTATGTGGGCTTTAAATGGCATTTCACCTGCCTTACCCTGCCCTAATTGTCTGCCGTGCTGCAGGTTGCTCAGACTGGGAGTCAACCAGAAGATCCAGAAGTACCCATTCACATCGTGGGCCTCCATACAATGACCAGTTTCCCTGTTGACTTGTCCTTCACAGGGTGGTTTGTGTCGGATGCCAGGATTCCAACGTCAGCCCCACCGGCTTTCTCATTCCCTCAGATGAGCACATGGGAGCCTTTAGCATCCTGTTAACCCTGTTCCTCAAGAATGCAACACTGCAGTCATAACTGTTCAGAGATCCTGGTCCTGGGGGCTTCAAGACTTGCATTTATTTCATATGATTTGAACATATTATTAGGGACACGTGCACACAGTTCTTACCATGTGCATACGGTCGAACAAAGCTGCGTAAATCACACCACATCAGAACCAAAACGTCTTAGAATCCAGCAATATGTAGTTTTAGATGAAGCCATTTTGGTTAATGATGCTGGAATTTCAAAACTTTCCAGACTGAAGCTTGCAAACCAATTTGTTTAAGCACTGAGGGTTAAATACTTTGAACAACATGTTTGGTATTGCACAGGACAGCCATGTCAACATTTAGCCCTAAAGCAACCTATGTAATGTGCTTAAGTGAATTTGGTATACTGTGCACTTGTATGCACAGTGTGTGCACTTGTGTTAATCCCTTGAGGACCTTACCATTTTTAAAGTTGTCTTTTGAGAAGCTTTCTCTGAATGGATCCTGCGGCCTTACCATGGACCTGACTCTGTGGCCATGTCCTTAACTACTACACCCACAATACTCTGCAATAGCCTACAACAAACAGGTGTGGCTACAGTACACAGAAGTAAAGAGGCACAACTTCAAACTTTGCTACTTTGCTGCTCCATAACATTGTAGCAAACACTCGGGTGCTCCAATATTTCTCACTTTTTAGTCGTCTCACATTTTTTGGCATTCAGCTGTTCATTGTAGCCCTTCATTTTATATGCTTGCCACCACATCCAAGGTGTAGCCATAGTTATAGTAACTTATTACAGGTTATAGTAACAGATGCAGACAGAATTATAACCAGCATGAACTATTTTTCATTGTTTGAAATGAATTGTTGTAAATTAAAAGATTGTTTCAATTAAATATATACTTTTTGTATAATTACAGATTGTATAATTAAGTTGAATAACTCACAACTATAAAAATCCTACACAGTTCAGCCATGCCAACACCACCAAAACATATATGACAATAATTCCACATCCCTTGAAATGTATAGATTAAATGTGCTATGTATTAAAAATTCCAAGATAACACTGGAAAAAAGACTTGCTGTGTCTGAGGTCTCAAGTCCCATTTTTGTCAGCGTTCCCTTTCAGTTTGTGACTGATTTTCACCTGGAACACTGGGGATAGGCCTACGTCATTCCCTGTCTAATTAAGCACGTCTATTAAGCAATTAAAAAGTAGGGCAAATATTTAATTGAAAATTCATTTTAAAAATGCAGACCCTACTTAGGTACCACGATATTTCACGGCATGGCAGCGAAAGACCGTTACTTGCTTTGTTTGCAGTTCGCATGATGGAGCATTCTTGTGAAGGCATTTGCGTTAGCTGGCATCTCTACAATCTTTGGCAGTGTCTCATGGCTGGAAAAAAATCAGAGGCCCTTATATTGCTTTTGTTGATCAAATTCATATCCCATGTTATACAGAATCATTCTAACAGATTCTGTTTTCTGAACTCCAATAACTATTCCTACTTTTGCACATGAATGTTTTGAGTCTGAATGAAAAAATATATTTTTTGCACATTTTAGCAATAGTATATGCAATTGATATCCAATATATAAACCATAACCCAGACCAGAATATAAACAAATTAACCATAGTGAATGTTTGAAGTATAATTGCACCTAAAATGTATGTATAGCCTACTTCGTCCGTTTTATTGAGTTGTCCTGATGTACTTACGCGCTGATGGCCAATGGATGGCGCTAACGTTCCATAATCTGTTGGAACGCTTTAAATCTGTTTCTGCTGGTTTTCAGTCAGTGCTTACTGTACTGGGTTCCAGATGCTGAAATACTGAAAAGTTAAACGAGAATATCTTTGAAAATGTATTTCCCCTTCTGGGGAAAGGTGAGGTCAGGGACAAAACCACACAGGGGAGCGAGCCATGTTGGGATCGAGATATTCTTCCTTTTAATTAAGCTGTTTTATTTTTAATAATATTTCTACCTGCAAGTGGAGTTGTGGGTTCAGCTTTGACCTCTACACACAAAGGATACAAGAGAGAAATGGTGGACAAGGATCCATGCATGAAATGTGGATCTGTACTGAACAGAGGAAGAGGAAGAGGAGGTTTGGGCCGGGCCTCTTAGGACCACGCACCCAAAGATTCAGACGCGTTACTAGCAAACCATTTAAACGAACAGGAGGAGGTGTGTGGACAGATTTTTTTTCTTAATGGGGTCTAACATTAAGATGACTAATTATCGTGGCATCTGCCTGAGTCCAAGCTGTCAAAAAACATGACATCAGATCACTGCACAGCTACAACTGATGTCCCTGGGACTCTCAGGAAAACGCAGAGAAATTCACTGAACTCCTGCTTTACAGCAGTGTATTCTCCTCATACACACTGACTGCACTTCTGTCTGACATTCACACAAACCTGCCAAATATCTTGTGGCAGGGCCAAGTCCCACACTGCAACTAACCACTCGTATTGCGTAGTTTTGCAGATGCAGAGATAATACCTGTATTGACACCGGGGAGAAAGATGTCAGGAGTGTTTAAATGCAGACACTGCAGTAAGACCTTTAGCTGAACAGGTGTCGTCTGCCGCGCCCTCATCGTGTCTGCAGGTGGTCCCGTCTGTCGGGACAAAACATGTGAAATCGACTCCTGCAGTGAGATTAAGGGGCTGGTGTATCCATGTCTCTGGTAGGTTTGCCTTGTTGCAAATATATTCCTCGTGAATGGAATCACCTGTTTTTCTCTTAGTTGCAACCCCCGGCAACAGAAGTTGTGACGCTCAGACATGTTAGTCATGGCTAGACCGCAGAGCAGAGTCAGAGTCCGCAGGGGCTTTTCCCTCCTGTGGGTTTAGTATTAAGTCACACTCCTCACAATGTTGTTTGTGTGTGTGTGTGTTGTGGGTGCATTGTCAGTTAGAATGAAAACGCTACTCTTCACTTTTCAGGTGATTGATGATGACAATGACAATGACGATGATGATGATGGGCAAACACTGGGGTAAACATGGTTTTGCGAGTCCCATTGTGCCTTCCTCCACTGCTTACCCCAGGTAGATACCGGTCACAGGTTTCACGCTGAGGAAAACACACAGGGGCCAGAACAGCATGTTCCACAGGCCCGTCCTGCTCCACTTCCTCCTCCCACTCCTGCTAATTAAGGCCTCATCCTCAGCGTAATTAACGAGTGCTTTCAGAGAAGGCCATGCCACATGCATATTCTGCCTCTCATCAGCCTGTAGGGTTTCAAGTGTTCTGCAGTGTGGCGTGTGTGTCGTGGAAGGGCCGGAGGACAGGGGGTGGCACAGAGCCATACTTATGCAAGACTCTGCCTTTCAGAAGAGAAAGGCGCTGACAAATGTGCTCTTTGAAGCATTGTTATGTTTTACAAACCGCTGGCGAGGTGACGTGTCGCATATCCTCACTTGACACCAGTGGAGACTGCCGGAGTGAATGCCTGTGCGCTGGGCTGGTGGATGTTGTGTTGATGTTGATATTAGTCTTAGTCTTGCTGGTGCTGTCAGCTGTCTTAGTAGTGTGGTAAAGCTGATTTATATACTGATGGTCTAAGGTTACTGAGGGATGTGTGGTAATATGTTGGTCCAGGTGCCTAGAGAAGTACGGTACTTTCTGAGTGAATTGTGTGTGTGTGTGTGTGTGTGTGTGTGTGTGTGTGTGTGTGTGTGTGTGTGTGTGTGTGTGTGTGTGTGTGTGTGTGTGTGAGAGAGAGAGAGAGAGAGAGAGAGACAGACGGACAGACAGACACAGAAAGAGACAGACAGAGAGAGAGAGAGAGAGAGAGAGAGAGAGAGAGAGAGAGAGTGAGAGAAACAGACACGGAGACCGAGATTGCAAAAGATAAACTGAGAGTCTACCTGAAGCAAGGGCTTTCTCAAATGCCATGTGACACAGGACATGTTTATCAGACATTGTTGCACATGCCATGTTTCTGTGTTTGTGTGTTTGACTAATAGGCTCATAAATTACCACACAATGACACTGGCCTTGTGAAGGATCTTCAGAAGGGAGAACTTCGGTCTGAGTGACTGTAAACTGAAGCTGCACCACTGCTAACAGCTTACCTGTTACAGCACTCGTTCTCTCTCCCTCTATCTCAATTCAATTAAGCTTTATTAACATGACCACACGTAGAGTATTACCAAAGCAATTTTCAAAGAAATATGACAAAACTATAGCTAATAATCATTTTGAGGAGTTTATTGATAATTATACCCTACGTGCATTATTTGGAAACTGTCTTTGTACTTTCAGGATATTGCCTAAATGCCTGGCATGTTTCTCCCCTGAGTCATTTACAAACTGACAATAAGGAAACCACCACTTCAGACAAACAATCAATCTCACATCTAGATAAAGCCCACATGAAATGTTCATATGTATTTACTTACCACTCCTCACCACAGGACGTTAGGCAATGTTAACATCTCTCCCACTGTGGGTGCTTAAAAAGTAATATAGACAGAGCAAAGTACTCTTTTAAAAAAATCTGCCAGATAATGTGATACTGACATTCTGCAGTTTGGAAGTCCAGTAGAAGGTTCTGAAACTGCACAGGGGCATCCAAAGGCTTCCTGTTTGTAAAAAGGATGCACAAAAACACAGAATAAATTCAGTAGTTGCATGCATTATCAAGGTCAAGAATAGGGAGATTTCCAAAGAGTCCACCGACCATTCCACAAATTCTGTCTGACCCGCATATATCTTTCAGACCCGCCTATTCCCAGTACTTGCTCCACACTGGTGGAATGAGCTTCCTGCTGAGATTCGTACAACAGACTCCCTGGGTGCCTTCAAGAGAAAGCTGAAAACTCATCTCTTCAAGCTTTATCTCTAGTCTGCCTTCCTCTCCATCCTATCAATCCCTATTTTCTATTTTAAAAAAGCACTCTACACTCATTTAGCAACTCCATATCTTACTGACCTCTTGTAGTACTTCTCGATAACTTCTTAGCATTGTCATGGACATATTTGGAAATCACTCTGGGTAAGATTGTCTGCTAAATAACGTAATGTAATATGATGTAAAAACAGAGATTCCAAAAGAAGATTTGGGAGGAAAATTTTTGGACAATCCATACACAATTATCCAAATCTAGTCAAACCACTCCCGTTTCCTTTCCACATCACCTGTTCATGGCATCCCTCTTCTGCCCTCTTTCTTATCCCCCCTTTTTCCCCCCATTTTTATGTATTTCAATGGAGGTATTTTCTAGAGTGTCACCTAATTGTGATGCATTCCCATTTAAAGTGTTGCTGAAACACCCAGTTAAACTAAACACCTGATCTATTATCTGTGGTCAGGAAAAGGAACACTTTTAGGAATTAAAGTACACTTATAGTTAGAGGCAATGTTATATGCATGGGTGTTTGCCATTTTAACACTTTAGCACAGATCTCTCTAAACTCCTGTGCTAAATATTATCTAAATCTATTCCACAACTAGGCTTTCAACTGGAAAACTGGCAGTGCTGGTTTATAGGGAAGGTGGACTGTGTGCATGTGAGTATGTGGAGCATCTTAACACTGTTGTCATGGATATACAGGGGTTATGTGTATGTGGCACGTTGCGTTTTCCCTTGTGTTCAGATGTGGGTGTATTCAAAGATGACATTGTGTGTCACCTCCACGTTGGACATTGTCAACTCTCAGTCCAAGTTGCCTGTCAGTTTGCATTGTCATGGCCTACAGCCTCAGACACAACCACAGGCCGCAGGCTTATGATCAGGAGCTCTTCACAATAACGTCACCTTTCTTTGCATTTCCGGCATTAGCTTACTTAGCTTTTCTGTCAAATAATTAAACAGGTTTTGTTTCCATTCTTAATTAAATATGCGTGTGCTCACCTTATTTTACATAGGGCTTCATTCACCATTTGCAGCAAATTGGGGCTCCAAACCTCGACAGGGAGTAAACAAATATCTATATACCCCCCAAAACCTGCACTGTTAATTAAACAAATACCTGCACAGTTACATGTACTAATGTCTGCAGCGGAAGTAAGAAATCTACCCTTTCCAGCATGGTGTAGCTGTAGAGGTGACATGGCCCTCTGGAGAGAGATCCAGGTGGGGGGTCAGAGAGGGAAACTCCTGGAACAAACCTGCTGGAGAGACACAGGGAAGACTTCATCACAGACCAGCCTTGAAACAAGCTGGACTGGTATCTCTGAGGGCCCTCAGGAAAGGAGCAGCACTCTTTACTGAGGAGGGAGTGTTTTCACGAACAGGTAGAGGTGTAAAAACCACAATGCTCATCAGCACACGTCATTTAGAGGCCAGGATATTGCCCATCTGTCTGCAGTACACCTACACACTGAGGAAGAGGAGGTATGGTTTAAAGATTAACCTGTCAGCAGTAAAAATAAAAGCTGTGTGTGTGTATGTGTATGAGAGAGAGAGAGAGAGAGAGAGAGAGCAAACACAATACTTGTGTGTGTGTGTGTGTGTGTGTGTGTGTGTGTAAGTAAAAATAAAGTGCTGTACAACAGTTGTCTCATCTAGGAGGTTCAAACATTAAAGTGAGAATACAATTTCTCTCCTGTTGTATTTGTTTGTCAGCAGGTGTCTTATGGTGTCTTATTGTTTCTCCAGACCAGCACTATACAGAGTTGAGTTTAAGGTGGCCATTGGCATATGCCCAGAATGGAGGACGCTTCCGCTCAACAGGCAATAAAAAACATATTATTTATACTCACAACAATTGATCGGTCTCAGGTAAATACTTCTGTTCTTTCCTGGTATCGTCCAGATGTCTTCTATTAACCAGGTAACCAGGAAAAGATGTGGGAGCTCACCATCCTCACGCTCTCTAAGGCACCATTCCTGGCTACTTTCCAATTAAGGAGATGTGAAAACACTTTCTGCAGCACCAGATTCTTCACACACTGCAGCCATGTCAAAGTCCCTGGTATTGCAGGCCTGGACTGCATAACAAAACAGGACAAGTACAGCACTTTTGAGGCTTCATTTAGATACTTTGCAGAAGAAGATGTTTGCAGAAAAGTCATATGGGTCATTTAAGGATTTTTGGGCTCTGCTGTGGAAAACTAGGAGGTCATATCCCCTCACCATTACTGTTAGTTGCTTGAGTCTCTTTTCAGCTGTGCAGTGAATACTAGTTTGAGTCTCCTGTAATAGTGCTCATGCACTGACTTTATGCTGAATGGCTTTGCCTGCAACACTTCAGTATGGTTTATGAACAATTTTCTGAGCATGAATGAGAAAAAGAAATTACTGCTCAGACAAATCATTCTCTCATCACCAAAGCATTTCCACAGAATGTAGGGGTTTCCAGCATTTCAACAACCAGTCAATAGATGGGAGCAAAGACAGGCATGTCATAAAAATGTACTGTGGTAGGTTGCACAACAAAAATGTGAAGCTCCAGTGAAATCACAGCACTCCGTACAGTGCACTGCTCTGTTTGCAGGAACGCTGAAATGGGCATGTACCCTAAGGACAATGTTTTCGAAGTCAAGGTTTCCCACAGCATAGCTTGTTGGTTTGTGAAAAGTATGAGCTGGCTAGTTCACATCAACCAGGTCCTTTTGAGCGAGTTGCAGTTTTTGACAACCACAGCTCTGCTTTCTGTAATTAACTTACCTCTTCAACGCTGTGTATGCAGAAAGTTTATTTCCTTACAATGAAAATACCTCAAAACTTTGGCGCTCTTTGTTAGATGCATTGGCGCTGGTGTTTGCTACATACATCAGTTTCCAAAAATAAAAAGTTCATCTGCTTTGAGGTAATACCAATGCTTTTGTTCTGTATATGACACTAGAATCACTAGAATGTTCTTGCACAGAGATTCCAGTCCACACTTCCATATGCCTGGTGATTCATTGTGATATGGAGGACTTCACAAGAGTTCAGAGGCAGTAATTTTAGCATTTGGGATGACAGATGCTGACTCAGAAAAACGACGAATGAGATATGAAGTACCTGCACATCAGGTGCTCAGTTTGTGCTCCTCTGAGGGAACATGCCATTTCAGAGCCCCCTCTCCCTGGCTGCTGAAGAGACAAGAAAATACAGTGTTAGTGGGCAGTTACTACACCAATTGGATTACAGGTACATGTTTAATGAGTGGGAAAAACACATAAACCAATAAGAGGCATGATCACATATCTACCAGTGATAATGATATGACTGTCCGTTTAGATTAAGCATGAAAAGGAGGATGAATTTCCGTCTTTCATTGAAACGTCCAAACTGGGGGGGATAGCACTCAAAATTGGGAGTGTTTGGCCCAAATTTTGCAAAACGAGCACCCTAAATGAGCAGATATTTATTCACAAAATTCTACTGACTGCTCCATAGCCAAAGCAATAGATCACATCAACATGTCTTCTTGTCAGTGTCCTTTCGTGTGGCAAGAGTTCTGAGTGACGCTGCTGGCTGCTGCCCTGCACTTTAACCACTAAAAACACAGAGAGGAAACAAAGGGACACAAATCCTCTACAGACATCCCTCTCTGCTCTTAAAGCCTGAGGGAATCCGAATGGGTCGAAGGGAACGCTGCGGAAAAGAGTGAACTGAACATCAACCAACACATGACTATGCATCAAACTGCCAAGGGTGTCATCAGGAAAATGACAAAAAAAACTCTTCCATCACAGACAGTTTATTGAGTTACATTGACTGCACTTTCTCCAGTGAACTCAACTGCTGAGTGCTGATCAATGCTTTCCTTTCACCTGCTTCAGTGGCAATTATACAAGCAAAATGTGCCAGTTATTCCCTTATCTCTGAGTGTCCACACCTAAGGTCTAACAAATGGTAAAAGCTTTAACGTATTACTCATAATAGTATCAGATTTTGTCAGCGTTAGTGGATAGGCATTATGTGACAGATGCTATTGTGCGGAGCTATCTTTGTTAGCTGTCACACGCATTAGCCCAGATTAGCATGGCCGCATTGCGTGTTAATGGACAATTTAGTATAATCATTCTCATTAAAACTCTATACGTCATTGAGTCAGAGTCAGAGAACAGGGCTGAAACTGGGCCAGAAACCTGTCATATTGTGAAGGAGAAAACAATGCAGATAACTTCACTATGAACAGAGCATATGGGTGTTTGGCTGCCTCTCTGGCCACCCTGGCTCCCTCACTGCCTCCGTGCCTCACCTGCTGTACTTCAGCGGCAGAGAGCCTCTCCACAGGCACAGAGGAGCAGGCTAGCCAAAGAAACAGGCTGCGATCCCTCCAAACCCCCAGGCAAGGTGAGGTACACCAAGTAGAGGACTCAGGTGTGTCAGGAAACTCCCTTTGATTGGGATCAAAAGTTGCACTACAACTTTAGAGATTTCAGAGCTGAAGTAAGCTCAAGTGTGGTCTGACAAAATGCCAAGCAAATCTGTCCACTGCAAGAATTGAAATTATTTCAAAATGTGTGTAAAAATGTTCAGGAAGGGGTGAAGAGGTGTGCTTATGTGATGCTCAGAAATGGTTTTTATTAGGTATTATTTTCACTTCACAATACTGATGAAGGTGCCTTTCTCCTCCTAAAAGGAAATGAAACTTACCCAGCATGCACTTTGCTCCGGTCCTGGTGAAAGCAAAGGGGAAGAGTGAGATGAAGAGTAAAAACAGCCACTCTTAGTGAGAGCAAGCACACCATGCAGATGAATGACATCATCCCTCTCTCAGATTCTGAGAGTTCCGGTCTCTGTGTGTGCCTTCGCTGATTGCAGGGGCGTGTATCGGTGGGTGCAGGTTTCCTGTCTGAGGGGGCTGTCCCAGGGAGGGTCACAGCACCTTGTCAATAACACAAAGGGGCCGGGGAATCGACTTACCTCCGTCGACCAGGAACGCCCCGCGTTCAAGGGACATCGCTGCAATGCGATACTCCTCTCACAGTGCGACAGACACGTTGTGAGAATGTTACGTGACTGAGAGCGGTGCCTGGGATCTTGAAGCTTGTCACACCAGCGTAAGATCGGGTTACCTGCAGGTCGCCAGAACTCCCGCAGGCGTGCACTCTCGGTTCTGTCTTCCTGTTATGACACGTGACAGAAAGACTTGTGCACCGGTTGCTTATCCAATATGTGATCAAAGAAAAGAGCACCTCTAGCTGTGTTTTGCATATTGCAGCAATATGGCATGCAAAGGCTGTTTTTTCATGTGAGTTACATGCCTGAAGACCTCAGCCGTGAGAAGACAAGGTTTTTAGCCTCTCTGAGCACGTGCAAGCATTAATTTAGGCCTCAGCTGACAAAAGCATTAACCACCTTCAGCTATTGTACCAGAAAAGCTGAAAAACCAAAGGCTACTTTTGCTACAAGTCTGAACCCTTTTCTTTCCCATCTCTTTTCAACATATGTTGCGGTTTCGCACTTTAGCGAACACTAAAAAATGGTTTGTTTCTGTTTCACACTCAAGTTTGCACTAAGGACATGTCTATTTTGGTTTCACATTTTATAATAGTATACACGTGTTTCACGCTTTAGTATATACACGTGTTTTGCACTTTAGTATATACAGTGTACACTGACGATACCTGTATTTCTGTTTCACACTTTAGTGGTAATCTTATCACAGTTTAGTGAACACCTAGGACACGCATGTTTCACACTTTAGTGTACACCAAGGACCTGTACTGTAGACACCCGTCTAGGATGGTACATACATCCTAAATTTGCTATATACATCTAAACCAGTTTTACTTTCAGTGTCTCACCCTGGATTTAAATCCATTCCCCATTTAACTTGTGACTTCCTCCATACAGAAAAAGAAAGACAGATGCCAATCTTAGAGAGATAATGCTCTGGGGAATTCAGTAAAAATAGACATATCTGACTAAGCTATCAGAAAGGGGCGGAACTGGCCAGTTTCAGATTACTGATTAAACTGATTAAACCTGCAGTCTCTACTGTCTACTGAGAAAACAGCTTTTCAGAGCCAACTTGCCTTCAAGATATTCACAGCTGACAAATCATCATCCTCAAGATATCTGTTTAAATATCTATGTTTTCCCTCCCTGTAGTTTGGTCCCTATTTATGGTCGTCTTTTGAGAGACGAAGGAGCCACTGGCATACTGACATGTTTACTAACATAAAAGCAGGAACTGGTTATAAACATCCATCACATGAGAGATAGAAGGACAGAGATATATAGAGAAAGATAGACCATAAAAGGTAAACTGAGAGTCTACCTGAAGCAGGGACTTTTTCAAATGCCATGTGAACACGTGAACACAGGACGTGTTTATATAACATTGTTGCGCATGCCCCATGCCAACGTTCGCTCCTTTCTACACAATATTGATCACAGGAGAATTACTCCTATTGTGATGTCACTCTCCTCAGCCCCCACCCTAACACTATAGTTTAAACGGTACCAGTATGTATACACACATCTGTGTATGCGCTGGAATCACACAGGCCAAACTGTGCTGAGTGAATGATTCCAAAACAGCTAACCCAGAGTCAGGGGGCATCCTATGACGGTATACTAGCAGTCTCAACAGTAGCAGTCCAGTTTCATTTTGTTCCCATGAGCACACATGCTAGTCCTTCTCCCCTGGCTACTGGAACAGGTGAAAAAACAATTTGTCCTGTAGCTCTCACAGACATTGTTACTCTCAGTGTGGAACTCAGTGAACCTCAGTGGCAAGGCGGATATTAGACTGGACGGTCAGTAAGTAATGCAATCCCATGTTGTGGTCTGCAGCTTGTTAGACATGGGAGATTAGGTGTTCTCACAAAGGACTTATGCTACACGGCCTTTGGAGAATAACTTCTACATCCAAGGCGATCGGTCTCCTTCAGTCTCAATTCCGCTGCTGTTTTCTGGGAAGTACTGCTTTTCAAAGTGCAGGGGCTTCATTGTGAGCTCAGAGCTGCGAGTATTTCTTTGAATCACCCCTCTGATTCTCTTCACGTTAAGCTCTGCAGGCTTACAACACCAGCGTCAGCCTAGAACTGCTTCCTGATTCGTTGCCTCAAAGTCTTAGAGATGGTGAATCCTTCTAAAAAAATAATGTTTCGGTTCTTAGTGATGTGGCGACCGCTTTGAAGTGTGATGCATGCTTAGCGCAATGCTACTCCTTTGAGGCTTTAACAACAGTTACAACCATTGTTAAATCCGTTTTAATCAGCAAAGAACAGATTTTTTGCTTCATAACCTGCACTCCTCAGCGTAATTCAGCCTGCTGCTGCTTCACCACCACAATATCACAGAGCCACTACTTATCTTCAGCAACGTCTGTTATTTCTCCATTCTCTGGTTCCAATTGAAACAAACTTTTTAGATTACACTAAAAATCATCGGACTTCCAACACAAAAATGGACCATAAGCACTAAATAAAAACATGCACCCTCTATACCACTCTCCATCTATTTCAAAACCAGACCTTGGGTCATAGGTACTAATTGCCCTGCAAGAAAGTACGTTTCAGTAAGAAATTCACCTTCTCTGTTTCCATGATTACATCTGCAGTGCAACCCTCCAGAGGGTTCAGATTACAGACACATCCCTCGCCTGGCGAATAAAACCACATAATACAAGGCAGACGGAGAGAACTGCACTGATCCTGTATCCTCCGAGCCACCAGACAGGAAGTGCTTTAATCAGGACTTCCTGAATGGCTGGTACTGAGTGTATCATTGTGTCTGAGGGGAAAGTGATGTCTTAACCAGCTGTTGTACAGTGAATGCAGGGCTTTTTACCAGAGAGTTCACTGGCAATGCCCTTAAGTTCTCCTTGGATACGCTCTCAGCCCAATCACAACATTGTATTGTGGTGCTGCAACATTACAGCAACGCTGTCAATATGTTATATGGCCTCAGCTCAGGAAGATATTGCACTATTGGGTGAAAATAAAGAGCAATGAATTCAGAATTAGCTCATCTGCAAACAGGCAGGGCGCTGTGGAATCACATTATCTAAAAGCAGAATGTAATGATTTGGTTGTTGTTGCAATGTTAGCAAAACAGTGGCAGTGTAGCATAGTAGGGTGGCAGTAAAGCATAGTGGTTAAGGACCAGGGCTTGTAACCAAAAGGTTGCTGGTTTGATTCCCCACAGGGGCACTGCTGCTGTACCCTTAGGCAGGGTACTTAACTCACTATTGCCTCAGTAAATATCCAGCTGTATAAATGGATGACATTGTAAAATGCTGTAACTGATCTGCTAAATGCCAATAATGCCAATAATAAATGCCCAAAGACCTTTACACTTCAGCAGCATTACAATACATTGCAGGCATAAAATACACCAGAAATAATTTCAATTTAATTCAAATACTAATTCATTGTCTCAGTAACCATCAGAAATGTCAATGTCTCAAAGATATAAGCAGCTGATTTATGCAAAAAAAAAAATCCAGAGTTCAGGGAATCTCAGCAATCTCCAATGTCTGAATATCCAGTAAAAATAAATCCAGTTATCAAACAGTAATACTCCCATTCAGTTCTCTTTTTGTGTACATCTATATAAAACAGCAATGCAATGTGAAAGAAAAAAATTCCCAACTCACCCACTCTTCTTACAGAAACAAACTGGAACATGTTTGGGAAGGTCGGGCTTTGATGCATGGCTGGTTGGTTGCATTTCTGATAAACAGACTATCAGGTTTGTCTTGTTGTCTTGTTTGTACACCCACCTACTGGAATGACTTGAACAACTGAAGTACTTCTTTTAGGATTCACCTATAGTATCTCCAAAAATTAAAGAAATCTGGCCAAACAGACCACCAAACAACTCAGTCCACCACACCTCCTCCTGGAGCCCATCAACTTCCCAAATGACATCACTTCCTCTCCTCTCCCACTTCCTCTTTCCCCTGTTAACAGGATTGCTCCTCTAGTGGCAGTTTCCCCAAGTAACTGCTTGACCATGTCTTAATTCAGTATACATATTAGATACATCTTTATAGAACACACAAACTTTAAAACTTTGCTTTTTCTTGAACAATTTACCATGCACGGTTTTCTTCTAATTATTTTTTTCCATGCAGTGAGATAGTTTCAGCCCAAACCCTTAGTGATGAGTGATAACATCACAATTATGTGGCTCTGTTTTTGACACTTAATATTTACACTTTGCCATGTGCTCGATGAACATGGAGAATTTACATGTGTTCCAGTTGCCATGTTTTGTGTCTGCAGTCATATTCCAATATATATTCTTCATTCCACTGAGCTGCATGGACTGCAGATACTTCTGTCACGGAACAATAGGCCAAACATACTCTTTACTCTTACTCTACTTGGATTCATTCCTTTAAGGCAAGCTGTGCCCAGATTAAGATGAAATACTTTTAACATCAGCCATACTGTACACCTCATTGTACATCTGAAGTCAGCTGAGAAATGTCACATCTGGACCATAAAGAGTTAAACCTCATGTCTCTCTGTTTTCCTAAGCCTCATGACATTTTATTTTCTCAGAAAGGACCTGTCTGATTCCACTGTTCTTTGAATTCCGTCCTCCTAAATGTCATGGCGATGTTGACACACAACACCACATCTCTAGGTCTCCTTCTGAGATTTCACAACTGCCCGTGCCGCAGACAATACCCTTTGACCCCAGATTGAATCGGCAGCCGCAAGAAACCTTCCTCCAGCACCACTGCAGAGATGTAAAGAGTCAAACTGTTTTTCACAGTGTTCAGCAAAGAAAATGATGAATCAAACTGTTGCATACTATGAAAAAAGACACATGCATATAAAATGTAATTTAATGACGGAAGAATAAATTGTGTTAAAGGGCTAGGTGGGAGTGCATGTCACGGTGGCCGAGAGGTTAAGGCGTTGGACTCGAAATCCAATAGGGTTTCCCTGCACAGGTTCGAATCCTGTTCGTGACGATAATGTTTACCATTTTGTGTAGCATAGTAGTTAGCAGAAGCAGGACTCATAACGAAAAGGTTGCTGCTTCGATTCCTCACTGGGGCGGTGCAGCTGTACCCTTGGGCAAGGTACTTAACCCACAATTGCCTCAGTAAATGTCCAGCTGTATGAATGGGTAAATTTGTAAAACAAACAAACCGATGTGAGTCGCTCTGGATAAGAGCATCTGCTAAATGCCTGTAATGTAATGTAACACATTGGGCTGCAAGTAAAGGTATTTTGGGGTACTATGGTAGGAGGAATGAGTCCAGGAAAAGAAAGAAAGAGAAGAAGAAAAGAAGAGAAAAGAGAAGATGCATGTCATTTCATGATGACAGGAGTCTGTCCTGTAAAGTTTCTCTCTGCTGTGGTCTGTCTGCATGTCATGCAATCTCCTGACTCTACTATGTGCACACACACACACACACACACACACACACACACACACACACACACACACACACACACACACACACACACACACACACACACACACACACACACACACACACACACACACACACACAGCTGTCCTTGTGCTGACTGGCTGCTGTCACCTTATCTCCTCTGTAGATTTGTGTGAAGTAGTGTGTGTGTGTGTGTGGGTGTGTGTGTGCAGGAGTGTGTGTTGCTGAGATGAAAGAGAAGAGCTGGCATTTTGATCAATGTGCCATTAGCACCCGGTTTTATTTGTAGAAGTAGCTGTTGTTTTGCTTCTGCAATCATTTCTCTGGAAAAACCTCCTTTCTTGGAATGCACACACATTCATAGCCACTGACTCATATGCTGACGCAGTGTGTGTGCGTGTGTGTGTGCGTGTGTGTGCGTGTGTGTGTGTGTGTGTGTGTGTGTGAGAGGAGAAAGAGAAGAGCTGGCACATGAATGTGCCCATAGCACCCACCTCCATTTCTAAAAATAGTTATTGTTATTGCATTTGCGATTCCCTGGAAAACTTATTTCCTTGCACGTGCATACTCTCACACACACACGAGGCCAGACTCATACACTGATGCAGTGTGTGTGTGCATGTGTGTGTGTGTGTACGTGCGCGTGTGCATGCATGCATGCATGTCTGTATGTTTGTATTCTGAGCTGGATGCTCAAAGCAGCACGGCTCAGGCCCATAAACAATATTCAGAGGTCTGAATAGGTCAGAACTGTCTGCTGTCCTGGTGCGTGAATTCCTCTGTTCTGTGACCAGAGAATGCTCTGTACGGAGGAGGGCTGTAAACAAACAGCACAAGACTCCGTAGTGGCCATGCAGGCCAGTGAGTCTACTCTATTACAGAACATTGCATATTGCATGAGGAAGTACACATAATCCACACACACACACACACATACACACACACACACACACACACACACACACGCACACACACACGCACACACACACAAAGCCCAGGCTCTGCAAGAAGTGTGCCATGTTCTCTGTGAGAGGTTAAACAAACACTGCGGTCTGAGGCAGCATCATCCCAGCAGGGGAACAGTCTCTTCTCTCTTTGATCCTTGAGGGGAACCACTGGCTGCAGTGCTGTACCTACAGACAGGAGGTTTATGGGATATTAAAGCTGTGCAGACGTTCTCCGCCGTGATTGTGCAACACCGTCCTGCTGCTGGCTTGCAGAGATCCCTTTGAAATGGGTTCAGGATGAGGTTATACGTGGTATTAAGCATTCAGTAGACAGCAGAAGTAAACAGTAAGGTTTCTGATCTGGAGAATAATGAGAAATTGGGGCCTTTGAGTGGGAAATATGCCATATGATCTCCACCCCCTGCAGAAATGAGGAAAGAGCAGTGCACAGCAGAAGAACAGAGAAGCAGAGTCACAGGCCCATATCAACTCTCTAAATCTAGATTAGCAGGAAGAGGATCCAAAACAGGGGTACACCTTCGCTATGTGATCCTGTATTGCATTTATATGGGGCCCTACAAGGACCTCAAAACACCTAACAGTGACCTGGGGGAGCGACTCTCCTCAACCAGAACCACCTGCACCCACCTGCGTGATGCTCGGCAGCCATTTTGCACCTGAATGCTCTCCACACATCACCTGAGGCGGAGGGGGAGGGAATTATTCAGCCAATAAAACTGGGAGACAGTTTAAATGGCTAAACTGAAAGATGAGGAATTTAGCCAGGACACTGGGGGACACCCCCACTCTTTGCGATAAGCAGCCTGGAATCTTTAATGATCCCAGTGCGTTACAACCTCAATTTAACGTCTAATCAAAAGACAGCATCTCCTACGGGACAGTGTCCCCATCACTGCACTGGGGCACTGTTTGAATGAATCAGCCTTCTGTCCTCTCCTCTAGGACCAGGGATGAGCAGCCCGGTGGACACTGCAGCTACTCAGTGCAATGGCAGAGTAGCTAGGCCCACACAAGCTCTTGTAAAGACTTGGAACTAATTAATCCGTGTGGCTGTAAATCGTTCTCTCATCCTCCCTGTTTAGAATGCAGTGCTCCAATCCTGGCCTTCATGTACACAGCGTCTGTGAAATATCCACACTGGCCTGCACGCTGCCAAAACAACATTGCTACCCCTGTCAGCAGCCTCAGGACTGATGGGGAACACTGTTCGAAGTACAAAGCGAATAGGTGATTGATTCGGGCAGTGACACGATAACAGCCTCTATAGATCGTGCACCGAGACGTCTGCAATGTTAGCGCCAGCACAGGGCAGTTAGTGTACCATAGATCACCTGCTTTCCTCATGCACGGATGCTCAAGGCCTCTGCACCATGAAACAGCAGTGCACAGCTCTTACTTTGAACACGTCTGACCCCTGACCCCTGACCCTTATCTCCTTCTTTCATACCTTTACCTCAGTCTCACATATAGTGATGCGGCGTGCTAACGCAACAGGTCTACTAAAACTAAACTAAAACACCAGCCATATATGTAGTACACTAAAACACCAGTCATTTTCAAAACACAGTCAAAACGAATGTTAGTCTGTTACCCTACTTTACTGGTGCACTTTGGAGCATGACATGGGTCTGAAATATTTTGAATTTCGAGAGAAAATGGTTTTATCAGATGGCGTCTGTTCCTGGGTATTTTGTTTTGGAACTTAGGGACTCGGACTTTCCCTGGCTGGCTGAAAGTGCATGTATTCCAGTCTCTGTGATATTCCCGGGTAGACAGCGGGCATGCTGTCACTGTGTCCCTGACCCCTGGGGATCCTGAAAGAGGGAGGAAGTCATGTGCCGGGCGGCCATCTTGGGAAGGAAAGCCTCCTTTTGGGGCGTTTCCACGGCAAAGCAAAACAAACGCAAATCACTGACCTCATTACTGGGAATTAAATGTTGAAGGAAAACACAGCTAGAAATGATTTCTTATTCAGCTTTATCATGACAGTCATCGGGGGGTTGGTAAGGGGGTGTCATAGCAGCTCTCTGGAAATGAAACAGAGCAGGCTGAGCTCAGGGAGTGTAACGATACAATAACACAGCCTACAGCAATAACACAGATTCAAATTCCTTGTATCGTGATGCCACCGGAACAACTTCAGTTGTATCAATAGGTCATAGGTTCCCTGTGGTATGGGTGTCTGCAAAAGAGAAAAGTTTACAAAGGTGAGGGAGTGTAAGCACAGACAGTGACCTGACACAGGGCGAGACGTGGCATGCATTCACAGTGTCTCGTCCTCCTTTACGATGTCAAAGGCTGGATTTTTCCCAGAAATGCCCCCATGAAAGGGTGTTGACCCATGTTATAAACACACAGTTGCTTGTTTGTGCATAAACAGCCTGTCTGATGGTAGTTCTGTACAGCGTGATATTAGGCAGTCACGTTTGGGATGCAGTGATTTTAGATGCACAGAAGGTGATCTGACACAGGCCTAGACATGGTGTGCATTCATGCTTCTCGTCCCTCCTTTATGATGTCACAGGCTGGATATTTCCCAGAAATGCCCCCATGAAAGGGTGTTGATCCCTGTTGTACACGCACAATTGCTTGTTTGCTCCCAAACAGCCTGTCTGATAGGAGTTCTGGATAGCATGAAATTGGGCAGTCCCTTTTGGCATGTAGAGCTTTCAGATGCACAGAAAGGGACCCTGAGAAATGCTTTGACCCCATGACCAGAGCAGACCAACCGTGGACAGTCTGCGCTGGAGATTTGAGAGCCGAGAAATTGTCATACTTCTGTACACCACAGGAGAGGGAAGTGGAAGCGTTGCACAGGATGTTAGCCTGAGGTTAGCCGAGGAACACAAGTGAGCTGGCTCACCGCCATGGAGCTATCAGGTTCCATGTACCAGTTGTTGGGGTATAGACAAAGGACATTATGGCCAGCCTGAATGATCGGCCCCAGATGGAACATTTTTGAAATATGGCAGAATTGATAACCAGAGCAGACAGAGACCAGCAGAGCATAAGTATGGGAGGATAGAGTAGGAACTCACCCCACTGTTTGCAGGGCCAGGTCAGCGGCGATGACTCCGGGGATTATGGGAAATGGTTTCAAAATAGCGGATCTTACATAGGAATTACAGGAATGAGTCAGGCACCAAAAGAGAAGTTATCGCTTCGCGGTTTCACAAATTCATGTTTCTCTCCTTATTTCTCCCTCCCTCCCCCATTTACGCCTCTGGTGTGAGGTAACGAGCCTTATCGCTAGTGTGGGTGGAGGAGCATTCTGGTTGTTGAGTGTTTGGGAAACCCAATAAATACATCATCATGACCTTAATAAAGCCTAACGCCTTAATAAGCACTCAGCACCTACTCACCATCTGGGGAATCTCCATGTCTCTGTCAGCATCTGGATTGTCTTGACCCAGAAACAGTACAGTTACAGATGCATTTCACAATTGGGCTCAGATGATCTCAATAATCAAAAACACATTATAAACTAGATGCTGATACTCAGCTGTAGCTCTCTGTAAAAGTCCTGCTCAATTTTACGCAATTTTACGTAATGTCTACTTACAGACAAATGCTGGCCTATGTGTCTCTGAAAACATTGAGGGGAAAATTGCAAGAGATTTGAATCTGCATAAAGTCTTTTCACATCTTGGGATTTTCAGAAGATACAAAATTTGCATACGAAAACAATTATTATTGCTTCAGGGGAACAATACCCGGAAAGCAATTCTCATAGAGAAATTGCAACACTTTATAAGGTCATTGGCAACGAATCATAACAGTAAAAGTGATAATTCAAGAGTGTGTTTGCCCATCCAACCACAATATCAATGATTGCATGTCTCTCCATTTAACAGCAACTATCATCTGCAGGTCTGTCTTCTGGGGAAAATGAGCAACGCAGGAAGAATTACCCCCCCCAACAAAAAAAGAAAAAAATTAATATTAATAACCACCCAAAGCCATTATCTAAGTGCAGTCTGTCCAGCATTTAGAGACAAATAAAAACAAAGGCAACTTACACAAGGGACAGATATAAGTTCAAGCTCATAAAGTGAATTACGTTGAGACGGCCTCATATTTCACACTTTGACAGAACTTAAGTGGTAAATTGGTAATAAATGCTAATACTAAAGGCTAATCAAGGTCTCTGCCAGCTTGTGGGTCTTGATGTAGAGTTATTTATACTCCTCCACTCAAAAAGCTCAGCTACTGCATACATCGTGTGCATGTTAAAGTCGGTGCTAACACAATTGCAGATGTAGAGATGGGGAAGGTGTTTGCATTGTGAAAGTGGACTGTTTCTTTGAAAAGAAATCTGTTGCCAGGAAAGACTTCACAGGGAAGCGAGGATCTGATTCTCCTCAGAGCTCTCGAAAGGGGAACAGCTTGGGGTCTGAGTCAGAACGTATTTGCAGTGATTTTTACAGATGCTTCCATAAATCAGCTCTGACCGGGGGCCGATGTCCGCCTAGAACCCATTATGTCATGCTTAGAGAGGCTTCACATGTGACTGTATACAGAAATACACAGGAAACCCGATTGAGCAATCCCACAGTGCTCTGTGCCAAGTGATCCCAGCCAGGGGGCTGTCATCCTCGCTTAATCATTGTGATGTCATAATGGGGGGAGGTGTCAACCCTCAACACTCTTACGGATGTGCTGCTCGCTCCATATATGGGCATTGGTTCTGGAGCCCAACACAGCAATCCCAGCAGCCCCAGGATCCTGGACCCAGCAGCCGATGGGTTTGACTCTCCCTGCAGAGTAAAGATGATGGGGACCCGCAGCACAAAGCTTCAGCGCACCACAATTCTCTCCTGGGCGGGGGGGATTGTGCAGTCATGCAGTTTTCCTGAGCTGTCATTCAGAGGAACCTTCTCAGCCCAGATTCTGTAGGTGTCACTCTGGCTTGGTAGGAGAGACTTGAAACAGGTCACTGATGATGGAAGTTTAAATTGGGCGGTCTGCAAGGGACTGTACAGCACATCTGTCCCTCAAACCCCAAAAGGGCACCTGGCAAAGCTAATTACATCCCATTTTTGTTGAAACCAATTGTGACATACACGTAGCAGCCAGTCAAGCTACCCCTCTGCTCAAGTTTGGGACCTGATGATGTCATCAGCACAGTGGTTACACCCCTCCCTCTTTAAATATCCCACCAAATACAGAACATGTGTGACCAATCAGAATCTGGCTGCAAGATTTGCTGTCAAATTGCTCTCATTTGCAGTCACACACAGCTCCGATTCTTGGTTTAACGCCCACTGTGTTGAGTAATTTGTTAAACCAAGTTAATCAGTGCTGATGACATAGAGAAGGTAGAGTGCCACCACAGACAAGAACAATTAGTACCAAAAAGATATGCCAATACAGATGTTGTATTGTTTTTAGACAATTATTGCAAAACAGTGACCCAGAGGCGAGTTGAAATTCGAACACAGATCTTTTATTGTTCTTTACACCACAGTCTTACAGTCTGCCACAGACTCTCTCTTTTCAACAAATCGAAATCTCTTTCAGTAACATTCTGAACTTTCCACGACCTCCCCTACATGCAGTTTAGCCTTCCCTGTCATTCCTCACTGGTGTTCCCCCAGTGCCTAGCTCCTCCTGGTTTCAGCACGCACCGTAGTGGCTCCTCCCGCAGCGGTACAGAAACCCAGCTCTTCTTCCCTTTCCCCTCACTTCCACAATTACCCGAACTTTCTACCAACATACCAAATGCATCTCTACCTACATCTCCTATCTACTGGGTCGATGGTATAGAGGCTGGCACGTCCCAGCGCTCTGCAGTACCAACGACAGAAAGACCCCATGCAGGATGGCACAGTGAAAGGCAATTCCTTTCCCGGCATCAGCATGAAGCCAGAACACTTTACACTGTACAGCAGTAAAAAAAAAACAATATCCCCTGTCTCTCCAGTGGGCAATACTACTTACACAGAAATTGCTAATTTCTTACTTTTTAAAAAACAAAATATCCTTTGGATATTTATTCATTTCTTTCTGCCAATTTCAGACTGGAGGGTGGCCAGCAACATATCTGTCTACAAGAAATGTACAAAATCAGACTACTCCAGCTGAATGACCATTCCCACTTTAAAATGGATAAATTTGTTCTTTTTTTTTTTTACATAATTCATTCCCTTTTGTAGGTATTGTTCTAACAATTTGTAGTATTTTCCACAGTTCACAATGCTTGCTCTGATAGCTAAAACAGTGCTGTTTTAAACAAACACAAAACTAATAAATATAAAAAAAGAAACACTTAAATTACAAAAATGTTGAAATAAAACAATAAATGTCAGAATGACAGTAAACAGCACCAGTACTCCCTGGTGAGCCACTCTCTCTCTCTCTCTCTCACACACACACTCACACACACCCTCGAGAACACTGTTTTAAGAGAACAGACGGAGTGAAGTAGCTGCCATTGTGGACAGTAACTCAGAGCAGCACTCATAAACATGAGTGTCCCGTCTCTCTGTACAAGCTCCCCTTTCAGGGGCACAGTTCACACCATGGTCTCCTTCCGCTTGCCCAGCGAACGCCGGGACTTCTTGTCCTTTTTCGTTTTTCGGGGGGAGTCCGTGGGGGAGGGGCATGCCTCCACTGCAGTCCGTGGTGTGCTGGGTGACCCCTTCCCCTGGGGCGAGCCGGGGGCGGAGTCAGGGGATCCGGGGTGGTTCTCGTCCGTCTCCTCCTCGAGGGTGATGACGGGGATGGTGGACGAGCGGCGCCTGGGGACGCTCTCCGCGGGAAACGGGGCGGGGTCCGCGCCCGGCGCCCCCT
Source organism: Megalops atlanticus (assembly GCA_019176425.1). Classification (NCBI taxonomy): domain Eukaryota; kingdom Metazoa; phylum Chordata; class Actinopteri; order Elopiformes; family Megalopidae; genus Megalops; species Megalops atlanticus. Next base: position 14,988,602 of record CM032899.1, read on the forward strand.
GCTGGGCGGGCTGCAGCGCGGACATGGCGGTACGCAGGCAGTTGAGCCACTGCTGCTTGTGGAAGACGTCGCTGACCTGCAGGATGTGCGAGGGGCCCTGGGAGGGAGGCTGCACACGCAGGCGGAAGACATTCTTCGCTGTAACGGGAGCAAAGGAAAAAAAAAAAACACAACTGTAAACCAACAAGCAGTGCACTGTGGGTGGCTGTGAGAGAGCTGTGCTCTGATTGGTGCAGGGACAGGAAGGGGCGGGGCTTAGGCTCACCTTTCTCTCCATTGCTGAAGGCCCCCCTGAAGGAGCCGCCCATGCGGACCTCCCCGTCTGCCAGGTCCTCCAGCACCAGGTCCTGGACCGGGATGGGCTGCCGGTACACCTGGTAGCAGTGGCGGTCCCCCCGCGTCACCGGCCGGGTCAGAACCAGCAGCTCTGTGAAGAGGAACACGTGCAGCTTCTGCAGGGAACACAAACACAGAGACCATTAATGAAACTGGAGAATTTCAGTACAGGGCTAACTTCAGCCACACACTCATATACATCATTACTGAAATAGTTTCCTGAAAACTGAAACTAACTTAAGTACGTTCCACAGTCAGACACATCATTACTGATGCTCCTTCCCAAAAATCAGACTTATCACAAAAGTGGCATCTGTTTAATTAACTGCAGCCACAGAGTCTCTCTTCTGTTTATGGAAGTGTTCTCACATACAGGGAGCAGTGCCAAACAGCGCTCTCTCAGGGAGAGGGAGAGAGGGGGAGAGGGAGCGAAAGAGGGGGAGAGAGAGGGAGCGAAAGAGGGGGAGAGGGGCGGAGGGGGGGTACTGACCGTGCCGCTCTTGTTGCGAAGCTCCCCGTGACACAGCAGAGTGTTGCAGCGGTCGATACGCTGGTCTCTCTGACGCTCGTCCAGGTACTCCAGCCTGTCTCTGTAGTACTGGCACTCCGACTCGCCCTTCTTCAGGTCAATGTCTGCCAGCACCTCCTGGATGATGGAGATCTGGAGACAGAGGAGCCACATTAGGGGCCCTGTGTAGAGTCAGACACATTAGAGGCCCTGTGTAGAGTCTCTCACACCCTAGGCGCAGGTTTCGGGGCGTACCGCGTGCTCCAGGTGCGGGGTGTCGGGGTGCTCGGCGGGGGTGTGCCGCAGGATCTCCTTCAGCAGCAGCGGGTACTTGACGAGGCGCGAGCGCGGGACGTCCAGGAAGCTCCACAGGTCCAGCTTGCGGCTGAAGGGCGACTCCAGGCAGCGCTGCAGGAAGTCCTGCACCCGCCGGTCCTGCTTCTTCTGGTCCAGCAGCGCCTTGGCCGCCAGCTGGTTGCTGCAGTAGTCGCGGTATGCATTCAGCCCAGGGAGCTGCAGGGGGAGAGGGGGAGACATGAGACTCTGCCTGCTCTCATACACACACACACTCTTCTCTCTCACACAGACATGCATGCATGTATAAACACTCAAACACACACACACGCACGCACTCTCTCTCTCACACGGACATGCATGCACACACGCAAACACACACTCTCTCTCACACAGACATGTATGCACACATGCAAACATACACACACACACACACACACGCACGCAAACTTGTGCACACACTTCAATGCAGTGAGGTGAGATATTTACCCAACTGACAACAATCTCCCCGATCTGACCCACGGTGCCATCGGGCCCGGTCGCCTTAGCCAGCTGGGACAGCAAGTCTGGGGAAAAAGGAGCAGGCCAAACAGTCAGAACCAGTCAAAACCAGTCAGAACCAGTCAGATGCAGGCTCGGCCTGTGCAGTTGTTTTTGGACCTCACCTTCATGCAGTGGGATATATGCGTCCAAATCCCCAAATATTTGCGTCAGCTCCTCCTCAGACATGATTGACAGCTTCAGCATTGGGTCGTGGTATGCCTGTAGATGGAACGAGGACACAGTTAAAACCCTTATTTTCCATTATAAAACTATTTATGTCATTTATAACCAAACCCAACCAATCCCAGCTATTTATAACCTTATTTATAATCACACAGCAAGATGGGCTAAGTATAACTTTTCTGTGGAAAACAGACCAGCATTCCTTTCTTTTAATAGCTGTGTATTAGAAGCTGCCAAGCTGGCATTTGGACTGTCTACTTAATGCATTCTCAAAAGTAAATGATTTTCAGCGCGAACCTTGCGTGCGAGCTGGAGGTCCTCGATCAGGTCCTGCTCTCCTCGGGACAGCTCATATATGGCCTGTTGGGGAAGAAGAGTGCATTCAAAACCCCGGAAAGGCCGTAGTCGCGATCTCTCTGCACATAAATCAGCTCAGCTCCGTCTGAGCATTCCTGTGAGTCTGAGCATTCCCCCAGTGCAGTGCAAACAGGGCCTCTGTCTCAGTTAGCTGTGAAGTCTGAAAGAGCGGCAGTGGGTAGTATGCCGTTATGCTACGTTTCTGTCCACCTGTGTGTGTGTGAGGGTATGTGTATGTGCATGCATGCATGTATGTGCCTGTACGTGCATGCATGCGTGTGCACGCATGTGTGCATCTGTAGGTGCATGCATGAGTATTTGTATGTGTGTATTTGTATGTGAGTGCATATATGTGTGTATGTGTACATGCATGCGTGTGTGTGTGTGTGTGCATGTGTGTATGCATATGTATGCGCATGCATGTGTGGATTCATATGTCCCCTGCACGTGTGTTCCAGAACTCTCACCTCCTGTCTCTTGATCTCCTTGGTGGAGAAAGTGCCCTTCTGGTGGTCGCCCAGCGTTTCGGACCACAGGGTGCTGTTCCTCCTCTTGGGGGGCGTGGGAGCGGCCGCCTTGCTGCAGGGCTTGTGGCCCGGGGACTTGCCATCGCCCCGGAACGAGATGGACTGCAGGCAGGAGAGAGGAAGAAGGTCAGCTTAAAAACCGCCCTGTGTGCTGTTCCTGCTCCGTTTCCCACAATGCCCCTGGCCCGCTTCCCGCCTTTCGCATTGCGGAGGAGCGTTACCTGGATGGTCTGCCCGAAGCGCCGGACCGCCCCGCTCCGCACGGGAGAGATGAGGTTCGCGAGCGACGTCACCTTGCCCAGCGGACGCACACGCTTAGTACTGGGTTCCTAGGAAACAGGAGGGTGAAGGGGGGGAGGAGACATGTTGAGTCAAAACCTAATTTTAAACAGAAGCTTGCGAAACAGAGATTGTGATCAGTATGCTGGCTGTGATCAGGATGCTGGTTCTTGTAGGGCTATGCTGTATACACCTGAGTTTGGCACACATAACTGGAACTGCCTCAGGGGAAACACCCAGCAGCATTGGTGGATAATATGAAGGGCCTGGCTGAGGGTGTTTGACAGGCAAATAAACAGTAAAATGAGACACTGAGCAATAAGCCACACAGTCAATAGGAAGCACAGTTACTTCCTCCTGGATGTGTTCTGTGTGTACACATTTGTATGTAAGTGTACATGCGCGTGCCGTGGTTTGTGAGGTCATTTCAGAGTAGTGCCCTGCCAGATGCCTTGCTCCTAATGGTGGGTCCCAAAAGTGTGTTGGAGACAAGACCAGCTATAAAGCCTTCTAACACCATAATTAGGTCTCCAAAAAGGACAGGAGTATACAGACAAGGCATGACAGACAAACGGACAAACAGCTGGACATCACAGGGGCTGGACAGGGAAGCAAAGTGAAGTTCCTTGCTGAATGCTGTCCCTACATTTGCAACAATCGTCAAAGCAAACGCTGCTTTCTGCTGTGTGACCCACTGGACACACAGAAAGTGACAGACAGACAGAGTGGCTGTTCTAAGCCACTGCCGTGAGTGGGGTGAAGCAGGGCTCAGTTTCGGGGAGTGATCGCACTGCAGCAAGAAACCCCTCAGACCCCCAGTGTCTGCGGGCACGCCCCCTCAGACAGGGTCACGGCCTGTGTTTCGGAGGGTCAATGAGGGGGCGAGTGATGGAGAGCACAAAGCAGCCGTCTTCAGAACGGATCCCTCTGGGAGAGTGCTGTGCCCCTATGCCCTCAGTCTCATTAACACTTAACATTATTGAATCCCTCATATACACACACACACACACACACTCTCTGATGGTGCTATGGATATCAGCAGTTCGCTTAGTTCACTGGAGTATTCCCCATGATCTGAGCTCAGCCAGTGTCTTGGCTCTGAGAAGTGCACAAATAATTAGTCTGACTCCACATCTGGCAGAACACTGAGAAACTTGAGCACTGAGCACAGAGAAAGAGCTGCACTTGGACTCATATTGAGTAACTTCAGTCAAACCCAAATCTACAGCCAAAGATTTCTTCACCTGTGAAATTCTCCACTCTTCTCCAATGCTTACTCTTGCTCAAGTGCATTTAAAAGCTCATTCAGAAAAAAACGAGCACTTCCCTGTTTCAGAGAGCACTGAAATTCTGAATGGGGAGGGGAAGCTGAATTACCCAGAAAAGGGAAGCGAATGTGCAGGCAGGAGAGAAGTGACACGCACACGGCCGGATGCAGAGCCGGCAACACTTCCACGCACCTGGCTCTTCCCAGAATTCACTCATACCCCCCCCCGAACTGCAGCACCTCTGATACACTCTGATAGCCGTTACTTCTGCACTGTGCACCTCTGCCGGGATGACAACCTATCTGCTTCCCCCTAATGCACACACACACACACACACACACACACACACACACACACACACACACACACACACACTTTCTTTACAGTCACTCAAACACCGCAAACGTCCTCCAGAACTGCGGGGTCTTCGAAGGCAGTCTGCAGTGGCCTTTAATAAGTTACACTGCATTACATTATTGTCATTTAGCAGGTGCTTTTATCCAGAGCAACTTACAAAAGATGAAGTTTTACATTTTACAGTTATCCATTTATACAGCTGGATATTTACTGAGGCAGTTCTGGGTTAAGTACCTTGTAGCAGTGCCCCAGCGGGGAATTGAACCAACAACCTTTTGGTTACAAGCCCTGCTCCTTACCGCTACACTACACTGCCGTCCCAGCTATAATGCAGAGATGTGCCTGAGTATTCTGCTGCCCACAGATTCCTCCAAAAGCCTCTCATTTCACACACGACCTCTCACAACCAGAGCTGCTAAACGACCGACAGCCCGAAAGACCACAGATCAGTCCGTAAGGAGAGATAACCACAGCTGAGACACTGAATCACTGTTTTGAGAACAGAACATCACCACGCTCTCACACCTCCGAGCAGACAAAGGGACAGCCGGTGAACCCGCACGCATCACAGAGAGAGAGAGAGAGTGGGGACTTGGCAGCCCGGCTCACCTCGGTCTCTTTGTTCGCCTGGTTCTGCTGCTCTATCACTTGTAGGGTCCGTTTGATTGGAGCGACGCTGCCCACTTCATCATAGGCCACCATTGTTTTCCGTACAATCCCCCCTGTAGGTGTCTCTCTGTCCCGGGAGCTTATTCCACGCGAACACTCCACAGTCTGAGAAAAGCCAGTATCCTCCTCCCTTCTGCTCTTTGCTGCTTGGATTTCAGATCGCCTTGTACTCACACACTCTGCTCTGAGGCGGTGGTTGGGAGGCACACTTATATACTCACAGCTACGGGGGTGTGGTTATCTCCCGAGGCACCGCCCACCACAGCGCGGGGCTACACAGACACCAAACTCCACTGGGAGCTTGGAGAAGCCTGCAAGGCAGAGCTTGCTGCGCTTAGTTGGCGGTTCACAGAAACCTGAAACACTAGCCAGAACTCAAGCACACGAGCAGGGCTTCTCCTGGAAGAGTTTATATCAAACACCCCAAATACTGCCCTGTGACAGCAGGGGTAAAATGCCATACAGCAACAGCAGTGTTTACATGTAATGATCGTAGCTACGCTTCCCTGCTTCATTAACTAACACGGGGAGGTTCACAGAAAAACCAGTGTTATTAAACAAAGTCTATGGTAAAGTCTGAACTGTCTAGTTAAAGTGGTTTCATTTCTTCAATCCTGTCACTCAAGAGTTTATACAGAATACAGCAGTCAAGTACATGTAGCCTGTTTTGTATATGAGCAGGGATTTGGCAGTAAAGAAATGGTATACATGGGTATATCACATGATTCCACTGTTCAGAAACTAAATCACTATGGAATACAATAGGTAGTGACATGGGAACTGAGAATGGTTCAGTGAATGGTTTCCTGATGTGAAGTGTTTATATAGATCTATAATGTAGACTGTATTGATTTACATGCAGATGCCCGAGGTCTTCAAACAAAACAGGTTAGAGTTGCTGTCTTTTTCATCGGCTTGGGTTGTTTGCATGGTTTAAAGGGCTGAGTCCCCCTGAAGCAGAGTGCGTTTCCCACACTGCACTGATGAGCTGCACTCATCTGAGCTGCACGGCAGCAGGTCTGTCTGTTCTGCTGTTTAATGACAGGGAGACGCTGTCAGTCTCCAGTCAGCAGGAGAGGGTTACCAATTAGGCTAGGAGAGAAAGTGGATCCAGCCAGACCCACCACCACTCCCAGTGACTAAATCATACATGCACACACACAACACACACACACGCTGGCACTCTCATACGCATTCCTATATACACATATATACACACGCATTCTTTCTTGCACATATTCACATGTGCATGCAAATGAACATACAGGCATGCACTCTCTCTCTCTCTCTCACAAAATGCTCAAACTCACATACAAAGAGACGCTCACAAGCAAACATTTTGGGATGGCTGAAAAAACTGATTTGTTGTACGCTGTCCCTGTATGTTAGGAGTGATTGCTGTTCATAGATTTCAGACTCTAACTCTGCCAGGGTTGAGATCCAACGGCCAACCTACAGCCGTGTGAGCTGCAAGATTCTGGTCATAAGGTGCAACACAGTAACCACGGCTCTCAGAAACGAACTGCAGGCAAACTTTAGTTTGGGAAACGCGTCAAATCTACCCGAGGGGTGCGTCTCTAACTGGCCGACTGTGCTTAGGATCTCCCCGGGTGAGCGGTACGGCAGCAGTGGATTGTGGGAAGACTGCTTCCCCCTGGTGGCTGGAGTAGCACCTCTCTTATTACAGCTCGGCGCTGTAGTTTTAATGTAGCCGAGGCGGGTGGTCATAGGATGACACAAAAGCAGGACATACAACAACAGCGTCGCTGTAGGGGCTCGATCTCATGACCCTCTGGTCGCGCGCATTCTACCTGTGGCTCCACACTTCCGCCCAGTACACAGAGCACGTCTCTCCTGGTGAGGCCCCTATGAGTGTACCCCGGCACCCCAGAGTGGGAGTGGGAGAATCTGGGCACCTCAGGCCCCGTCCTGCCCGACTCTCCCACTCCCAGCCCAGAGCGTCGTCAGAGCAAAAACGATGGGAGACAGGACTATAAAACACAGCTGCTGGCTTTTTCTCTGTCTACGGTGCCTGGAGTAGCCAGTAAAAACGGCATCAGCAGTCAGAACAGACAAGCAGCCTTTGTTTCTCTGTGGTTTATGTTTGGCCAGAGGTTTAGTCAGAGCTCACACCCTCAGGGGTTACTACCAACAAAGCAGGTAACCAATAAACCGTACAGCCACACACAAAAATGCACGGTCACATACATACACCCAGCAGGTTACCAATGCACCTGAGGGATTTTACACATCAGTCCATTTGACAGTACAGCACCCAGGAGGTGACAGGCTCGAATGATCTGCTGAAAATCTGACCACACTAGAACTCAGGTACAGCCTGTCTGGAATGGAAGGTGAATTTTTTTACATCAGTGGTGAGGTGGTGACGCATTAAGGTTTGGAACATACCTTGGCAGGTGGTAGCTATGACCTACCAGGACAGCTATGGAAGGCAATCCCCATTTCATACTTTCATCTCCCTACATAGCTGAAATTGCGTCTCTAATTCACAGCTTCTCCCCTACCTGCTTTGCCAGTTTTGCCCCATTTTTCTTTCACACAAATAAACAAACTCTTCCCCTTGTACCCACACAAATGTATTGCTAGTTGCTAACAGCAACGGGTCTACTGAGCATTCCAACTCACTACTTCCTGCCCAGTGTCAAATTACAGAAACCTGTTTATTGTGGACTATGGACCACCTCAGTAAAAGAATACTGGTCTCACTGCTGTGTGATAGTTTTTGTTTCTAGAATGCAAGAGAGCAAGAATGAAACCGTAAGCCCATCTCCAGAGCATATTAATCTGTGAAAGAGTGCTCAGTCACAATGTCTGCACATTGAAGAGACAATAACCCCCTTTTCCAAAGTAGAGCTGGAACCAGGCTGGCTCATGATGCCCCTTTTCCACAGTAGAGCTGGAACCAGGCTGGCTCATTATACCCCTTTTCCACTGTAGAGCTGGAACCAGGCTGTCTCATTATACCCCTTTTCCACAGTAGAACTGGAACCAGGCTGGCTCATTATACACCTTTCCACTGTATCCAACATCAAGATACCTGTCTGCACTTTGCAGTCAAAAGCACAGCTTTTCTTTAAAAATCTAGGCTCCATATTAATTCTATGTAGTTTTTGTTGTTGCTGTGATTAGCAAGGCAGTGTGTTTCTCTCTAGAAGCCATATGTTACTCAGCTTCACCCATCGGTTGCCAGCTGGCCGAGCAGACACGGGTCAGCACCACCCAACCAACAAGAAAAATGGAAAACCAGCGGGTTACTTTCAGACGTTCGCAGAATCCAGGCTGCCAGCACGGCTGTGGTGCTAAACACTGAGAGTGCGTCACTGCCCGGGGACACAGTGCAGGCGTAGCGCCCTGCTGTGGGTGTGTAGCAGGAGCACGCGTGTTGGGGGGGGTGCAACGCACTGAGGCAAGGTGCACTGGCTGGGACGAGGCCGGGTAATAAGCCATTTACACCGCCGGGCCGCTGTCCCCTGGATTCTGCACGTCTGTGACAGCAGTCTGGGACAGGCCTTTATAAAGTAGCCCCACAAACCAACTGACAGACCTGTCCCAAAAGCCACTCGTGCCGTGAGACTTGTATATGGAAAAGCAGTGTGAAAGCCGCAGATCTCAGTGTGCCAGTGTGGCCTCTCTGGCTAAAGTTCCCCCCGAAAGGGTCATTGTTCCCCTCACATTCTGAAGTGAACACCGTGGAGTGAAGTTCACCTGCTTCTGAACGCATATTCCACAGAGCGGCTCTGTTCGAATGCTGTGCACGTGCTGCATCACCTCCTTAGGCAAATGAGACAAGGAGCCGCTCCTGCATTTTTACTGCTTTATTGCTGCTGAGTGTCGCCTGCTCTAAACCCAGAGAAAACAACCCCGGGAGCAAAGGTTCCGTCTGAAAACTCCCTGTGCAGCTCTGTGTGCACGGGGCCACGCTTCACATGTACAGAGAACTGGCAGGCAGGACAGCAGTTGCCGTTCCATCAGTTTTCAGTTGGCGATGGCTTCTCGAGGCATGGGCTGGAAAGCAGCCTGATCGAGCAATCAGAGCACCGGACAGCTGAAGAACTGAAGCCTGGGTTGGACAGTGCTGTTGCATCTTTCCCCAGAAGATTGCGGGGATTACTGAAGTAATGAGTGAAGCATTTAACCCGCCTGTGCAGAAAGTCATCCTAGATGAAGGCTTTTTGTGCACCTGGGGGGAGGTCGTGGGGGTGAAGTTCATGGACTTGATGCACACATCCTTATCAATGCATTTGTAACTAACTCTCATCCATAACCTGGTTCCCATTCAAACACAATGGCCCGTATGCTCTGCTCACAAACAAACAGAAAAGGACTATTTGCCAGGACTTGCCTAAACATCCTCACCCCTTGGACTTCAAAACTAACATTTCCCAGAATAAAACTGCTATGCGATTTAAAAACAAGATAGGCCCTGGCTTACAGTAAAGCCCGGGGAAGTGTTTTACTGTAGGGTGCTGCACCCAGTCAAAGCGGCACCGCACTGGGACCTTCCACGCAGCAGACAGCGCTATCTGGCCATGACGGCTTCAAAAATAAACACACTAAATAACTACACTAACTTACCAGAAGTGAGTCCTGTTCTTATGAAATAATAACTTTCCAAGAGGACCATTAGGATATCCAGTTCAGCAGTGACAGAAGACAATGCCACACATAGTTCATTAATGACTAAATCGCTGTGATCAAGTGTCATGTAACGCAAGGCAAACGCCCAGTCGCATAAGCTACAAATATAATGTCAGTCAAAGACCAAGCAAAGCGTACTGCAGCAGCGTTAGGGTTCTGAGGCTAACCCCACGGAGGTGACTCTCAGCGTGCTACACGTTTACCAAGAGGCATCGTGTTGAACCGGAAGCACAAGGAACCGAAGAGGAACCATCTACACCTGATCGAAGCCTGACCTCAAATAGAGCAGGCTCTTGAGGAGAACAAATGCTGTGCTCATGCAGTTAAAGGACAGCACTTATTCTCCTGTGTGCTTTTCCTTTTAAGCAATGGCCACTCTTGCAGTACAGCAAACATGGACCTGAGAGGTTAAGGACTGGATTATGTCCATTTGTTGCGCCATTTCATGACAGAGCAGGTCATTTACACCTCACCATATACCCTAATGCCATGTGACATTATTGTATCCATATAACCACTAATTATGAATCTGAGCAGCGCAACCTTTTATATCGGCATGCACATGGGCGTAGAAACTGGAATCCAGACATTTTCCACTTGCATTAAAATTGTAGGTCTATCTATCTAGTTATCTATCTATCTATCTAGTTACTGATAAAAATATTGTAAGTATTGGTACAGTCTGACTCTCACGGTTACACATAGAAAATCGTCCTCAGGGAGGTTTGCTTCAGTAAATGAACACTTTGGTAATGTTTTGGGGTATGCATCTTTTGAAACCCCAAAAATGTCTGTTATGGTGTAAAACAGCATAAAATGGATCTGTAAAATTACATCCAGAATTAGTATCACCTGCCACTGTACATCAACTGACAGTTTCTGCGTATGCAAGTATCTGCGTGCAGTTGAGGCAATGGTACAGAACAGCCTCTCCCTGAGGTGTGACATCATCACCTCCAACCAATCAGAACACATCACTGCCCTCAACTGTAGGAGACAGTGCCCCCACTCCACCAACAACTGACCCCAGATCAGTCTTATCTTTTTTTATACCTCCCTCTTCATACAAACTGGCTCAGGTTAGGTTTCCAGTTGGGCTAGCAGATCCAGGATCGGTGTAGAGTGTCTGAGGGAATACCTGTGCTCAGTCGGTCCTTACCTTGAAATCAAAGCTGCACATGCTAACGGTGTCATCATCCTTCTCTCTGCGCTTCCTCTTCTGTGGAGGAGAGAGCGAGATGTTACAAACCAGCACTCCCACTGCCACATGCACAGGCGCGTACACACACACAGACACACACAGCACTGACAGACCTGGCCCTCTGTCACCTGGAAAATGCGTCATGAAGCTGACACTATGTCCCTTGGGGTGACAGGTGTGAGGTGTGTGATCTGACTTGTGACAATGCACTGAAAATCAGGTCAGTGATGCAGTAGCTCATTGTTTGTCCTGCAATTCAACACTGTAAAGCACTGTAAAGCTACCAGCCGAGACAGACACTCGTGTGTCCTCTAATGGAACAGAGCAGAAGCAGAATTCCTCAAACTCCAGTGTTTAGAGTAGTCAGTACAAGCACATAACCTTCAACACAGCGGTAAAAGGGACAGCAGTACAGCACAGTGGTAAGGAGCAGGGCTTGTAAACGAAAGGTTGCTGGGTCGATTCCCTGCTGGGGCACTGCTGCTGTACCCTTGCACAAGGTACTTAACCCACAAATATCCAACGTTATAAATGGATAAAACTGTAATCTTTAGTCGCTCTAAATAAGACCATCTGCTAAATGACAATAATGTAATGTAATGCAAAATAATTAGTCACAATTTGCAACTTGTCCTGTTGGCTGAATAAAAGTTTGATATGCACACTAATTCCTTCTAACAAAATGTTTCCATTAGCATGTTATTCCCACTAGCTTATTGTGAAAGTGCTTAACAACTGTAAGTAAACATACTTGGTTTTGACGAGAGCTGACTTTCCGTCAGCATTCAGCGGAGATTACATATGACAAGAGGAGTGACATTGTTGTGTGTGAGACTGGAACACTAAATAATGTTAATGGTGGCAGCGCGGAAAACCCCACTGACCGGAACTGAAAGTGGATTTACTTTAAACCCACTGAAAAGGGTTCCCATTTCTGGACCTTTCCCAGCATTTCATTCATTTGAATCAGTTCCCGCTGCATTGCGCTGTGCTTTCAGAGCCAGCCAGGAGACGTCCGCGTCCCGGTTCCCGGAACAGAGAGCATTCTGTTTATGCATACTCCTGTTGCGTCACTAGCAGCCGGAAATGCCACCACCTCACTTCACTTCAGCGAGAGCAGACATTCTGAAGCACGTCACCGGTGCGGCGATCTGGCGTGCGAATGGTAATGTAATACCGTGTTTAAATCACAAAGCCGGGGCGTGGGGAGTGTGGTTATGGCTCCGCCGAGCTGACGGTGAGTCTCGGGCCCTGGGGGACGTTTGCAGAAGAGCAAAGTGCAGACTGCCCTGCTCATTCCATTCGTCTGGAAAAGCTCACAGAAAGGCCAACGCTTACTCAGAGGCGCGTTGAGAGAGACCAGCTCCAACGCTGTCCCTCTCCGCACCCACCCAACGCTCCCCGACACCCCAACCTCTCCAAAAACCTGTCCATCAAGCTTCCCCGGAAGATGGACGGGACAAAAACTAATGAAAAAACACAAAAATGGCCATGACTGATCGTGATCACAGACCACACGCTGCCCTGACTGCCTCCATACTGACAGACAGCTCAGCTCAAATCCACCAAGGCCTTTTCACAGGTACCCAGGTAGGATGCATCCATCTCCATGAGCCCGAGAGGTGAAGATCCCTTAAACATTAGCAGTGACTGGCTGTCCCTTCGTCTGTGTGCAGAATGTCAGGGCTAGCAGGCTGGGGTGAAGAGTCTGCGTGGACGTCTGTCTGCAGTTCTGGGCTGGCTGCCAGAATACACAAATATCCTCCATCAGCGGCTCAGGCAGCAGAGTTATGGCTCGGGTTTGAAACCGGTCATTTCATCTGCAGACAATGACTGGGAGCCTAGAGCAGCGGAACAGACTGGCTTTATTCAGCCACAGGTATGGGCTGGGTATGTCGGCGAGGGTCCCCTTATCACATTGTTCCCCCTGGTGTCTTGTGATCCGTCAGGTGCCTGCGAGTGGCCTGGACGACATCAGTAGAAGAGTCCTCCAATCGACACCCACTGTAGTGCATCGTGGGGGAAAAAGTCACACTGGTGTGCATGTGTCTCAGAGGATTACATTTGCCTCGTCTTGTGCTCCCATGTGAGTGCACAGGTTGTCAAAGCGAAACAAGCTTAAAGAAGTACAACAACAAAAAAAAAACAGCAGAAACAAGGAAAAACCCAAACAAAACAAAAACTACAAAGACACAACATGTTATGGAATACACCACGTAAAACTGGTGTAAACCATCTTCTGTGTATTTAAACCGTGGAAAACATACAGGAGATAACCGGCTTCTAACACTGAAGGCTGAACAGAGCGGCACGTATGAAGTTAGCTTTCTCAAACATACACAGGCCGGACTGACCTGCAATGAGGTGAATACCTGCTACACTCGCATAACATTACAGTGCCCTCAGGTTTCAGTCCTTTAGTCTCCTGCCCGGGCCATGACTGTACTAGCAACAAAAGAGCAATCTGCCCATCTCACCCGAAGACTCCTTTAGATTCAGAAGTGGAAGGAAAGATAAGCGAGAGAAGAAAGGATTCCACCCCCTCATAGAGAGAACCGTGTGCTTATCAGGTCTGACTGAAAGCACAATGAGGCCCACATGCTTGGAGGAAGAACTCATTTGAGAGTCGGAATCGGATTGGACCGGCCTGGTGCTTTTATCGGTGGTCCGGATTGCTTGGGTTCGGCTTGTAAACTCTCAGCACTCTTGGCTTTGGTTCCACTGGAATCTCACAGTTATTTTCAATCTCAACATTCCCATCCGAAAGTTCCATCCCAACCTTTCCATCAGCCTTCAGAGAAAATTAGGGACCAAGCCATTTAAGGGGAATAAATATTAGTACAATTTCAGTGCATCCTTACTGACCTGTCAGCAGCTATGTCATAAGGACACTGCAAAAACAATCCATCAAAGAACATGAAAGGAATTGGAGACGTCATCAAACGGAAAATCGCCTGGGCAAATTTCCCCAGCATGTTCCCAATTAGATTTCCTGCACAAAAGCACGTCTTTTACAGCAGCTCGTATCTGGACAGTAACTGTGACGTTAGAGTCGCGGGGTCTGAGATTTTATCAACTCTGAGTCTTGCACGTGGAGTCCGATTGACGTTAGATGATTTTTCCATTAGTTATTCTAAAATAAAGGGTTTGAACCTCTCTGGTTTTTCCTTGCTGAGATTGCGGTATTCTAACCTTCTTGCTTCCCAGGGTGCAGCGATGTGAATGCCTGAAGCCACCTACATTTTCCCTGGGACCATTTCAAAGAACAACCCCGTGAACCTTTGGTGGGTCTGGACCACTACTGCATCCTGCTCTAGGATTAAAGTAATTACTTGTAAATAGCATGAACATGGTTATTTCTTATTGTCCACGGCCTATTTTGCCTCACTAACTTAATACACGCACTCAGTGTTTTTTTTAATACTTTTTGTTCCACTGGTTGAAAATGTAAGTCATTCACTGTCAATTCCCACAATGTGATGCTGTCCCACAGTCCCTCTCTGCTGCTTATTGAAGGCTGAGCTCAAAGAGTGCTGTACATGCAGCTGACCCCTGAACACTCACTGTGTGTACCTGAAGCAGGTGTGAGCCAGGTGTTGACTCCTCTCTTTCTGCTGTCCATGTAGAACAGACACACACCCTGTGGGTGTTATTAAATATCAAAAGCACAAGCACAAACCTGTTACTAAATAATGTCAGAATGAATGACCCAAACCCTGTGAGTTTCATTAACTCTCAGGATCACTGACACTGTGAGTGTTGTTAAATCTCAGAGTTACTGACCGTGTGAGTTATTAAATGTAAGAATCAGTGACTCAAAACTAGTGAGTTATTAAATACCAGAATCACTGACCCAAACCCTCTGAGTTATTAATTGTCAGACTCATTGACCCCATGTCGTAGTCATTAGATGTCATATCATCACTGCAGTACTCACCAGAGTGAAGTCCCACTGAGATCCAGGGGTGAGGAAAGAGAAGGAGCTTCCTCTGCGCAGTGGAGGCCTAACGGAGAAAGAGACAGACAGACACACTTTCACCTGACCATCCACCTGGCTCTCCTGCTGGTCTCATTATGTGCTCTATAACAGTGTTTCTCAATCCTGCTCCTGGAGGCCCACTGTCCTGCATGTTTTCCATCTTTCCCTGCTCTACCTACCTGACTGAACTCATCAGTGGCACTTTTGATTAGCTGAGCACACCTGGTTTAATCAAGAGCATGTTAATCACACTAATCAGGTGTGTTTGGAGCAAGGATAGATAGAAGATATGCAGGACAATGGGCCTCCAGGAGTAGGATTGAGAAACACTGCTCTATAACTCCCCTCTCTCTGCAGCGGCTCTCAGGAGAGGGGATAATACCAGCCTGCAGCCTCCTCACTGAACCATGACTCACCGCCCAGAGGAGACGGCACCCAGTGCGGTGCAGGAGCCAGGCCCAGTCCAGCATACCCCTCCTGTCCTGCACCGCCCGCTTCACTGCGTCTTCCACAACATGTGTGGGAGCCCTCAGTGATCTCAGGGTCTCTCTCCTCCAGTGCCTCCCTCTGTCCTTCTCCCACTCTGTTTGTCACGCTTTTTTTCTCTTCTCTCCTTCCATATAGTGCTGTACCTGTCCTGCCATTCCTCAAACTGAACTGACCAGCTGGACCTCTCTACCAAAGGGCCAATCTAGCTTTAACTGCGCACTCTTGTGTGTCTTCTTTATGTGACATTGCAACGCTCCGATTATTTTACCTGTCTGATATGTGTTCCTCGAACACTTCATTTTGTACGCTCCCATGATCATACAGGAGTGCGGATGTAGGACGGGTGCAACAGACGTCTATGAATCGACACACTGTGCCAGCGGAGAGACGAGGAGATCCTGACCAATGTAACACACCTTCCCGTGATGGAAGGGAGCCAATCATGCTTCACCACTGAGGACTCCCAGTCATTGCCGGCAAATGAAAGTCCAGACCCTAACTTACCAAGTCATGGGCTGCAGAACTCAGAACTTAGCAGTCTCCTCCTTGACCACTAAATAAGTTAACAACCCCAAGAAACATGCATTAAGCCAACTACAATTACAATTAATTAATCTCAACACGTTCTTGTATTCTGATTAGGCCTATATATTGTTTCAGCTTCACAAGTTGTAACCAATACAAGTCGCTCTGGATAAGAGCGTCTGCTACATACCAATAATGCTAAAAAAAAAAAAAAAAGAAAACGTTACAAGTCCCTGATTACAGTTGGTGGAATTCCAATGTTACCTTTCCTAAAATTTAACATGCCACTGCTTTTCCTTGAATTTATTTATATAATGCCTGCCAACTTGATAAGGTCATGGTGGTTTGGCTCAAGTTCTGTGATGATAGTATAATCTGCTCACAATAAACTGATATGCAGGTGCCAGTATTCATAAAATAAATAAAACAGTAGAGCTATCACACTGACTTATCCAAGATTCCTCTCAGGAAAGAGGGTAGAATTGAGTTTGATCTGTTAACCCCTCTTTGTTTTCAAGTTGTTGATGTAAAGCATGACTTTTGCCCCCCCCCAAACCCAACACCCCCTGGTTTGTGGCTAAACTGGCTTATCTTCAATAAAGCAGGCATGAGGCCAGAATGAGGCGTGAGGCCAGAATGAGGCGTGTGGCCATATGACCCCTTACAGCCATATCTCCACCACTGTCGACCACTTTATCTAGCAGGGACAGAGATTAGTCTATCTACTGGGCTTTCAAAAGTCAGTTAACACTCACTGTGGACCCGAAATTTGCATCGTGTGAATATTTAAATTGTAATTCTTCACTGTGACCATCTCAGATACTTGTTCTTCAGAGAGATAAAGGGACTCTTGGTGGCACTAGCCTGGCCTACGGCTTTCTGTGACTGGACCAGACTAATCCTATCCTATGACATCCTTGATAGATGCAAACACATATTGCTGCTACGCAGTCAGGTGGCAGTGCAGTGTAGTGGTAAGGGCTTGAAACCAAAAGGTTGCTGGTTCGATTCCCCAGCTGGGGCACTGCTGCTGTATCCTTGGGGAAGGCACTCAACCCAGAATTGCCTCAGTAAATATCCAGCTCTATAAATGGATAACATGTAAAAACTATAAATTATGGAAGTTGCTCTGGGTAAGAGCGTCTGCTAAATGACACCACTGTAACATAATGTAAGGCTACACAGTCAGGAAAAAGAAAGCAAGGAACCAGCGTTGGCTTCTGCTAGAGCAATTTTAGCAAAGGACATCTGCAAATGGAAATTTGAATTTGAATTTACCACATTTACCAAGGCAGCGGTTCAGGAATACCAGACATACTTCGAATGCAGGGAACACATCTATCATTATATTATTACCAGGTCGCTTTATTGAGTGGCCTTGTGGTACTGGATCACTGATTATTGACAGCTTTGTGTCTGAAGTGCCTGTTTGGCTGACGTGTCTTTCATTGTGATGAAGACTGCAAACTCAAAACCCGCCAATAATTGTTCCTGCAATCCTTTAAGGGGCCGTGCTTCATCAATGAGTATGAGAGGGAAGCCTTACCCTTGGCAAACCGAGTTCCACTGTCTGTGTGCAGTCATCAGCTACAGGCAATAAACAGTTTACAGGTGATATCATCGGAAGCTCAGCTCATAACCGCACAACCCACTTTGACAAACAAAGGCCAAGCCCTGGAGAAATGCTTATCCACTTACTCACGGCGCACACAACACCGCAGGAAGCGGCTGTTAATGGCTGACTACAGCAGCCAATGAGGAGTGTCCTCTGTCATATAAGGAGGCCACACACATCACAATACCTTGGAAATCTGACACACAAAGAGCTGTGGTGCAGAACCGCTCCGAGATACGGAAAACAACATTCTTATCTCATGCTGTATGACTCAGATCTCATTCCAAAGTTTTTATTTTAACTCAAGTGCTGTTTTTCCCCCCTCCCTCCACCCACACACTCCCACATAAGCAACGCCCTGCACTGTCGGTTATGATCTGATGTGCGTCTCCCGGCAAGATGTGTGTTCCACATTCCCACTGTGTATATGCCAGGCAGATATCAGGTTTACAGTGCGTTTCCCTGTACACACACACTGAGTCACTCAAACACGCAGAGGTCCACAGACAGGGTACACAGTACATCAGCTCGGTACCAGACGGGACTGGAACCCGTCACTCAGAGGTCCAGAGTCTGGTTCCCATGGTCCGCGGGCCTCAGTGGGGCTCTGTGGGCAGGGTTCTGGCACAGCCCGCCGAGGGCACGGGCCGAGATCGAATGACAACGCAAGCCACTGTAAACTTTCTCAGCGGCGGTTCCAAAATAACTCGTCTTCCAGAGACATCCATCGGGAGTATTTTGGGCTGCTTGTTTGTGGAAACGTAAATGGTGAGTATCAAAAAAAAAAAAAAAAAAACAACTGACAGGCTGATACAAGAGATACCCAAAAAACAAACAAACTAAAAAGCAAGCAAACAAAAAATTGTATGTAGGTTCTCGACTGGCTCAGTCAGCACGGTCACTGTTTTGAGGTCAGGTTACGCCCTATGACCTGGGTTCAAAACCAGCTGTTTAATCAGCCAACTATGCCCAGGAGACCGTGGAAGCGGAACAACCTGGCTCTGTCCCACCAGGGGTAGGGGTAGGGGTGGGTGTGTCTGCAGGGTTTACCCATCTCACAGCTGTCAGGCACCCAATGAGTCAGCAGGTGCCTTCAAGGTGCTCAGATGATGTCAAAGGAGTAGTGCCTATCCTCCAGTTAGCACCCATTCCACTGTGGTGCACAGAGGAACCGTAGTCTGAAAAATAACTGTCGCCTGTGTGTGGGTGTACTGGAGTATTGCATTCGTCTTGCTTCGCTACCCCTGCACTAATGTGCGACTGGTCTAAAAAGTCTACAAAGTATTGCAATGAGGAGAAAAGGCTTAAACACAGCGTGATAGCAATCTGAATTTATCTGCAGGTGTAGCTTTTTAAAAACATTAGTTTTCAGGTCCAGACAACCAGAGTTATAAATTCCATCCAAGACAGAGTCTTAAGCCCAGAGCTAATGTGCGTTCCTTATGTTTTCAAAGTATAGGACTGTTTAAAATACCGCAAGGCAATGATTACTGGGGCCGCATCAGTGCTGACATAAAGCACAGTATTATTGCTCACATTATATTCAAACGGAGAACAAGGCCCCTATAAAGAATATCAATCGTTCACCATTCAGAATGGCCTGCGCAGATAAGACCTCTGCAAAGTTTTGCGCTTGTCAATTCATGCATTCAGCGTTCACAAGTGTTCCTTCGGTCTAATGTTTGAAGCGATCCTCTAGCCCCACCTAGTGGTATATCGGCGACAGTTTTCTTTGGCCACACTAAACTTGCAGATATTAGGCTACTTTGAACAGACGGGAAAATAGCTAAACTTTAGCTATAAATGCGTCCGCTTTTGGATTACACTGATAATCCTGGAATGCACACACGACTAGCCTGCTACATCGTTTCCAAAAGCTAGGAAGGTCCTTGCTCATTACAGCATACTTTGCCGTTATGTTACTAGCTCACTAACGTGACGAATGAAAGCCATCCGGCTAGCCAAACTGTGGCAATCATAAATGTTATTTTGCGTTACCTAAACTAAATCCGATATTTCATCTCATTGAAATGAAGGGCTTCGTTAACTATCCAGAGTCATATCACTAATTGGGCCATGTGACCACACCTCAAGTTACGCTTCACATTATATATGCAGCCGTGAATGGAAATCTAACGGTCATCTGAATGTACATTTTAATTTAAATTTATGGCATTTTAGGACGATTTTTAGCTATATGAGCTATCCTCACCGCTTGGTGTTGTTGCTCTCCGGGGAGCAGACGGAGGACTTTCTCTTCTTGGAGCCCGTTTGTCTTTTTTGCTCGTCATTCACTGGCTCTGCTACCAGGGCCTGGGGCTTCTCCTCCGTTTCTTCCATTGAAAATGTAGGACCACGTGTAAACACAGCAAATCTAAGCTCTATATGGAAACTAGCTTGCTAGCTATAAGGCAGTGGTTATAGAAATTAATTTTACTACAGGGACAGGGACTGAATTCAAACCGCTGGCGACGGAAGTTTGAATATGGCGGAAACACGCGAAGTGACCAATTAGGAAATACCGGAGGCACTGGTTGCTAGGATACTGGGCCATGTGGGAGGGACTAATGCGCCTCACAGGGAAAGCGACAGACAATGACAATAGCTTTTGTACTATATTAACTCATTAGTACTACATAGAGCCAAAAGAAAACAAGCTGTCATTAAATACAGAGAAGTCAAAAAGGAGGAAGAGGATGGTTAGTTTTGGTAATTTTTATGTCACTATTTTCTTGGTTATCTTAATTTCTTCATTGAGTGACACAAATTAACGTTAGTCCATTTAGTCTAGCTAGCTAGCTGTATGATATTGCACAAGAGTATTTTCAATTATAGCTATTGCTATCTCCAGTAATAAATCAATCACGTAGTCTAGCTAAATAAATCCATCGATCTCCTGTTCTCACAACGTTGGTGTTACAACCATGCAAGCTGTGCAACATCGCCATAAAAAGAAGACAAGCAGTTTTACAAGAATAACAGGACACAATAATTACACAGGGCACCACAATCTCTTTTCCCGTTGGGCTTACATTCATTAACATATTAATAAAACCGAGCATGTAGGGTAAATGTAAACTCTGGGGGTGGTTGAGGGGCAGTGGGGACTCTGGGAATGAGGGAAGCAGTACTCAGCTGCCTCTCACAGAGATGTCCTAACCAGATGGCTAACCAGAGCCACAGTCCCCAGCAGGGTGGAGAGGGCGAGGGACTCCCAGGATCCACTGCTCTGACCTTTCACCCCCATGGGCTGTCCATAGTGATCACAGAGAGGATGAAGAGAGGCCATTTAAATCCTAAAACCTGAATACTGGAAATCCACAGCATTAAATAGGAACTCAGCTGAAGGGTGTCCAGTTTGTATGGTGCAATGTACTGTGAGAAGTAGCCAGATGAGCTACACTATGGAAAATAATGCAATCCTTTGCACAACTATTGACCTGCTCACTCTTTGTTAAGCAGAAAGATAATGGGCACCAGTTCTAGAATATTTCTTTGTATTCACCCTAAATGCTCTAATGGTACCATGAACACTTACCAGAAGATTACTGATCTGCTTTAGTCTTTAAAAACACTCAGAATGTATATTTTCACCCTCCTCAGCTCCCTGGGACCTGATACACACTGCGGTCTTTGCTGGCCAATGTCTCTGCACACCTGAAATGGCAGTTTTGGTGGGAGATTTGTTGAAGGCAGCTGTGCACTAAGTCCTACTTCTGAGAGAGATCATAGCAAAAATACCTAAAATTTAAAGTACCTAAACGATAAAGTTGGTTTACTTTTAATTATCTGAAGTTACAGCGAAAGTGTTTTTGCTCTGTTTACCACCAGTTCACCTTCTGCTTTTACTACAGTTACCACCACTCTGAACTCTACTCCCCTGTTTGCTAGATTTACAGCTGAGCTCTACAGCTAATTCGGCATGACTCCTAAAGCTACGGGGTTTCACAGAGGGCAGGGCTCACTGCCAGCTTGACGAGAGTGTCGCATGTGAAATATTTCCTGGGGCCGTCTCCGCTCAGGAGGCAGCCGTAGTCTGGGAGGGGGTTGCGTGCCAGGAGCCGGGCTGTTTGGCACAGGTTGGCCTGCGCTTTCTGGTACATGAGCGCCAGGCAGCTTTTGCGTCGGTCAGCCCTCGCCTGGACCTCCTGCAGCCGTTTGCGTGTTAGCTTCTCGTCGCACAGCTGAGAGGGCAGCCGAGCCACGCGATGGAGGGAGAGAGAGAGGGAAAGAGAGGGGAGGGAGAGAGGGAAAGAGAAAATGAGGGAGGGAGTGAATGAGAGAAAAGGTTCACAGTCCTTTTCCTTCTTATCGTTGGGAACAGATTGATTTCCCGAGTTGACTGAAATACCAAGTAGGAATTGCTTGTATTTGATTGACAGGCAATTATATGTTATTTGAGATAAGAGCAGGTAGTCTTCTCTAAAGCCACGCCCTACCCGTACGACTGAAGGAGGTGGGTTTGAGGAATCCATCGCCATCAGCTTTGATTCAGACTCGTCTCTCAAGAGCTTCCACACCTCTTCGGACCTCAAACCTGCAGTTTGTACCCAAACACATAAATAATCCAGATAAATATATCCACACACATGTAAAATCCAATCACTCCGCAGAAGCACAACATCATACGGTTGAGTGAATTCCATGTAATTAGATGTGAATTTGTTACAAAGCTGTGAGGAAAAATATTAAAACGAATTCCTTAAACAAAATCCTATTCAGATCGTCTGGGTTTTTTGTGCAATGCAGTCAGTGGATATGCCTATACTGTTACTCCCATGTCCAAAGAAGCCCACATTTACATTGCATTCACTTAGCAGATGCTCTTATCCAGAGCAACTTCCATAACAATACAACAGAAGTGTATCCATTCAAGTTGAATGAGCAACAGTGTCAAACCAGGCTAACAACACTCCCAGACCAGTGAGTGTGAGCATAACACTATTCAAGCCCCACCACTAGTTAACTTGTGCAACCTGACTAGACAAGAGAAGCCAAGTATACTACCATACAGCAGTCACTAGATCACATATGTAATGGCTGTCAGTGCATATATCCATATGTCATTCAATCACAAGGAAACCTTACTGGACAGGGTTGACACCCACCTTTGGCCTTCTTGTAGATTTCTTGAGCTTTTGGGGCTATCACATCCTCTTTGCTGAGTGGATGGAGGAAAGCTTCTGCATTTTTATGGCCAAAAATCCTGCAGAAGGCATTTTAGAAGATATTTTATGTTGCACCCACATTGTCTAGCTTCTCTGTCAGATCTGAAAAAAAAAAACCGGTGTTTGCAGAGACGTTATTCAGGAGGGAGACAATACACTAAGCTCTCTTTCCTGGTTCAGCCAAGGAGTTCCTTATTTAAGTCAAGGACCTCTAGTGCTGTGAAGTTCATGTAATGAGACTTCTAGGCTCATCAATGGCAGGGAAATGACATGCTTTGTTACTTCTGATACAGGCTCATTGGAATTAGTACTTTGGACTGTCACAAAATATTTACTCTGCACTCATTTTTTGTGAAAAGGAATGTTTCAGGTTCCAATGCCATGTGGGGCAGTGCTGTCACATCCTGCAGGAAGGTGCTTAATGACTACGGCTGCCTAAACGACTTCAGCCATTATCCAGTTGCATAAATGGACCATGTGTAAAAATGCAAGCTGCCTAAGTCACCCTGGAGACGGAGCGTGCAGAGAAAACAAGCGTGAAAAAAACATGCTGGATGTTACGGTATCAACCACCCCTGCATCAGAGCTGGGCAGCTGTAACAGCCTACCATTTCTGATACCAAACTCCTTAACCGAGACGATTAACATTAGCGCCTAAAGACTATAAAAAGCAATCATCGGAAAGAGCAAAGCACGTGTCTCCCCCCACAGTGATCCTCAGCTACGCGCGACCCTCCTGCAAGGCCGGTGGAGGAGTTTAAAGGACAGAGTGACAGATTTATGAGTCCAGAACACGCGCACAGGGCACATTAACGCCCAAATTTGCATCTGTCTCATGTTAATGCAAGGCCACCGGGACACATAAAGGCAGAGGGAGACTCTTCCGTCCCGGAGGACCAGTGAGGACGGCCGTTAAGACGACAGGTCCCTGTGATTTATCCCTGTGGATAAAGAGTGACTTTGGCATGGGCTGTGTAAGGGCTGGCCTTCATATTCTCCTTGGTATGCATTGATATCGCATCCGATTTGCCTAACTGTACACACATGGAATGGTGTCTGACTTTATGGAAACTCAAGTGACTACAGGTACATGTTAGTTTGATTCTGAGAGCCTCTTCAGCTTCATTCCTGTCCATTATGACTGCACTGCTTGACCACTTTTAATTTCAGCACTCTTACTAAATTAATAATGACATCTTAAAATCTCTGCCAAATCACGCTCCAGTTCAGTGAATGTAAAGTCATAAAATCAGGGTCAAGTGAATAAAGTCCCTGAGAAACCCGGGTACCCTTCTGTTACACCACATGACCATCCCCACTTCACCATCCATGGCCCCACCCAGGCCTGCACGATGCACCTGTTCAGCGTTTGGATGTACAGGGGAACCCCCTCCTTCTCCTCCACATTGGTCTGACTCGAAGGCTCTGGAACGCGTTTCAGCTCCATGATGCAGGCTGAGGTGGGGTGACACAGGGGGGTTCTCGAACCTCTCCCCTTCCTGCTGCTCCCGTGATGAATTTGTCCACCTGGCGAGTCCAGCGACACCAAAAGGTGGGAGAGAATTTAGGCAGTCGCCCTACCTCCACCTTTCTCCTCCACCTGTGGACAGGTGTGTGTGTACCTCTCACACTTCACCAAGGTCCTGTAGTCTTTTTCATATCAAGAGATCTACTTTAATGGTAGAATTTTATTTGCAGTTATTTCATCCATTATTTCATGTTTTTGTATTTTGGAAGAAGCATGTTGTATCTTGCCTCATGTGAGGATTTGTGACGCTGTAACTCCAGTCTTACCAGTATCCTGTGACTCCATGCACTTCCCCGTTTTACACAGCCTGCAGTCATTCCCAGGACAGTCCCAGTAGTGACGGAACGCCAGATGAGCAGGATCACTCTCAAGCAGCAAGAAAACACTGTCCTTTTCCCAGAAGCCAGCCAGTCCTTATGCTTTCACTTCGCCTGTTCAAACCATTTAAACCATGTTTAATTCCCCAAGCCCCTCCGAGTGACAAACGTCAGCTGTTTATTTCCCACAATGCTTCAGCAGAGTTGTGTCCAGGCGCTCTCTATGTTATTGAAGCAACGGTGTGACATGGCAACACACAAGGAGAGAAAACACCGCCCTGGACAACAGTCATAAAGACAAGAGGCCAAAGTGAGGGTTACCTGTCAAGCTGTGTCAGTGTGTCAGTGCACTCTGACACCTTCAGCCTGTCCTGAGAGCCACACCCTCTACTGCCTGGAGCTGGTGTCGTTAAATGGGGTCATGTGACTGGGGCGAGGCAGAGGGAGGTGAGAAATGTGAAGGAGAAGGGCATGTGTGTCCATGTCTCTGTTAAGTGTCTGTTCCTCCGCATGATTGTCTGCGTTTAAGTGCATAACTGTTTTCCTGTTCATGTCTGTGTATGTGTGTGAGAGACAGGGTCAGTCTGTATGCGTGTGCGTGGGTGTGTATCCATGTCTATGTCCTCATGTGTCTGTTTTGCTGCACGTCTTTCTCAGTGTGTCTGTTTCTGGGCATGATTGTCTATATTGATATGTGTGACCGTTTTCCTGTTCATGTTTTGTGTGTGTGTGTGTGTGTGTGTGTGTGTGTGTGTGTGAGTGAGAGAGGGGGTAGGTCTGTATTGTGTGCATGTGTGTGTTCATGTTTGTTTATGTGTGCCTGTATTTCTTTGCATGTCTTTGTGTGTGTGTGTTTCTGTACATGTTTATGCGTGTTTCTAGGTTTCTGCACATGTCCATGTATGTGTCAGTTTTTATGTGCATGTGTATATCAGTTTGTGTGACAGCTTCTCTCTCCAGCTTAAGGACGTCCGAAGAACAACGGTAGATATGAGGTCAGAGATGTGCGAGCCTGATTAAGCCCAGGAAATTCAGGCAAGATTACAGGTCTGAGCACTGGCCATAAAACCCTCAGTCTTATTTTCATCCCTTCACAAGAGACTTCAAGGACCATTACATCAGAGTGCATTCATTACAGGAGAATGAGTGATGCAATAACCGTGCAGTGTAGAGCGCTGTACTAACAGTCCTGGGTTTTTTTCCCCGGTTGTACCTCACCAGGTGTTAGAAAGGGACTTCTAAGAGGTGTGTCTTCATAGGCCCCATGGTCTGTGAGGGGTGTGGTCACTGGTCCATCTGTCTGTGAGGTGTGTGGTCACTGGTCTGTGTATAGTTGTATATAGTTGCAGGGTGTATTGTTGTTGGTCCACTTGTCCTTGAGGTGTATGGCCATAGTTAGTTTCATCTGTGGCCTGTGTTGCCATGGCATCCCTGTCTATGAGGAGTGTGGAAAATACCAAGAGCTGAAAGTAAAAATGTGAATACTATTCACAACAGATTTCTGAAGATGCAACTTCAAATGACACAACCATCAAACAGCATGAGCATTACATTATATGTAAAAATTTTATAAATTTGACATTTTTTCAACAAAGATACTTACCTGTCTGCACATCTCCGATGCTTCAGACACTCCAGAGAAAATCATGATCCTGTCTCTCCTGTCACACTGAGCGATGTGAGGCAGGCGAACTGATCCCAGGTCATTATAACCGATTTCTGCTGGTGCTAGAAAGTGC
Source organism: Megalops atlanticus (assembly GCA_019176425.1). Classification (NCBI taxonomy): domain Eukaryota; kingdom Metazoa; phylum Chordata; class Actinopteri; order Elopiformes; family Megalopidae; genus Megalops; species Megalops atlanticus. Next base: position 15,015,143 of record CM032899.1, read on the forward strand.
AGAGGACTCTACACACCAGCAGAAATCAGTCATCCTTTAGTGGGGAGTGAGAGACAGGAGACAGGTGGGGCTGTGACCTTTGAACTCATCCATTCCGACTCTCATTTTCAGCTCAACTGTTTCTCATGAGAAATGTTTTCTTCCAAAAAGGAAAAACTTGCATCAGAGAATGTATTTACAGTACCAGTCAAATGTTTGCACACACCTACTCAAGGATTTTTCTTTATTTTTAATATTTGCCACATTTTAGAATAGTAAAGACATCAAAACTCTGAAGTAAATGTACTCAAATGGCATAACAAATATGGAATTATGCAGTGACCAAAAAAGTGTTAAACAAATCCAAAATTTCTTATATTTTATGTTCTTCAAAGTAGCCAAAAATATTTTAAAAATATATTTTTAGATTCTTCAAAGCAGCCAAAAATATATATTTCAAACACTTTATTGAAAGAAATTCATGCATAGACATCAACTTCTCTATTTATCTATTTGTCTAAGAAACAAATTTAAGTGTAAATCTTTAGATAAAAATGTCTTTGAATGCATTATCTTAATCAGGAGCGTCCAAACTTTTGAGTGGTGTTATATATATTTAAAAAAACTGAAACTTTAACATAAGAATATTCTCACACAAATTTTCACAATAAAACATTAAAAATCCAATCTGAGCGTTTATCACTGATGAGGCCGTTGGGAGAGAGCTCCTTGGACAGGACCTGTCGTCTGGCCACCACAAACTCATGACACTCCAAAGGTCAGGGGTCAAATCCTGGTCCCGCTGCTTGTCCTGTCTCCTGGAACACTGATTTCAAGTGGTGCTAGACACTGCAACACACATCTAAACCACCACATGAAACCAGTTTCCAGGAGACGACCGGTAGACCCGCAATGATGTTTGACCAGCATTGTTTAGCAGCGGTCAGTGTACAGTACCTCCTAACCTGAGTGGCTTCATTAATTTATGCACAACAGCAGAAAAGGTTACATTAGAGAAGTATCACATGTGTAACTAAGATGCTAAGGACAGTCTGTTTGAATGCAGTCCCCTGTTAAGTGACATTGTTGAGGAACAGATGCAGGATTAAGGCCAATACATGGAATGGAACAGCAAATGACTTTGGCAAAGCATGTCTCCGATGTAACAAAGAGGAATAATCACTGTGGCAGCTCAGCCATCACACAGGAAGATGACGTAATCCTTTGCACACACTCAGTTTAAGAACTGAGTGAGGTTCTCCGGCAGATCTCCGCACTGAACACCTTGTTTTAGATTCCATGCTCCATATCTCTTAACACTCCGGAATGCTGTACGAAAGGAAATGACCAGCACTTCTGCATCCTAGAGAAAGTTGAGCTAAACAGAGTCTTTTCCCAAAGCACATGTCTGGAGTCTGGAGATGAAACTGCACGCTCTGTAAATGAATGTACAGCCCTCTCGCTCACTCACTCTCTCTCTCTCTCTTTCTCACACACACACACACACACACACACACACACACACACACACACACGCACACATACTCACACTGATACTCACACTCACCCTGTGAGGGGCAGCCAGGGCTGTTGAGCGAGATGACTTCTCTGCCTGGAGTCCTGGGGAAAGAACAGACACAGTGATTGTGTGTGAGTGTGCGTCTGTGAGAAAGAGTACGCGTGTGCAGTGCGCTGCCGTGGCATGTGGGTAGTGTGTGTGGATGTACACTCTGTCCATTGGGAGCTACACTGCATCAGCACCCCCCAGTCTGAAAGATCTCTATGGACACAAAGTACACACTGTCACCCATGTGACAGTACATCTGCCCACCCCCCCCTTCTCTCATGCTACACACTCATTTTCTCTCTCTCTTTCCTCTCCCACTCTCTCTCTCTTTCTGTGATTCTCTCCCACTCACTCTCTCTCTCTCTCTTTCTCTCTCTCCAAGATGCTTCTGGTAATGACGTCCTAATGGTTTTTCATCACATCACTCAGATTCAGTTCCTCCTTCAGGCAGCGATAAACGCTGGATCCCCGTAGACTGAAACCTGCCGTACATTCGCAGAGACGACCCGCCCAAAGAGCGCTGCACATTTCGACAGAGAGCGAGAGCACGAGAGCGCAGCCGGCTGCAACGCAGGAAATGCAGGACTGCCCTGCAACAATCCCAACTTTCCCTCTGAATGAGCCACCCTCGCCAAGCCTGCAAAGTATCCAACGATCCGTCCAATCCGAGGAGCAGTTGACAGGGCGTGGCGCCACCCACCTGAGAACTCTGACGTCCCTCATGACAGCCCTCTGCAGGAATGCATTGAGGCTGAGCCAAGCGCTAATGTGGCCCAACAGGTCTATTGTTACCGGGAGCAGGAAGTAGCAGGCATGTGTGGCTTTGTGAGCCCAAACGGGGCTTACATAACAGGTGCTACACTGTGCTGGGATCACAGTGGGGTGCAAGTCATCCTGTTGGGGGGGTGGTATGTAGTCTGACCCCCGAAGTAGAGTGCACCCCTTTCCCAATAAATACCAACGATGCACAGCTCTGAGGCGTAAACCCAAGCTAACGCCTGACGTCCTAGCGGCACTGCTCCAGCACTGTGTTAATGCAGCAGTTTTGTTAGCATGTTAGCTGAAAATCACCGCCACTCACACAAGTGACCCCCAGAAAGGTTGATGTTCTGAAGGAAAAACACTGGGAAAGGTTTTTACAGTCATTTATGCCTGTCCATACGACACACACACATAGAGCCTCCATCTTTCCCACTTGTGTACGATACCATTGGACTTGTGGTGTAAGATTGCCATCGTGTAATTTCTCAGCCACCCAACAGAGGGCGCTGTGGCCCTTTGTGTTGGAGCCATGCGGTGGGGAGGGCAACGCAAACCAGCACTTGCCAAACCTGACCCTCCCGCACTGAACGCATGAATAAGCACACATTCAGTGGCCTTTCCCTCTCAGCAGAGAGAGAGAGAGAGAGAGAGAGAGAGAGTGTGAATGAGTTCTCACGGAGTATGGCCAAAACTGGAGGCCGGGTTTCCTCTGCTCTCTCTCCCCTGCCAGAGCAACGCCTGAACGGAGCTGCATGGTTTGCCGGGTGATGTCACAGTCCCTGCCGTCCAGCTCCGTGTTTTCCGGAGCGGCGGTGCACGTGCTGTGACATGCAAAAACACGCTAAGTAAATTGTTTTCCTGTTTGTCAAGATTTGTGACAGCTTGTTTCTGGGTTGGTCAAGTGAATTACACTTAATAATTCACATAGTAATTACACTAAGCTGGAATTAATTAAATATTCTCAGTGCATTCATACCTGTCTGCATACAACATATACTAAATATCTGTGAAGTCTATAGATAGTACATATATAGACAGATAGGTATATAGAGAGATAGATAACACCTCCTGGCACTTACCCATAATCCTTCATGACTGTGGCTGCCAACCTTGACGGTTCATGTGGCTTTCTGTGGTATGAGACACAGGCGTGTTCTCCCTCTGAATTCTCTGGTAAGGCTCAGCAGAGCAAGTCACTCAAACTTCCTGTGCAGGGCACACAGAACTGTAAACCTGCTGCCCCTGTTCCCTTTTCACTCTCCGCCAATCAGCTCGCCCGTCCATTGTGACATCACAAAGGCCTCCGTCCAAAGTTCCGGCGTGAATGGGAGCCCTGTGTGTCTGTAAGCCCTGCTGAGGGAGAATTCTGCAGTGTGTGTGCTGGGCTATTCCAGGCAGAGGTTGCCTGTAAGTGCTGATCTAGGACCAGCTTCCCAAACCACAGACTGAAAGTTAGCCATTGTAAGATAAACAACAAAACTGCATCCTGCATCTCCCAGCACTTACGGCCAACTTCTGTCTGGAGCCGCTGGCTCCATCCAGACCACTACAAGCCCTGTATGGACTAATAAACAGCTCCTGAGCCTCTGACGGTCTTGGCATCAATGCGGCACTTCCTCACACAACAGAATGAAAGCACCGGGTCTCAAAAGCTTTAGTGAAATAATGACAGTGGCCAATATATTGTGATCACATCCCCTCACACTCTCAGTCTATAGCCCTGAGCAGTTTATTCCATACATGTGGTTTTTTTGAAGATGTCTCACTCAATATTCTGTAGAAACACACACACACACACACACACATAGCCTCTCTTTCTCTCTGTCCTTTATGTGGCTGCCAGTCCGGCGGATAGGTTACGTGGCATCTTTCATTCAATGGTTGAGCTGAAGAGAGTAAACTGCAGCCTCACCCTATCAGATGCAGCAACCGCACGGTCATGTGCTCTCAGAGTGGGTCACTCTTTACTGACACTGTACAGCAGATCCAGGAAAGGGGCGGGGAGTGGGAGAGGGGGCGGGGTGTGGGAGAGGGGGGCAGGCAGCAGGTGGGAGGGGTTTGCTGAAGCAGAGGCGGGGTAGGCAGCCCAGTAAGGCGGAGTGCAGCGTTATTAGGACCCCAGGAGTGGTCAGGGAGGAGTCGCAGTGAACACGTCGCCCCCATCAATATCACCATCACATCAGATCACCAGCAACACACACACTCATATGCATGTGTATACACACACACACAAAGAGAGAGAGAGAGAGAGACATACAGACACACACACAAGCATACACCCATGCACACACACACGTACAGACATACGGACGCTCACATGCATGCACACAGACAAGCATGCACCCACACAAAGACACACACGCACACACGCACACACACACACATACAGAAAGCCAGACACACAGACACACACCCACACACAAACACAGAACTGAAAGTGCATCAGAGTGCTCCTGGCAGCCTGCATACAGAGTTACAACAAACCACACAAGTGCTCCGGAGTTAAAAATACCAGAATGAAGAAGTCCTGAGGGATGCGAGAGTCTCGTCTCTGAGCCCACAGATGTCCCCCCCCGAGCCTGTTTTACATCATCGACACCACAACCTGCCTGACCTCACCGCCTCACACTCTGCTGAAGCTACGCCTATTCAGCCGGAAGATTACACACAACAAAGGGCCACTGGTGTGAAACTGCACGGCCAGGGTGAAAAACCAGCATGTTTAACATGAAAACAGCCCTGTCAGAACGCAGAACGGGACACGCTCGGAAAGGTGAGGGCAACTCACTCCGCCCTAACCCCCACTCTAACCCCGCCCTGACCCCTCCTTCGCTCCGCCCTCTTGGGTACGTTGGACCAAACGAACAGGAACTGTTCCCACTCCTTTCCACAGGAATAGCCTGACCCCAAATGAACTTTGACCCGGAAGCTATAGTGCTGAGGGCCGGGGAGGCTTGTTTCAGTTTAAAAGGAAAACAAAACCTCATGACCTCTCTATCACAGCCTAAAACCTAAAACCAAGGCCTAAATTGCTCTTTAAGAGGTTGAACAGGATCATCAATATTCATATCACGTGAGAAGCAGTGACGCTTCATTTCCATGACGACAGTTTTTACAAGAAGCAACTTTTTTGCACTAGCCCTCGTGATTACACCTACTCATCGTTTACCGACATCACCTATCGCCAAGTCTCACACCAGAGCAGAACTGCATGTCTGAGGCCAGCTTATCCAGGAAGAAAATTCTCTCTTTTTCTAGCTGAATCCTTTCCTGAAATAACAGAGGAGTTAGTTACCAGCTGCTGTTTTTCCTTCCAAATCACCCGCAGCAGGTATCAGAAAAAGATGTGCCCTCAACCCGAGCCCGATCAGCAAACAGCACGAACAGAGTGTCAGCTTTCTCAAAAGAACAATCGCCGCTTTGTCCAACACATCAGTGGCTCTCCGCCAGATAGATGAGGAAGCATATGCCTTTAATTGGGACACTTGCTTCTGGTTCAGCCATGAAGCTGTGAAACAGAACAAAATGGGTGAAAAAAAACAGACTCTTCAGCTGCACTTAAATTACAGAAGCACTGAATGCCTAGAAATAGCTGAACCACAAATTCACAGGCCCATCAGAGTGAGGCCATATGGGAATTAACCCTGCAACCTACTGGTTCCAAGCCCAGCTGGAATCATTGCATTGTTGTTGCCGTTTTTTTTTTTTTTAGCAAACACCATTATTCAGAACAATTTTCATAGCTTTAAGTATATATGTTATTTTCAGCTGCATATTTAGTTTAGCAATTCAGGTTAAATACCCTGCTCAAAGGTACTCCTGCTCCACAATAGCCACAGACAGGCATCCTAAACCAGGGGAGAGAACAGCAGAGAAACTCAAGGTGTTATCCAAGTCTGTATAATCCTCTAAATGCTCCTCGCTTTCTGCTATGTAAGATGAAGGTTACTACATTTGTGAAGAACTTCTCTACCCATAAAAATGATTTACCCTCATGCCAGCCAGTCATTCTATAACTCGGTCCAGGTTCTGCTCATTCCTGGGTAAATCTATCTTCCATTCCAGTGTCATGTATATCATTCCATAGCTGTGCTGTGGCCATTCACTCTGTTACAGTATGTTCTGTGGCTCCAGTCCCAGAATCTGCAAGGCCACACGGTTTAAATGCAGAAGCTCGAGTTCAAGCATATGTTCACACTCTTTTGCACGCACACAGGCAAGTACACACACCACGTAAATGCACGCACATATTTACACATACATTTATGCACGTCACATACAAACACACACTTGTACACACATGTACATGCATACACACTCGCCAAACATGCATGCATGTCTGCATACATGAACAAATCAACACACACACACACACACACACACACACACACACACACACACACACACACACACACACACACACACACACATACACACAAGCTTGCTCATTTCTTCCACTCACTCTCTCTCATCTGCATGGACATAAGCATGAGCATATGCACACACACCCCAATGCATGCTGGGAATGTCCCATATAATGCAGCTATGCTGAATCTGTTTTCAATTCACACTTCGAGACTGATAATCAATGTAGTCCAATCAGACTTCTTTGAAAAGGTAACTCTACCGCTTCCTGTATTCCGACAGCAATCGACACTGAGAGGAAGAATTTCTGCCTCTTCTTCCACAGTGTCACTCTCTCAAAGCAGTTCCAATTTCAGGTGAAAACTGCATAGTGACAGCATGAGGAAGCAGTCCTCCTGCATAGCAGAACCCTCTCCAATCAAGCAGCAGCTCCGTGGAGCTTTTTCCAATCACACAGCAACACAAGGCAGCCCTCTCCAATCAGACACAGCAGAATGGAACTCTCTCCAATCAGATAACAGCACATTGGAACCCTCTCCATTCGGACAGCAGCACAACAGAAACCCTCTCCAATCAGATAACAGCGCAATGGAATCATATCCAATCAGACAGCAGCATGTTGTGGGTCCCTGGAGACAGGAAAGATGGCAGTTACTAGTATTATGTGAGGGAACAATCCCTCCTCCATATATTTTAAATGGATCAGTAAGAAAACCCTCATCATTATTAGAATCGCATGTTACTGTTACGTGAGGTTAAACCCCCGTGCTCCGAAGTCAACGCAGAGATGTCACTGGTGCTGTCACAGTTTTGTTGCCAGCCCCGGGGTGTTGCACGCTGCTCAAATCTCACGGCTGAGTTCGTCTCTTCTCCTTCTTGACAGAGCTCGTCGTCACCCTGGGCACAGTTATAACATGTCTCTCTGTTTCAGGAGGAGTAATAACACATCTCGCTGTTTCAGAAGGCGTTATAACATATCTCTCTGTTTCAGAGGGAGTTATAACATGTCTCTCTGTTACAGGAGGAGTTATAACACATCTATCTGTTTCAAAGGGAATTATAACGCGTCTCTCTGTTTCAGAGGGAGTTATAACACGTCTCGCTGTTTCAGGAGGAGTAATAACACGTCTCGCTGTTTTAGGAGGAGTATAACATGTCACTCTGTTTCAGGAGGAGTTATAACAAGTCTCTCTGTGTCAGGAGGAGTTATAACATGTCTCTCTGTTTCAGAAGGAGTTAGAGTATATCTCCTTGTCTCGGGGGTAGGTTATCCTGTGTCTGCCAGACATAAGCCAGATAATATTGCTTCCACATGAAAGTACATGTGCACCACTTCCACAACAGCCAAGAAGGCTCAAGAACGCATCTGCACTGCTCTTCTGCACAGTGATCTGCAGCTGTAGTTCAACTGTCCTCTAACTGCATCCAGCCGTGCATGAGTGAGGAACTGTTGTGGCTCTAACGAGGCGAAACTTTTCAAGCCACTGCAGAGCGACAGCGACTACGCAGAGTGACTGCGCAGACAGGGGAGGAGGGACAGAATGGGGCTTACAGGAAGTGCTCCCGCAGCTATATATACACCCCCAATTTAGGACAGCCTCCAGGTGCTCTCCTGGACACACAACTGCAGGCAGAGCGAGAGAGACAGGGAGAGAGAGCAAGAGAGACAGCGAGAGAGAGAGAGAGAGAGAGAGTGAGACAGAGAGAGTGAGAGAGAGAGAGTGTGAGAGAGAGAGAGAGAGGAGAGAGAGAGAGACAGGAAGAGAGAGACAGAGAGAGTGAGAGAGAGGGAGAGACCGTGAGAGAGTGAGAGAGAGAGTGAGACAGAGACAGAGAGAGTGAGAGAGAGAGTGTGAGAGATAGTGAGGGAGAGACAAAGTGAGGGAGAAAGACAGGGAGAGAGTGAGAACGAAAGAGAGCCAGGGAGAGAGAGTGAGGGAGACAGAGAGAGGCAGGGAGACAGGAAGAGAGAGACAGAGAGAGTGAGAGAGAGGGAGAGACCGTGAGAGAGTGAGAGAGAGAGTGAGAATGAGAGACAGAGAGTGAGAGAGAGAGAGGAGAGATAGTGAGGGAGAGACAGAGTGAGGGAGAAAGACAGGGAGAGAGTGAGAACGAAAGAGAGCCAGGGAGAGAGAGTGAGGGAGACAGAGAGAGAGAGAGAGAGAGAGAGAGAGAGAGAGAGAGAGAAAGAGAGAGACACAGAGAGAAACGGGGAGAGAGAGGATAGAGAGAAGGAGAGAGACAAATCATACCTTTTCAGGGAGAGAGGCAGGGAGAGAGAGTGAGGATCTAGGAGGGAGGGAGTGAAGTAGAGAGAGAGAGTGAGAGAGAGTCAAATCTTCACACCTTTTCTTCAATCTCAGCATGATACAGTGCAGACACCTCTGTGTGCCATCCACACTGCTTTGTATCTACAATACACAACAAGGCTGTGCCAGTCCATTTCCTCAGCTGGGCTTCTGAGAGCCCACTGTGAACATCAATCTGGCAAAAACGTTTTGCTGACCTGCGGCTCTCGGATCCACACACACACACACACACACACACACACACACACACACACACACACACATACACACACAAGCTTGCTCATTTCTTCCACTCACTCTCTCTCACCCTTTACAACAATGACAGGCCAGCAGGACCAGCATGGTGACAAATCAGGCCGATATCTGTTCAACCCCAGGATGAGGTCAGCTAAGGCTCACTGCTGATGCTCAGAGCACCAGCTGACACTACGGTGGGGGGGGGTGATTTTATTGATGCACTCAGCACACGCAAGCACATCAGTGGACCAGAACCTCTTACAGTCGCACACTTCTGCTCCTACAGGCCAGATCAGATGCAGCAATTGCTGTAAGCAGTCACTGATGCATTCTGGGAACTCTTACTGTTGCTGTGATACCTTCCAGCCGGAGGAGGTGATCTGAGACAATCATGTGTTTAGAGGTAGCTGAGTTTAACTTGAATACGCTGAGTGCAATCAAGGTTAATGCTGTGCGTAGCTGGAGACCAGAGCGCACTGTAAAATAAATGAGGCAGAGAGAGCTACGGAGGGATGAAGGATTGCTGTAGATTCTGTACCGGTTTACACCGTGCTCTTCACTGAACTGCAAATGCACTACTCTCCCCTCACAGAGCTGCGGAGTTAACAGCTGAAGACAGACAGAGACTCAGGGTGGAAATACATACACTGCTGCCCTGGAAAAACATGGTGGACACCATACCACAGTGCACTGGGTTTCAAAGCATGCAATAGGATGTTTTGGGTTTCAGTTGTAGGCTTTCCTGTCTTACTTGAATAAAGCCGAGCAGAATAAGGAAGGCTACTATATGGAGTAGAATGAGGTTTAGCAGATTGAGGTAGAGCAGGTTGAGATAATTGAGTAAACTAGTTCAGCTAACCAAGTGGGGTGGGGTCAAAATAGTAAGTACAGCAATCAGGCATGGAGACACAAACACACACACACATACACAGAAACACACAGACATACAGACAAGAGCACACACAGATATATGCGGGTACCTATAAACACACACACAACACACACGCACAAAATTCACCTATAAACACACACACATGCAGCATACACATATATGCACAAACACATATGCACGCACGTGCACACACACACACACACACACGCGAGTGCACACCCAAAGATACACACATACACACCAGCACCCACAAACACATAGGCACACACACACATATGCACCCACAAACACGTGCATACACACACACACACACACACACACACACACACACAAAAGTATCCATTCACACAGACGGAGCTGAGAATCACCTGCGCGTTTCCTGTAAAAAGCCTCGCCCTGCTCGCTCCCGCCTCTCCCTCGGTGTGGCCTCTGGTGTGCGTGTGCATTTCGGCAGCTCCCCGGGTCCGTGGCGCTGTATCCAGGCAGGGGGGCGGAGAGGGAAGTGCTACGCTCTCCTGCCTCCGTCCTCGCCCTGTGCGCCGTCCCTCCGGCCAGCGCCGTGTGCCTCTCACGCGACGGAGCCACCTCTCCGCTCCCCAACACCGGCACTAACCCGTTCATTCCACCTCACCGTCTCAACAGGCCGAATGCTCTGCTATGCTCTTCCTGTCCCTCCCTGGAACTCTGACCACACATCCCCGCAGTTCCCCCTGCCCGCCACAGGGTGGCACTGCTACAGCAAAGAGGAGGCTGAAACACACTCAACACAAGCACTGTGGCGACAGAGCCGCACACGGACAGAAACCCTCGCACACCGCTGCACATGACGATGTTTCAAACATCCTCCATTTCACATTTCTGAAACAGCTATCTTTAAAAAAACCTGCTCAGGCAATTTTAAGTGCTATTAATTGCAAGTGCACACGTTATCATATTCTGAAAAATCATTCCCGTCTCGCACACTAACCTGTCACAGACGTAATAAACAATGAATCTGTGAGCGGAGTTTCTTAAAGGTATAGAGGACATGCGCGTTTCCACGATTAACATTCAAAATCAAAAGGCTCAAGGTCAATGTATTTTTTGACGGGGACAATTCATAATGTCTCCTGTTTTCTATTTGACAACAGGTTGTTCTCCATGTTCTGTATAATCTTCTGCACAACTCCTACAACTCTCCCAAGCTCTGACATCACCTGTTTTCCCACAATCCTCCAATCACATCACACACACACGATCCTCCAATCAGACCACATGCAAAATCCTCCACCTAAAATGCACATATGAGCCTCAAGTTGAAACAAGTACATCCCCCTCCAATCAAAACAGAAATGCAACCTCTCCAATTAAAACACGCAGTCCCCCAATCAAAACTAACGTTTGTTTGTCTCAGTTGCAGAGACATCTGGAGAGGCCCTGTGACTGGAAAATAAATCTCAGGGGGGCACGCAACCATGCAACGACCACGGAATGAGCACACACCGACCACAGAGCATCTAAATAGTAACCAAATGCTGACCACAGAGTGACGACACAGTGACCGCACACTGACCACAGAGTGACTATACCCTGACCACATGGTGAGTTACTCTTGCACTGCTGGCATCTGGTCCTGGGGGAAGGGTGGGGTCACTGAGAGTCAGACCCCAGTCCCTATTTTCTCATCAAGTTCTGCGGCTTCAAACTGTCTCCTCTGCCTGGCATCCCAATGCTACGTGCCAAACGCAGTGTCGCTCTTAATCTCTCACCTGCTTTTCCTATTGCCGCACCCAGACGAGGGGTGCGGGGGATAGCTCATTCCAAAGTGGGGCAGGCTTGGACTCAGACAGCCCGACCGCCAGCAGCCAAAACTCCCGCCTCTGTTTCAGATGTACCAATCAACACCTTCAGGTCCTCGTCGCTGCCATGAATGTTATGGATGTGCTTCAGTGACCTGCATGCCTGGACACACCTCACCTGAACAAAGGGTGGAGTCCACACCCACACACCTGGGGCGATGGAACAGCGAAACGGAGCCTTCATTCAGAGGAAAAGATGGACACCGGGAACTTACCCCGCAACTGTTGTCTTCTTGATCTGGTGAGGAAAATACTCCTCTCAGACACAGAGAGAAGATTCCTGCACAAAGAGAAAGAGATTTTTCATAGTGAGAAATCAGGGGAGAACACATTTCTCACAGTTAGGAAACAGAGGAGAACATATCTCTCAAAGTGAAGAAGCAGAGGAGAACACATCACTCACAGTTACGAAGCACAGAAAAGTACAGATATCTCACAGTGAAGAAGCCCAGAAGAAAATATCTCTGACAGTTAGGAAGCAGAAAAGTACAGATCTCTCACAGTTAGAAAGCAGAGAGGAACAGATCTCTCTCAGTAAAGAAGCAGAGAAAACACATCCCTTACAGTTAGGAAGCAGAGAGGAACAGATCTCTCAGTGAAGAAGCAGAGAAGAACAGGTCTCTAACACTGAAGAAGCAAAGAAAAACATCTCTCATAGTTTGGAAGCAGAAAAGATCAGATCTCTCACAATTAGAAAGCAGAGAAGACCATATCTCTCACAGTGAAGAAGGAGAGAAGATCAGATCACTCACAGTGAAGAAGCACACAGGAACAACTTGCTCAGTGACACAGCAGGGAGAGGAACAGATCTATGGCAATCTCAACTTGAAAGACCAGGGTTTTCTTCTGACCAGGACCACCAACTCAGGGGGTGTGGCTCAAAGCAACTTGGAAAGTCCCCTAAATCACTTTCCCCCAGTTTCACTATGACATGGAGCTCTGGGTCTCTCCATCCAGCAGGTGGCGATAGTGAGCACAAAACAATGGATAGTGCTGTCACACCATCACTACCAAGAGTTCCACCAGGGAAACAACCCTGGTATTTATCACAAAATTCTGAGGACTTCATTCTTGTTAGAGAGCTGTTGACTTTTAAACTCTTGTCACAAAATGCGGCCCAATCTCATGTAGCTCAGGTTAATCTCTGCCAAGCCCATCTTTGCGCCAGGGGCACAGGAAAGGTGTGGTCCAGTCCTACATGATCAATGTTTCCCGACAGGTTCCGTCACGTTAACAGTTCAGCAACACATTCCGGAGTGTTCCGCACATTGACAAACACCAGTGCGCAGAGGAGCAGGGAACAGGGAGCAGGAAGCAGGGTACGGGGAATGTGTCAGCACCCAGAGAGAACGTCACACGCTGCCGTTTTCCTGAGGGGGACTCTGTCACAGGCCGCGCTCGTCAGAGAGGGCCGTGACCTCTGACCCGCCAGCACACGTCCCACTCGCCATCACACAAAGCCCACTCCCCACCCTCAAACGGGGAGCCCCCCGGTGAAGTGACGGCACCGTTTCAACACAAGCTTGCTACATTTCTCACATGCTCATGGAGAATCATGACTGCATCAGAGCGACGATGAGCGTGTTTTCCAAAACATGACTTCATGCTACCCAAAGAGGTTTACATCACAGTCCACTGCAGGGCAGCAGGGGTGGGCAGTCAACTCACATGATATCACCCACGATTACATCCTCCCCGATCATCTAAAATAATACTCATTCAATCCACAGCACAGATTCAAAGACTCTCAGTCCGATTTTGGGAGAAGAAAGAAATGTCTCTCTGATCTACAGAGTACCACACGACACGGCTCATATGACAGATTTTGTGCTCTGCTGAAGTTGAAGCAGACCAATGGCATTTACGTAAAGCCTGCCTTTGAGAATCCCTCTCCTTCCTCTAAGATGGCCTTGGTGACAGGTGCTCAACAGCGCACAACTCCTGCAGCAATAATCTGTTCACAAAATGAAACGACCCCTGGACTGAGTTCTACACTGTATGCGCACTGACCGTACTCAGACTCATGCTAAGACTGAATGATAAAGATGTAGGGAAAAAAAAAAACAGGAGAGCGGGTCTAATCTCGGCGGCGCAACGCTTCATGTCCTCGGAGCGCTTATTAGATCTGAGCGCAAGAATGCATCCACAATAAAAACATCATTACGCATTCATGCGACGTGCATCTTCGTCGCCACATTCGAGATGCACGGAGAATGTGTTTTTAATGTTCAGCGTCAATCAAGCTGCTCCACATACAGGGCTCTGTTTGCCGTGAGACTCTCCCGGCTTCCGCGCCATTCCCCGCTGCAGTACCGGACACACACACACACACACACATGCATGCAAACCTACCACAACTGAACATCTAAGCTCTGAAATCCTGCAGTCATTAATTACATCCCACAAAAATCTGGCATTTTAAGATCATACCCGAAAACACACCATGCAAAATGTCAGCGGTCGAGAAGTCCTACAAGTCTGCATTTTGCCCACTCCAAGGCAAACCAGGATCCCAGAGACAAGTTGACCCTCTGATCAGCCTTCTCAGTGCAGTTTTCCCAGCATGCCGTTGGGCGAGTCACGCCACACCATGGTCATGTAGCATGTGCAGCTCCTGTGTGCGTCACTCATGTGTATTCAGCGTGTGGGTGGCATGTGCACCTTGCTTATTCAGTGTTAATTGTATGCACTTCCTGTTACTCTCTCTTGTGTGACTGCGGCATGTATTTCTGGTGTTTGTTTGAGTGTATATCTGGCGTGCTCATCGGGCGTGTGCATGTAGAATTTTAATAGTCTCTCTGCATGCGTGTTTATCGTGTGTGTGTGTCTGGCATGTTTATCCCGTGTGTGCGCTGCGTGTTTTTTGTTCGTGCATTTGTGCGGGGCTGTCGCGTGTGCGTGTTGCATGTTGGCGCGCATTACATGCACACAGGTGACCCGAGCACCGCAGTCTCTGCAGTGTTTCTGCAGGGCTTCCTCTGTGTTCACTCTCCAGGCATGCTGTGCATTTGCAGCGCAGTGCAGCGTGTTCTAGTGTGCTGTTTTGCAGCCGTGGCCCCTGCCCAAGAATGCGGCCACTGACATCACATTTGCTTGCTGCCACCACAGTCATCCACACACTCTCTCTGTCTGTCTCTCTTTCTTTCTGTATCTCTTTGCTCCTTCTTCTCTCTGCATCTCTTAGTGCCCTGACACAATAAAGGTCCTGCCGGGATATTTGACCTTTGATGACCGTGATATTAGACAATTACAGACATCCAGAACAAGAGAAATAGAGAGGAACAGAGAGAGGAAGAGAGGGAGAGAGAGAGAGAGACAGATAGGACACTGGCTTGTTTACATCCTCAAAATGTGGCAAACAGTCGTTGCCATGACGCCAACCCATGCGGGTGGAAGTAAGCCACACCCACCCCTCACCAGCCTCTCCGTTGTAGCGATGTGTCTGCCAGAAGAACGGGCTGGCACCTCGGCTTCCTGTCTGCACTGGCCACTTCCTCTCGGCGAAGCCCGTCAACCACCTCCACGTTCACATCCCTGAGTGAGCGGATATCCTTAACCTGCCCAGCCCAACCTCACCTGCTTCAGCTCCAGAGCTATGAATATGCTACGGTTACTCTTTCTCCCCTTTTTTTCCCACCCTGTTTTGGAATCAGCGCTTGTGCATTAGGCTCGTCTCACCACGACAACCTCTGAAGTCTGGCTTGCTTCAGCGCCGCTGCCTAAAACAACCCTCCGATACACTCGCACGCAGCCAACCGGCTATTTCTCGCGTTACAAGTCACTCTATGCAGGATAGTGGAGTAGGTGCTCATTGGTCGATAGGTGCTACTCTGCTGACATCATCCAAGCATCTCACCAGCACCTGACAAATCGCAGAGTACCTGAGAGCAGTGAGATGAGGAAGCACCGGCTGACCTACCCGGCCCTACCCCTGGTGAACGAGGCTAATTTTCCCCACTGCTGTGGAATCCCGGTCACTGTCGGTGAATAACAAAACTGGCCTGGAACCCGAGCCAAAGGGACTTTTGTTTCTTTTGCT